>WAAE01001730.1:0-396178 GCA_013400495.1 Nicator chloris | reverse complement strand
CAGCTAGAGCAGGTTGCCCAGGACTTGCTCTAGCTGAAGTTTTAATATCACAAAGGATAGACTCCAAAACCTCACTGTGCAGCTGTCTCCAGTGCTAGACTAACCTCACAGTAAAAAAATTGTTTTCCTGTGTCTTAATCTGTGCCCATTGCCTCTTGACCTGCTACTGACACCACTGAGAAGAGTCTGTCTCCATCTTCACCCCTCACTTCATATATTTGTACACGTTTATAACATGCCCCTGAGCCTTCTCTTCTTCAGGTAGAACACAGCCTCTCTGTGTGGAGGAGGTATTCCATTCACTTCATGAACATTGTAACTGTTAACCTTCTAATGTTCAAGTACCATAGTATATAAAGTTCTGATCGACTGTGTAGTATTTTCAGAAGAAAATTTTCCCTTTTGAAAAATGTAACCTTTTCTGTAAATGAAAAAGGGAAACAACATATATGCCCACTTCTTGACTGTTGATGCTGCCTTTTCTTTTTTTTTTGTATTTTCCTTTGCTGTTTGTAAAATCCTGTAAGACATCCTTTGAGCTACTTGCTCTCATAGACAGAGAAACCTGCTCGGGATTATATGTTTGGAGGAAGATTACTGGCTGGGTATCTGTTCCCCACTGATTAATATGCAGAAAAGAAGATACAAACTTTTGTACCAAAGCTTATGTACAACTTATAGTACTCATTTCAGAATTCCTTTCAGTTTTGTATATTGGATTTTAAAAATGGATAAGTTCTTGGGTTTTTCGAAAGGCTAAAGAGCTGTTTGGCATCACTTCTGTATGACTGTACTGGTAGTTAAAACCAATTAGAGACTTAATACTGTGTTAGAGTATCTTTTAGTGCAGTTGAACTCGCTGCTGCAGAACTTCTTGATTATGTTTTAGTTAGATCTGATTATGTTTTAGTTAGATGCTGTCTAGCTTGCATCTGAAAGAGGTACTTCAAGAGTAGAACTCAGCATGTATTTGAAACCTATTTTTTTGGAAATAGGATCAATTATAATGATCTCTTAGAACATGTAAAACATTCAGGCCACCAATTATTTTTTTATTAGAATAGTGATTAGTGCTCATGAGTTGGAATCTGTAGGTTCCTCTATAAATTTGAAGTATCTGTTTTGAAATTTTCTTTTTTAATTTTGAAAAAAAAAAAGCCCTCACTTTGTATTCATGTGTCAAAAGTTAGAATTTTCGAAATTAATATAGCACTACTTCGATTCCTCTTCCACTTACTGATAATTTTGTCTCTATTGCAGTAGTCAGGAATTTCAGGGTAACCCAAATAAAATCTAGTGACCTAAATATTTTTCCTTGCCATATTTTCTTCTTCCATTATGTTGTTCCTTGCTCTTACCTGCAAGACAGTGGACTGTAAAGGAATAGGCAAGTGAAAGATGAAGCTAATTTAAGAGCTTCGGACCACTAGCTATGTCAGGAGACAAAAATTCTGAGTTCAGTATACTCTCTTTTGGAAAGTGAAAATAGAGGATCATTTTATATTCAGAAGGATGAAAAAAGTGTTTGTTCAATCTGTCTTGGTAACAGTGTGGGGACATGTATGGTATCTCACATGTTTCAAAGCACAAAGTGTGAAAGTTCGGCCAGGTTTCAGAGAGAGTTGGTTTTTTCTTTCTTTGCTGGCATGTTCATCAGGTATGGATTCATTTCCAGAAGACTCTGTAATGTTCTGCTCTGAAGATGTTTGCTGTGCTCTTTCTTGGTTTCTTTGGCCATCAGCCTTTGCCCCTTGGATTTTTTATTTTTTTTTTTACTTGAGGATTCTGACATCCATATTACTGTGCCATTCATCAGTATTTCTCATTTGGGAAGGTATGGAACATGTTGCCCATGACTTGGAGCCATCCAAAGCTGCTGCCTTTTCTTTAGAGCTGGAATCTTAAGAGTCCTGCAGAAGTGCACGCTGCATTGCTCTGCTGTGGCCAGATACCCTGATTGAGACACATGGGCCAGTCCCATCCAAACTTACTTCTCCCTACCTCCTGGGGAGACTATGCCTTCAAGTCTTAACTTGCTGTGTATTGCTGAGGGTCTCCTTATTCCAACATGATCCAGCCACATCTGTGCCCTTGCATGGGCAGAAGAGAGGAAGGTGGAAGTGGGTTGTTGGCAGAAGGAAATGAGGTTCTAGTAAGGGTTTGGAGGCAGCAAGAAGCCAATTTGAGGCAGTACTGGAGACAAAAAGATGCAGCTGTTTTTGGAGTAGAACCTAAGAAATGTGTATTGGGAAAAAGAGGTGCTAGATTTTCTATAAATGTTTTATTAAGTGCTTAATGAGTATTTGCCTGTTACAAAGAATGGACTAAGATATGTGAGCCTGGGTTAAAAATAGCATAGAATTTCAGTCCATTTCAGGAGTCTAATTTTCATAAGTTGACTTGAAAAGTATGATGTTTTCTCTAATATACACAAACTTTCCTTCTTTGTTTTTTAAACATCTGCATTACCTGTTTATCTTTGGCATAAGCCTGCATTGCAGTTTGTGCAGTCTCATTGCAGTTCATTATAGGTGTACTTGAGTTAGCTTATGTGCAGTTCATTTGTTTACTGGCAATTTAAGATGCCAGCTTGCTGTGGATTGAGACTGTTGCATTTATGGCTGCAGCTCTCAGAATCACAGGAGCTGTGCAGTGTTGCCAAGAACAGCTGCAGCATGGCTCTCATCTCCCAGAGCTCTGCCTGCACTAGATTCTGAAGTGTTTGCAGGAGGTCCTGCTCAAAGTGAGCTCAGTGGTGCCAACAACGTGGCTACACTTCAGCACCTAATCTTGTAAATGTTTTTTTTTTTCACTGCCAAAACTGATGGTGTTTGGGTTTCTCCAAATGGTAAAATAGGCCTAGTCTGAATGAAAGGAGGAATTCAGTGTTGCTTGTTTGGCACTGAATGAGATGGTTATGCTGAAAGTTGCAGGCAGTTATTGTCTGAAATGTGCTAGATTTGTTCAGTGTCAAATTACATATAGGCACACAGAGAAGAACTTCAATTTTGTTATTAGCTGATTGCATTTGTGCTACCAGACTGGATGGTATTTACTGTAAATGAGATTAATAAAAGTCCCCACAAACTGATAATCTTATTCTTCAGGTTGAGCTCCCACCTCCTGATCTTGGCCCAAGCTCTGCTCTGAATCAGACACTTAACTTGCTACGGGAGGTTCTGGCATCTCATGACTCATCTGTTATTCCACTGGATGCCCGTCAGGCTGACTTTGTGCAGGTACAAGAATGTTTGACTGCTTTATGTGTGTGAAGAGGAGGGAGAGGGACAAAAAAAGAATGTGTAAGATAGTTTCAGTGCAAAAAAAGGTAGATGGAACATTAATCTTTTTGTCTGGTTCCATTTTGGAGCTCTCTGTCAAACCAGAGTTTGTAACGTGCATAACAGGGTGACTAACAAAATGGATAATTACAGTCGAGTATGGAGTGCTACTCTTAACACAGTATCTAAATTCTGTTATCCAATTACTACTCCATTAAGTAAATACACCCTCAAGATTGCACAATTACCAATTATCTAATCTGGGTTATTCTTCCTCCTGCTAGGCTGGAAGCTGTTCTTCTCAGGTTTTCACACTTTGCCCATCACTGTGGTAGGTGATCACCTGCTGACAAATCCAGTAGAAAACTGCTTTCACAGTCGGAAACTCTCATTCCTCTTTATTCTGCTTTGGGGAATAAATACGTGATAGAGACAGAATGAGGTTAGAAGCCTTGTGTGACATGATTTCCTCCCTCCCCTCCCTCTTTTCTGTGTGTTTGCTATTTTAGGTTCTGTCTTGTGTGCTAGATCCGTTGCTACAGATGTGTACTATGTCTGCTAGTAATTTGGGCACAGCTGATATGGCAACCTACATGGTAAATTCACTTTACATGATGAGGACTACTCTGGCTCTCTTTGAATTCACTGACAAACGTCTAGAAATGTTGCAGTTTCAGGTAAGCTCTAGCAACCCCAAAAGAAAATGAACTTATTACTGATTTTTAGACACTGTAAGTTGTGATGTGAACATACTTATCTTAAAATCGACCCAAAGCCAATGTTATCAATATCGGGGAAATGGGATAAGAGGGCTTCTTATCAGAGACCATGAGCAGATAGCATCTTTCATTTTAAACAGACAAAAAATGATTAAAAGATTCGGTTTTGTTTGGTTTAGTTGCAGATAAGCCCAGATTGGTGAACATTTTCATTATCCTAATCATTCTAATATTTATTTGCAAACTGTATGAGAAGAAGCAAATGGAACTTAAAAGCTCAGTCAAATGGCTGATTGTATTCCATCATACATTTAGTACTAGATCATCATCTATTTTGTACTAGAATATGGTGTAGCTGAAGTTTCTGCTTCAGTCCTGCTTTCCACCTCTCTTTTCTCATTTGTTTGGTTTCCCCTCACATCCTGGGATAGTCGTTCATATGTAGTACAATTTTGAAATGGAAGTGAAAATTTAGAAAATGTTGACGTGCAAGAACTTGGCCACTGCCCATTTATATTTTGCTATATTATATCTGCAATATGAATATGTCTGCAGTATATCTCAGGAGAGCCTTTGGAGCTGGGGGACTTGAAGAAAAGTCACAAATTCTTACTTGAAGGGATCAGCAAGAATCGGCTGTGAGCCATTTTTTACTTTCTACTCCTAATCAGAATTTCTAGCACCTTTTAACTCTAAAACAAACAAATAGACAACCTCATCAAACTGTCTGGGGTATTTCTAATTTCTTTTATCAGAGTTCCTTTCACAGTAAATGTTGCAACTGATTTATTCTTCAGAAAAGCAGTAGAGCTGAAGCTTACACTTTTAATACCATTTACTTTCTTCAAACATTTTACAAATACAGGAACAGACTGAAAAAAATCTTTAAGATTATACATAAGTAGGTTATTCAAGTGGAGCTAGAATGGCATATTTAATAGGAGAAACATTTTTCATAGAAAAAGAACTCACTAAGACAGTTAAAACCTCCAAAACTTCAAATTGAAATATTAAGATTTCCCTTCTCATTTAAAAAGGAAAGTATGTTCTTCTAAACAATTTTAGGAAGTAAAAAGGTGAACTCGTTAAGTATCAGACAAAAGAGTCTTACATTTGACTAGACTTTATTATAATTTTTTTTCTTTTCCTTAGGATTGGAAGAAAAGAATTGTGGGGTAGTTATCTGTAAAAATGAAGTAATAGTGTATATATACCCCAATGTCTTTCTGAGACTGCTCAAACTGAAAAATAACTGCTGCTGCTGTGACTAGATTTAGAGATTAGGTTTTCCTGCAATGTAAAGATTATATTAAGAATGCGAAATACTCTGGCTAGTTTTTTTTTTTCATCTAAAGATAATTAAAACAAAGTGGATAACTGTAATTTCATTGTCTATTGTTCTTTCAGCTGACTTTTTTCAAATAGATGTTTTTCAGTATTGAATTTTAAATCTATTCCGAGTGTGATTTCGTTTCAGTTTTATTTTCCTTATGAAAGACTGTCTCTTGTTTCTTGTAAAACTGGCAAGTTATTGTCAGTATTTTCAATAAGAGTTGAGTGATTCCTATCACATATTTTCAAAGAATTATAGGAAAATAAAATTATATAGGAATTTTTAAGATCTAGGCTATAATCTTCATTTTTGGTAGTGTTGTATTAACAAATACAAGAAAGTAGATTCTTTTATTAGTCAGACATGAAAGAACTCTCTGCATTTTTATTATTGGTTTCTTGTAATATGAAAGATGTAAATGGATAAAATAATTATGCTGTATGTATTTGTAGTATTTCCTCGTTTGTTGATCACTCCTTATTTATGTTTTTTTTCTTCTTGTGTTTCTAGACCTTTTAACCTCAGAACTTGTTATATTTAGTATTCTCACACACTCTTTATAAATACCTTATGCTTAACATTTCAGATTGAAGCTCATTTAGATACACTCATAAATGAGCAAGCTTCCTACGTGCTAACGAGAGCTGGTCTGAGTTACATTTATAACGCTCTGCAGCAACACAAACCCGAACAGGTGAGCTTACAGAATTTACATGCTGAGGGGGTACCACCCACTTGCCAACTAGTAGAATTTTGGCACTCATTTTTTTGCAAATGAAGCTTCCTCTGAAAGCAAAGGTTGGGTAATGTTGATTTTTCACATGGGACCAGGACTATTAGACGCAGGCACCTTGCAGCTACAGCTTTCCCCTACACTGTGTGTTCAGCAGGGTTGGTGTGCAGCAGTCCTGTACTGCTTGCCTGGTGCACACTGGGTCTGAATCCCAGCACTCCCATGGCACCTAGGACATTCTAGACCTGCTGTGTATATAAGCAGCATTCAGCTTCTTTATTGCTTCCTGTAGCACCACACATGGAGTCGATAGATAGCTGCATGCATTTGGTAATTGCTGCTTTTTTTCTTCTGTGGAAAACTGGCAGATGAGTTTAGTAGTAGTTTGAAATAGTTTCTTCTTTCGTCCTTATTTGTTGCTGTAGCTATTCTAGTACCAAGACAGTGAGATTCTCAAAGTGAAAACTTGAGATTTCTTAGAGGAGCTGAAAACTGGAATTCAGAGCTCACGCTCTCCCTTTCTTGTGAAGCACAGTTGCAATGTGGTAGGTGTTATTACAGCCTTTCTTCCCTTCAGCTGTGCCTATGTCCTTTTGTGATCTTTTGTAGAAGTGAAAAACAGTGTTTTCTGGAGAAAGCAGAACTCTGTTGGAGAGCTTTATCTTGTTTCTTCAGCTAATAATTTTGCATAAAGTGCCCAAACTCAACAGACTTTTATGTATAAAGATGAATAAAAAAATATATAAATAATCTGATTAATAACTCAACTTGGTTTTCTATTCATGAGCTATCTCCAGTTTTAAAACCAATTTCAAGTTGACTAGGGCAGGTTGTTAATGGGATGTAGCAATTTTCATTTCTGTTTGTACAGCTGCCTGGCTGCAGAGGTGATGTTGTCACAGAATTTGCTAGGGGGTTAAGCAGCATTTGTGCATTGTACTGCCATACCAGCACAGAAGGTTTACTGGGAAGCAGGTCTGATTTCTTCACGGCCCAAGAACAGAGAAATAGAGCAAAGTTGTTGTCTCTTAAGTCTGGATTACCAGTGGGATGTAGCCAGTTTGCAGTTCAGTTTTTATTCTAGACCTTATGGAAGGCTATTTTTGGCTTTATTTAATGGTGAAGAAGGAAGAAAAGGATTCGAAAGGACATATTAAGAATTACATATTCTCAGCTTTTAATTTTAAGGGAGTAGTATTATACAAATGTGCTGTTAACAGCATTTCAGTACTGAAATGGTGATAGTTTCCAAACATTTAAGATCCTGTAGCAAGACCAAATAAAAATTAACTACTGAACCAATTGTAGACTTTGTCTTTTTCTATATGCTAGTATGACCTTTTTTTAATCCCCCTGTTTGATGATTGATTCTTAGGGTCCTCTTTCAAATTTGTCAAGTATGGATTCTGTGTCCCTGAAGGTTGCAATGGTAAGCATTTATAACTTTCATATTATGGTGGTGGTGCTGTGACATGGTAAAGAATACTGTTAATTATGTGATTAGAAGATATTCATCTCTAGTAGAAGATATTCATCTAATCAGTCCTACTCTTTAAGAATAGCTGAATTACATGTCTGGGAATACTTTCTTCATTTGTAGTAATTTGACTACTTGAAGTAATAAATACATAAATAATTTCTGAAGGGGTAGTAATAGAATATTATTTTCTAAGCCTTGAGAAGCAGATCTTTACTTACAAGAATGCTGTCCCACGAGTCATCTTAAATTGCTAAAAGCAAATACTTAGCTCTAATTAGTTTTAATCACCAAAGTTTCTTTTTTGCCTCTCTGCTTTGAAATATAGGTTCTGCTATCATTTATAATCTTAGTCCTAAGGCTTTGATTTTATGCAAATAGTTCAGCTTTATTCAGAAGTTAGATTCTGGGTGTATGTCACAGTTATGGTTTTTTTAAGTTGAAAGCTACAATATATTTTAAAGCAAATTATCAGCTGATATTTTTTCTTAGAGTGTGTGAAAGCTATTTTGCATAGAGATAGCAATATCACAGTTCAGTAGGCAATAATGTATAATCTCTCACTCTTCTTACTTAGCCAAGTTTAGCTTTATTCTAAAAGTTTAACTGTAAAGGCCTGCTCATACAGCAGTGTATGTACACACCTATGGTAAAAAAGGGGATTTAAAAAGGTTTTTTAAAAAACTTGTATGTTGAATGCATCCCAATTATGATAGTGTAACCCATTTTTTCTGTTCAGGATTTAAACCAGCAATTCCCAAGCTGATTGGATGAACAGAGCTCTGGCACAGAGCACTCAGTGGTATACTCAGATCAGCATGCATTCTTATTAAAACTTAGGAATTTTGCATTTAAAATATCTTCTATTTATCATGGTCTTGTAGACTAACAAGGACTTTAAAGGCTGAAGCTTGGGGACCTTCTCTTTAAATTATACATATGTAACACTGTTATCTATAGTGGTACATAATAATTTCCCTTGAATAGTTAAGAGAAGAATCCAGCTGGTTTATTTTGTTCATTATTTAACATCTGCTTCTGTGAACAAACTAACCAGAATGGAACCAAGTATGCTGCAATCAAACCCACATAAATCCCATCTATCAGCCTAATCTATTGGCTTCTCAGGATTTAAACCAGGGGAGAGTACTTGCAGGCAGAGACACTGGCTCCCATTTATGCTTGAAAGTTTTCCAGGTCCCAGCCTTTTAAGTTGTTCATACATGCCTGCAAATGCGGTGCTTGTTAAGTCCATACCCCTCTCAGCAAAAGCTCCCTTGCTTTCCAAACAAGGACAGAAAACCCCAAAAAATTAATTTGTGAGAACTGTGACTTCACTGCTCATTTTTTGCCTATGTTTTAAATGATGGATGGATGGGAATTTTAGGATTTACCAGCTTGGGAATGTTCATTCAGGAAATGAATGAACAGGAGGGTTGCCATCATTAGGTAAACTTACTTAGGGCCTTGTCTTAGTGAGTAATTCCAAGGATGGAGATTATAGAGGTTTTTTGGATAATCTGTTCGATGTTCGATGACATTCCTGATACAGATTTTTCCTCTCACTATCTAGTTAAAATGCTTCGTAGTGTAATATGTGTTCAATATTCCTTGTGTTTCCACCTGTGAGAAGACCTGGTTTCATCTTCTCAGTAGTCACCCATTTGACCACACAGTCACAGAACGGTTTGGGGTGGAACGGACCTTAAGGACCGTCTTGTTCCAACCTTCCTGCCGTGGGCCAGGGGTACTTTCCACTAGACCAGGTTGCTCAAAACCCCATCCAGCCTAGCCATGAACACTGCCAGGAACGGAGCAACCACAATTTTTCTGATTGATTGTTGAAGACAAGAGGAATATTTTTTTCTTAGAATCAAAGCACTGCGCTTCTTATCGCTATATTCTGTGAGGAAGAGAAGTAGGCTTAGAAGCAGTTCAAGAAGCCTGAAGTGGATGATTTGCTCTTTGTTTTTCCCAACATAAGCAGTGACTCCCTGCCAAAAAGTAAAAAGAAACGTGCAAAAAGAATCAAGCAACATGTCTAATTTGGACAGAGTAGATAGTAGATAGCTCTGAAGCTGTCTTTTATTCCCTCTGCATTGAATAGACTCGGTGTGATCTTCAGTGATGTGTAAGTACCTGCATCGGCGGCTTAGGAAGCTTAGATGGATAATTATAGAAGCTGGATTCTCATTATTTGCCCTCCACTCATATTCCTCAGAGTCAGAAACAAAATTTTGGTGACAGAGGTGCTGAAGTCAGTCATTTGTTTTTTGGACAGTTAAGTTCTGTCTTTTAGAGTAATCAGAGATGTTTTCAGATATTGTGGTTTTACCTATTTTCATGTAATAGCAAGATGTTAATATGTTGATCTCATATGCTCTTCTGACAGGCTCAGTTTGATCGCTATCTGTCTGCTCCAGATAGTCTGGTAATGTCCCAGCTGAATTTCCTCCTGAGTGCCACTGTGAAGTAAGTACCTTGCCTCTGAATTTCTATTATGCCTGAATAATGATCACAAAGATGAATTTGATTAGGTCTTAGTGAATCATGATGAGAATTCAAGTTATCAGCTGTGATGATATTTGCATTGTCCTTCAGGTCACAGTTCAGTTTTGTTCTGACTCTCCTCTTTTTGAATAAGCAGTGAGGAGCATCTAATTCTGGAACTTTCTGAAGTAGCTACTCTTGATTTAAGAGACACCATCAAAATGAATTACATTAATCTATTTCGAACATGTTCTGCTGTGTCAGCAGTTCTTTGTCAACTTACTTGTAAATTGTTTTAGAACTATTTTGTAAGCTTTCCAAAGACAGGTGAAATATATAATTCTCCAAGATTTCTTTTATCCCTACTGCTTTGTCAGTTCTAGAATTTTCACCTTTGTTGTCTTCTGCTGTAGAATATTGGCATTCTGTCTCATTGAATATTTTGCTAAGATTACTTTACTTTTCACCTAATGTATTTTTTTTAGAGATTTCTTCTTTGAAATCTTTTATTATTTATCTCTTACCTTGTTTTTTTGAATATAACTGAACCCTAAGGCTAGGGAAAGTGCCAAGAATTTCTTTCCAATTAAATGTGATCCATATGAAGACTTTCTGTAGTACTTAAACTCAGAGAATTATATGTTGCACTGATCAAAAACTTTCCTTGACATTATTTTTCACACTTTTGTGAAGAATGCAGGTAACCAAATATACCTGAAACTGAGACAAGTACATCACATTTTACATAATGCAACAGTATTTGAAGTGTCATTACTAGTGCTTGTCCTCAGTGGGGTTGTATTACAGCCTCTTGCAATTAAAAAATGACATGTCAAGGGAAAAATAATTATTGTTGGGAATGGAATAGAACAGTTTGGTTGGAAAGGACCTACAATGCTCAGCTAGTCCAGCTGCCAGGGTCTTCTGTTGCATTGCTCAGGTTCTCCTCATCCAAAGACTTCCAGTGTCACACCACACAGGTGGAGCATGGCTGGGCACAGGGAATGCTGGTGTTTTTCAGCTGGCATTGGGTGTGTCTGCCAGATTTACCATTCCCACAGCTCAGCTGGCAAGCTGACTGTTGTGGCAGAGCTCTATTCTCTGTACAGATCAAACAGGGTAGCTTGACCAGTAATGTCATTGAAACATCACAACTCCTGCTTCTCAGTGTCAGGACATTAAACCTGTATTTTAGCTCTTAATATGTTTTCTTAAATGTAGGTGTGTTTAAAAATCATAATGACACTAAATGTATTTAGAAAGCCTCAACTTTTCATTGCTAACAGAGAGGCAATTTTAAGAGGTAGACTCTATGCTACCATAAAGACTCTGGCACAGTAAAATTTCTTGAACTTAATCAATCCTTCTGCCAGATGAACCAAGATTAATTGGTTATGTAGGCACTCTTAGCCTAATCCCATCTAAAAGCTTTTTAAACCTCTCAGCACATTTTAAGTTGAATTCATATTATCTTGCAGCAGTGGACAGTTGAAAGGTAAGAAGGAAGCCTTTTGGGGGGATGATTGCTATTGCTGCTTCAACTCAGCTAACATGCAGAAGTTTATGAATCTGGTATAATCAATGCTTTAGGTCGGATTCTGCTCAGAATGAAAACAAAAGAAATAAATCAGTTCGTCCATTAGCCTTCAAACAACTAGCTTTAAAACACAAGCAATCCTTCTGAAATTAAAATACTCATTTACAGAGATGCTTGTAGAATCACTGTCTTGATAGTCAGTATTTTTGCTAGTAAATAAGCCTTGAAAATTCTGAGTTTTCTCAAAATTCAAGCAAAACATTTAACCAGTGCTACAACTTGAACCCCTGGCTATAGTAGTTGGAATTTTCAATTTTGAAGATATTTTTCTTGAAATCAGATAATTGAGAACTGTAACCTATGAGATCTTTGGTTCTCAGAATCAGACCACATGCTTTGATAAGGGACCAGTGTATTATATAGTCATTGGCAATATCATTTAAACTTTGCAACTGTGAAGAGCATTCTTTCCAATCATTACCAGTTCATGCTCTTGTCTTTCAAATTCCTTCACTCATTTAAAAAGCCTTAAGCTATGAATTCATATGGTTGTTGATCTTGAAAAGCTCTTTTCATTTGTGTTGGATCACAGAAACTGAATGCTGGAATTACTATTTTTAGCAAGTGCTGCCATTTGTGTTAGTAATAAATGTATCACGTTGTTATGGCAACTGAAATTCTAATGTACTGATTAATGACACTGACATTATTTGATTGAACAACACATGTGATTCTGTTCAGTCCTCTGAATATTTTAACAAACTTTATTTATTAATTTGGTGCACTAATTCTACACAAATTCAGTGTGCAATGCTTTCATAAAAGATTGTTATGTTACAGTGCCTTAGTGATCCTAGGCTGAGGTCAGAGACAGTTGTTTTACCTGAACACCCTGAATATATTTCCCTTATAATAGTGGATTTGGATTTGCTATTATAAGGACAGTGGTTTTTTTAGGTATTCTAATAACCTAGTAATACTGGCAGTTGATGCTGTATATAAAAAAACTGGATACTGTTTGTCAGAATAAAATGCAGATTTGGTCTTCTAATCTGTTTTCTCTTAGCTTCTGTTCCTTAATGTTTCCTGTAAAGACAAAGATTTTTGTACTTCATCTTTGAAATTTCTTTCACTTGTCAATTCCCACCAGTCTGTGAATTCAGCCCTGATTTTAGTGGATGCAGTTTTGTTGCCTTTGTTTCTCTGCTGCATATTACAGCAGGGCTGAATCTGGATTTGTGGTTACCTTGGTTTCCTCAGCTTCTGCTGGAGTTCCCGTTGCATGGGTTTGGCTGTAAAATAGTTGTAACTGCTGTTCCTAATAGATAAAAATTCATCTGCTACTGTAAGCACCATTACCATGATGATTAAAGTAAACTGATTCAATGGACAATGTAAAATAAAATTATTAGGTTGTCTGTAAAAAATATTAAACTTTCCAGTTAAATTTAGCATTCAGTCTGTGTGCATTGTTACTCATTTATCTCCAGAAAAATAATAGGACACAGACTTCAGAGCATTATTGATAAAAGGTTGTGTTTTAAATCACTGACCACTATCACTAGTTTTTGTCTGATTATGGAATCATAATGGAATCTTGCTGTCAAGATAAAGCAAATAGAATATATTTGCTAGTAGATGAAAAAAAAAGTGTGTATTTACAAAGGACAGTGAGAAGCCACTGGAGGTAGATGGTAGATCACTGAGTTTATCAGTCTTTTAAAAGATACAGGCAAGTGCAGGTGGGAAACTGATGTATGCAAATTAAATCCTTCTATTAGTTTCTGCTTGATTGTAGAAATAATGAAGCTCCTGTCTCGGCTATGGGGTCACATATGTGAGTTCATCTGTGTAGATACAACAAGAGAAAGAAGCCTTTTTTAAAAAAAATCATGTTTATTTTTAATGTATATCTTCAATTCCTATCTTTAATTCCTTTTAATGTATATCTTTAATTCCTTCCTACAAGTTGCAAATTATGTTATTTTGTTTTGGTTTTTAGAGAGCAGATAATAAAACAGTCAACAGAACTGGTCTGCAGAGCTTACAGTGAGTTATATGCAGCTGTGATGGATCCTTCAAATGAATACAAGGATCCAGAAACCATCCTACACAGGTCTCCTCATCAAGTTCAGGCACTCCTTTCGTAGTCTTGCGTCCTCCAGATTTATCAGAATCCATAATTCTGTATTTCTTGAGTATTTGCATTGAATTATTTTTCTGCTTTGAATTTGGATGTGTAACTATAGTTAAAATATGTAGGAATGCAGTTTTCTTTAATCTGCTTGGCAGAAGTCTAGTCTTTCCCATGTCTTTGAATACTTTCAATAGGCCAGAAAATAGAATATAGATTAAAAATTATGTTAATGTATTTCTCTGATGGAAGTGGACCTTGACGATGTGCAATCTCTTTGAAAAAGGAGAAAAGCTTTTTTCCTTGCTGTACATAATCCTTTCAACTACAGGTTTAGCCAGTGTCTCTTATGACCTCACCAATATTTTTATTTGCTCTATTGTCTGTTCTCTCACTCTTTTTCTCAGCCTGCCATCAGTAAACACCGATAACTGAAATTTTAATACAACTGATAACTTTGAATGACTCATGCATCACTTTTGCAGCTCATAAATCATTTCAGAATACTTGATGCTCTTTTGCAAATCCTGTTGATTAAATCTTTGAGGCAAAATTTTTGTGGGTTTTTTGCAATCTATTATCTGGTGTTTTCTGTCAGAAGAAGAAATGTTTGAACTACATGCTTGTACATAACCTGGAACTTAATGCTTTAAATTATTTTTATCATTCTGTTTTATTGGAAGGATTTTGGTTTAGTGCAATTGTTTTCAGTAGGAATCCTTGTATCAGTTGAAACTTGCTGATCTCCTAAGGCTGGGACCAGTAACAGTGTAGGTTAGGAAAGTGGTTTGCACAGCAGTATGGCCATTCTTCCCTCACATGTACATGATTTTAGTTTTGTTTGGTTTTATGTACAGAAAAAGTCCATCTGCTCTAGTACAAGTATTTACTCAGTTCATAATCCACCAAGAGATTTTCATGGTTTACATGATTGGGGGTTGATGTGGGAGAGCTGGGGTGTGTGGATGTCCTGGTTGGATGTGTAGAAAGCCATAAGTGAAGTTTTCATTTCTTCCTCCTTTGGTGCAAGCTGAAGCTTCCCTGTGTAGAAGCCCCGATATTACAGAGTTATGATTTAGGGGACTTCTGCTTCCAGGAGAAGAGGAAAATAAATAAGTAGGATACTTTTTCTCTGTTGAGTCTTGTGATAATTATCTGCAAATTCCTTAAACATAGTTATTTTTTTAGGAAAGTATTGGTTAAGAGAAACCTTCAGGAAACAAAAAGTTAGTAAAATGGATTTGTGACTCGTTTTTTTTGTTCATTTGTTTTTAAAGGATAATTTAAGCAAACTGTTTTGTTGGAAGCATTTTACTTTTTTCCTTCTCTTTGTTACTGTAGGAGTGCCACAGAATTATAACAGTCGCCTGAGTTTACTCTCACATTATATGTGGCTTATTTTATGTACATCAAGGGAGAGAGGAGCAGTCATTCATATTGAATAACTTATTTTACTTTTATTAGTAGTAGTAGTCCACATATAAAATACATACTTGGTGGCAGCCAAGTCTGCAGCTTAGTGTATGCTTGCAAAAGAGCAAGACATAAAGAGCAGCAGCAACACATTTTAGCCTCTTGCAAGACTCATTGCACAAAATGCATTCAGTGCTCTCAGAAAGCAGCTTCTGTGGTAATGCCACGATAAAGCAATAGCTCCTTTTCCAAATGGGAGTAATTTGTTGGTATAGAAAGTGTAAGTGTCCCTGGAGTTCTTGGGCCAGGCATAAATCTTTCTGTAAATATGAATGTTAGATTTATTCTGTTTAAAATCTCTAGACCTGTAAGACAAAAACTTCTAGAAGCTTAGAAAAGCTCTCATAGGAAATTACCAGGTAAGACTCTTTATATTACTCAGATTTTGCATTGCTGTAGTATACATTCAGGCAGCTGTTCATTGTTGTTTAATAATGTTAATATTGCTTAATATGCCTGTAATTATTATCTAATATATGAAAATTGTATCAGTTGTGAAAGGACTATAAATTAGCTTGAGATAAGCAGACTCAGAAGAGTGAACTTTTTCCTGAAATAACGCTCAACCTCAGTCTCCAATAATCAGTAGTTTGCATGAGGATTAGTAAGAAGTTCCTTCCTATCTTTGATTCTGTGTAGAGACTTACTTATGAGTTTGTCTTCTCTTGGTAAAAATGCAAAAGCTATAGAAGTTGTAATTTAGGAAAATTAAAGTCAATCGCTAATTTGGGTCTGTGCAAATAAAGTTAATGACCAATGGTCGCTAATAAGAAAGGATATCAATAAAAATATTTGACTTACTGACTCTGTCTTCTATGTTGTTACTTTCTCTTGCTTCCTCCTCTGCGTAGGAAGGAAAATGTGATTAGATTATGACCTGCCTTTTCCATTTTGGCATTTCTGACCCTTTTGTTCTACAAATTCCCAGGATTTCCACACTGGGAACCTTGAACCTGGAGTCCTCTGATTAGCTAGAGGATCCATAAGCATTGCAGTAAATGAAACCACTCTGGATGTCGGTACCTGGCCCATTTTCAGACCAGTTACTGCAGCTCTGACATGAGCATCCCATGCCTGAAGAGATGCTGCCGTGGCTGGGCTGAGTCAGTCAGCCCTTCTGCTGTTGGCTCTCACCACTTTTCCTGGAGAGAGCGGCCTCCCACTCTGTGCTGGGCTGTGACTGGGGAAGGTGGGACAGGAGAGGGGTTTGCACACTGCCCACAGTAGGCAGCACTCGCTGCATGTGACACCCTGACAGCCCCGTTCTGAGAACAGATGTGTTGTCTGGTACAAAGAGCACTTTCCTGGGAAACAGGAGAGCTGGGTTCTGGGCCAAAGGAGTTTGGAATCAGCATATCCCATCTTCCTGGCGAGCAGCCAGCCCTCCAACTGTTGGGTAGTACGAGATGGGGCAGGTCTGTTTCTTGTCTTTTGAATTCAGCAGCTGTGCATAAATCAGTGCACAATATGGGAAGCAGGAGATGGAATAAGCAAGGAGGAGTTTGGCCCTGTGGCACGTACATAAGGGGTCTCTGAGACCTCTAAGGTCTGGGTCTTCCTCCATTTGTTACATCAGGACCTTTGATTACAATACATGAGTCCCTGAAACAGAATCAGGTTCCCAGGACTTTATCACCCACAGAGTGTTCAGTGAGCAGCAAGATACAGAGTTGGGCTTGGGTTGGATCAAAGGTGGTTCAGCTGCGCTGGTGGCAATTCCTATGTGTTTGCTCCTACGTGTACAGTTTCCTCGGTCCTGCTTTATAAATGTGCACACCACTGAGGAAATACAATATAAAAGTTGGTTTAACTACAGCGAGCAAGCAGCAGCCCAGCCGTGGTGATTTTGTGTTTTCTATTACAGGAAAAGAGAAGCTTGCAGAGGTTTGGAAAGGTGATAATCTGTTTGGTTTGCAGCATTTCAGAGTGCTCCTCCCTGTTCTCTAAGATTTATTACTCTAGCCCTGCATTTTGTCCGTTAGACTCAGCTGTAATTATTTTTATTAATGTTTTGAAATATGTGTTGAGGGAAAATACTTTCAGAACTACTAAACTTTTCCATTCATTTAAAAAACTTTATCTGTTTTTTGATCCCTCTGCTTGGCTTGCTGAGTCACTTTGTGGGCAACCCAGGGGGTGGGACACTTACAAAATTTTTAAAATTAAACAAAGAGGTTAGACATATTTCCATGAGCAAAACACACCCTCCAGAAAGGAACACAGACATGGGTGTGGGTTTATTTGAAAACCACTGCCACCTGCTTCTGAGGGAAAATGTGGGAAAAGACACATCTTATGATAAGGGCTCCCATCCAAAATGGCCCAGGTAGGGTTAGATGCTGCAAATAGATGCTAAATTGATGTTACGTTTGTGAAGTTCAGAGAATTTTCAAAAATTGTATCACTCAACTCACATATTGAATTTACTTGCTAAAGATTTTCAGAACCACTACATCTTTTCCCCACCAGTTTTAAGAACTTTGCAAACCTTATTTCAAGCCAAACCAGCAACTGCTACGCAAATTCTAACCCTCGAATATTTAGAGTAAAATGAGATGCTTTGAGTCAGCCAGTGCATACAAAGCAGTAGTTAAAGTCAGAGCAAATGTGTTTCTTGAAAGAATTTCAAAAAATGGGAAATGAACATAATTTGAACTTGGATATTTGTCCTGAGGGGTAGGAGAGGCAATGCCATTCATGTGGCAAGGCATGATCTCTCTGGTGGTCCACTACACAGTAGGAAATCAGCTTCAGGTTTTCAGAATCAAACTTCTTGGAAGGTTTTTAAAGGTGCTGGTGTGCTGCTGTGCTGTGCTAAGCTGTTGGCTGCGCAGCGAGGTGGCCGAGCTGTGGTCCGGTGGGGATGTCCGTGCCTGGTGTACTTTGTTACCAAATGCTCAAAAGGTGGGTGAATCTCTTGGCACACAAAGATCTTTTTCCAATGTCCTAACTATCTCCATCCTTTAGTAAAGAGCCACTTTGTGCAGAGTCTGAAGTAAGTACAAGACATTGCTTCTGGCTTGGTCCTTGACCAACCGTTTACCCACCTGGAGATGGTGCCGGTAGATCTCCAGCAATCTGCAGAATCCTCTGGTGCACAGCTAAGGAAAGGCAAAGCACAAAGGAGCCCCTCTGAAAATGCACACTTTGGTACATTATTGTACATATCTTGTGTGCATTAAGGCCTAAATGAGGGTATGACCCCCTCATGCTACAGTTGTTACACTGACTTGGCATTCAATGGAAAGAGGAACCACAAAGGCTTTGCTCGACAAAAGGAGTTTGTTTTGACTACTGTGCTTTAGCAGTAGGGAAACCTTGATGGAGCAAGACATGGGTGAAAGGTGTTTGATAGATTACTGTAGAGGAGCTGACAGAAAAGAAGGGACTGTTGCATGTTTCATATTCAGACAAAGAAGCTTTCAATTGCTGTGTGGTTCACAGATGTGGCATTGTCAAATTGCAGGAAAATGCCTGGCAGACTGTATCATTGACTATTTTAGGGAGGAAAAAAAATCAGAGCACACTATTTATAGAAGCCACACAAATAAGTACTGAGTTCTTATCAGCCAAAGATAACATTAGTTGTGATTTATCAAAGTAATCTTTATTTTATGGAAAATGGATAATAGGCTGTAATTTCATCCTCTGTGAATGTAATGTATATTTCAAAGGGTTCTTTTTTGTCAATAAAACCATTTGTTGTACTTGTTAAACTAATTGGTCTTGTTGCTGTTGCTTAGGACAGGATAAAAGATGCCCATTAATGAAAAAGGGGAGGAAAAGATGGGTTTGAAAGTTTGTGAAATATTTTGTACTCATTGCAAGCCAGTTTTCTGATCAAAACAGATTTCGCCTCTCACTGCAAGCCTGTGTTAACCGACTTTGTGCAGATTATACATTTTTCTTTTTTAATTAAATAAAGGATTACCCCCCAAAATTCATCTTATCTCTCAGTACTTCACTAGCTCCGGGTATCAGGGTCTCCTCCAACTTTTTTGGCTGCCAGTGCCGGCACAGCTACCAACCCTAGAGCTGATCGCCGAAGGGAGGGTGATGTTCCTGGCTGCTTCTCCCTCCCGTCTGCATTTTTTCCACCAAGTGCAAACACATTCCAGGGGTCACAGAGAAAGTGAAAAGGGAAGAAAATGGAGCTGTCTGGGTACATCCTGTGCCGGGCCCTGGCCAGCCACGCACCTTTCGCTGGGTGAGGGCAAGTGTTGCAGAGCATGGGGCTGAAACTCTGTTGAGTCTTGGCTCTGAGAGGGGTCCTGGCAGCAGTGCCAGGCTGTAGAGGCAGGACATGAGATCATTCTTTGGATCTGCAGTTGACCTTGAAAGATCAGAAAGTCAGAAGTGGGTAAGAGTCAGAAGAGGACATACATTTTATTATAATAATTTTTTCCTTTTTTCCTTAGTGTTTTAGTGTCCTTGTTTGTAGCCTGGCAGCCTCATGAACTTTTAATGGGAATTTATGAATGATTTCAGAGGATGACTCTTAAAAGACTGGCTAAGCTCTTTAAGGTCTTCTCCCTTAAAAATGTCTCAGAAAATGCTCTTGAGGAGGACTAAGTTAATGGTCTTTTCCTGGTTGTCTGTAGCAGTTTTGCATGATTATCCCAGTTTCTGATTCTCCTTGTACCCTCCATTGTAAAAACTGTCCAAGTTTGTAGCATTTCTAATTGTGAATTACTGCATCCAGTGGTTTCAAAGGACCTCAGATCTCCTAGACACAGAGGTGAGAAGCCATGGTCACATCCAGCTCCCAAGGCCCCACTGGAGAGATTGTGGAGCAGATCTGCCCTCTCCAGCCCTTTCCCACCTTGCTCTGAGGACAGTGCCTACTTCAGCAGGAGAGACTTGCCCCTGTACACAAAGGACAGTTCCTTTGCTGCCTCCATTACCTCTGTTCTGAGTGCAACTCACAGCTTTGGATAGGACTGTCCATCTCCTTCTCAGCCTAAAAGAAAGAACAGGAAAATTACCAGATAAGCTACTTGATTTGTGTAGGTGAAATAAAACCTTCACTTCAGCAGCCATTCAGTCAGAAATCTGAGTGGCAAGTCCAACCCTTCTGCCTTTGGATCTGGTGGCCCTGCTGCCTCATACCTAAATGCTGTGGGAACATCAAAACTTTATCCCTGTGAAGATCCATCCCCGCCTCAGAGAGCAACCTGTGTCTCAGGTCTGGTGCTGCAGTCCCCACCAGAACAGGCTGAGTGTGCTCTCACAGCAGCCCTGCTAACACTGCAAGGCAGAGCTGAGCTACCCCGTGGGCTTCCAGGACAGGGACCCAAGCAAATGCCAAGATCAGCTTGCCAGCACTTTGATCTGGAAAGGGCTCGAAATCTGAGGATGCTCTAGCCTTGCTGTGCTCCCTTTGGTTTCAGTAATAATTTCTACTTGAGCACACTCATGCACCATTTGATTACTTTATAAAATACACTGATTTCTGTTGATTCCCTTCCCCAGGCATTCTTGGCAGCAGTCAGGAATACCACAGTAGTGATAAAAATGTGTCAGCTTTCTAATTAAATGGGATCAGTTTAGAAAGTTCTTTTGAGTTCTGTGTTTCTAGATCCAGAATGACAAAAGGACTGAAAACTGCCAAACATACCCAGAGCTGCATCAAAAGCAGCGTGGCCAGGAGGGTGAGGGAGTTGATTCTGCCCCTCTCATCTGCTCTTGTGAAATCCCACCTGGAGCACTGTGTCCAGCTCTGGGGCCACCAGCATAAGAAGAACTTGGACTTTTGGAAGGAACACTTACCACCCCTCTGATTGCTAAGGCAGAGCCCAGGGAGGGAGGTGATTTCCACACAGGGAAGTGCTGAATCTCTTCCAGTAATCCCTACTGGGCAGAGGAAAACAGCGACCTTACTTTCAAGCTTCCATTTTTATGTAAACACTGAATGATGTGGCTTTTACTTCGGGGAATTGATAGGGACTGAGAAAATTGCAGAAAGGTGAGATGTGGTATTTTTTACCGGTATTTTTTCTGTCCTGCAGAGCCTGTGTTGTCTTTCATAAACAGGTGAGGAGGTGTCTGTGGTTGTGAACATGTTCTTCCTTTTTCTTCTTGGAAATCCACTCTCAATTAGTCTGGAACATTAGATAAACTGGTGCTAATGAAATAAAAGGTTTTATTAGGTTACACAATGGTATGCAGTGACTTAGGGGACAAAGTCAAATATTTACTCAGGCTAACTTTAGGAAAGAAAACAGCTAAAGAGATCACAAGTGGAACAGCTGAAAATAAAAATTGCATCTGTCAGGTAGATTGGTAAATTAATTAGGGGGATAAACAATGTAAGGGTCTTACGTGGAGAGCAACGGATTTTTCTAACTTTCTATTGTAAGTCTTTGCAGTTACCTCCAAACACCTTCTACATGATTGAACTTTGGATCAACTCTGCAAAACTCTTCAGCATATGGTTAAGACCAAATGGCTTCATGGGAATGTAAACATGTACCTAGCTTTGGGTCCAACAGGTGCTTGAGGCCCAAAGACACCTCTTGTTGAGGGCATGGCTCACACTGATGTCAGGAGCACAGGACCTGGTGCTCAGAGTGATGCTTTTCTGATCAGGTGAAGAAAATTGCTTCAGAAGAGATTAGCCGTGCTGTGGAACTGCTTATCTCCCCCCACAGACACCACAGTAGTGACCTGTTTGGAGACAGCTATCTACTGGAAACTGAGTTTGTTTGGGTTGGCATAGCTTTAAGCAGCTAGAGATCCCAGCATGGCCTAAAATACCCTTAAATGCCACAATCCCAGCAGAAACAAAATAATTTGGCACTTACCCAGCCAGGTACATACACACACGTCTGTGTTTTTCTGGACCGAATGTGTAGGCTGCAACATTTCCCAGATGTTTTTGAGCAATATCCTTCTCAGCATGTCCAGGATGTCATGAAACCTAAGCTCTGCAAGTGCCAGCCCAGAGCCCAGCTCATGAACAGCCTGCTGCTCCACACTCCTCCTTCAACAGGTGCTTACACTGACTGCAGCCACAGCAACCTGGGTTTGTGCAGCAAAACTGAAGGCTGAGACCCCCTAATTGCCTCTGTCTCCTCCATCTGAAAAACTCAACAGCCAGTGCAAACCCCAAACTCTGAGCAGAGATGACTTCAGTAGGCATAATTTCTCCCATCCCCTGACGTCACATTTTCTCACCAGGTAAGTAAGTACATGCTTCTGAGCAGCACCAGCATTTCTGAGATTGAGTTTACCAATTTTCTGGATGCAGAAATGCAATGGATTTAAAATGTGCTGTTTGGGTACCGAGATTTACAGAAGCATAAAATTTTTCACTTCCCACCTACAATTACCCTGGATACCTTTTCCGTAGCCATGATGTTCTTGGTCTAGAAAAGTTGCTACAAGGGTTGCCTGAGTGAAAACCAGAATAAGCTCAGAGCTCTGTTGCAGGTGACTGAAGTGGGTGCAGAGGCAGAAGGTGAAGCGTGGGACTGCCTGATTCTTTCAGTTTGTTTTTCCATGGAGTTCCCAAAGCTGTGGACGTTTCTACAAACATTCAGCACACCAGTAATCCTACTGCATGTATATATTTCAAATTCAGCAGGTGAATTCGAAGGAAGGGGACATGGGCACGTGTATGTTCTCGTCACCTCCACCCAGAGGCTCATGAAGGGCTGCAGCTCGTTTGAAGTTTGGTCTCTCAGCAGAGGTACAATCTTGAAAGAACCTTTAAGAGTGTACCATCACACCTGAGTTTTTTCTGGCTGCAACTGAAGACAGAGAAATAACATTCTTCTGGTCAAAGGCTGAATCCAACCAATGTGCTTAGAGGAAAACTCCCAATCCAGCTCTCTCCATGAAGAAGACCACTGACAGTGAGATTTTAACAAACCAGTAGAAAAACGATGTTCCTTTCTGCATTTCAGTGTGTTAAAAATATGAGCAAAAATTTATATATGTAACCTCAGATTCTATAGATTAATCTAGTCACTGCATTTTTTATCCCCTCCTAAAAGGAAAAAGAGACAAATTTACTAATAAACTGTGTAACTTGGATATTGATGCTGCTTGTTGTTAGAGCACAGAAGATGGAAATCCCCCAGTACACTTATTGTCCATTTGTCTCTTTTCTAAACCATACTTTTCAATAGTCCATATATTTAAAGCTTAATCTTCACAGTATGTCCTGATTTCTGCTATGCCAGTGGAAATACCTGGAGTGCTGTGAATTTAGATCCACACTTTTACATGATGCCTATTCTTTCTGGTTTCAAGACATAATACACAACATTTGCAACTTCTTTACGGCTCTCCTATATACACATTGTTATTTTAGAGTCAAGCTGTTAAATGTGTTGCCTGTGACTGATTCCTTGTGAAAAGTCTTAACTGCAGCAGTGATCAAAAGCAGGTTTTGGTCCAAAAAGCCTGATGGAGAAAAAAAGCAGAAAACAATGTGCACAATGTACACTTTGAATGCAACAGAGCAAGAGTTAGATTAAATACTTCAATCAGAAGGTGAAAAGCAATTTGGTTTGGCCTATTGCCATAGATCCCAGCTCCTGAGAACAGGAAACCCTAAAATCACGAGTCAGTAAAGAAAAGATTCAGTAGGATCAGAGGAAGTGTGAGGAACAGGAGCAAGGAAAGATATGGTGTGCAGAAAGACGGGACATGGAAAATGCTCACCAGAGGCAGAGATTACTTCAGGCAGAAATTAAGATACAAGTGGCCCAGAAAATGTGGCAGGAAGCTGCTCTAGACCTTGATGGCAGAGTGAAAAGACAGGGGAAAGCTGGCAAGCTCAGATAAAGGAGGAGGTTGCAGCCCGGGTGATGGGGACAGGGAGTGTTGGGGGGCTGCCGGGATACAGGGGAGGAGGGAAAGGTATTTCTGGGGATAGCAGGGTGCTCTTGCTTCCACGGTTTCAGAGAGGTGGGGAGGGGGAGTGACAGCGAGATCAGAGGGTACTCGGTGAGCAATGAAACAGAGAGGAGAAATTAACAGGGAGCTAGTGATCATCCAGAGTGAAGGAGCCCACCAAGTGCTAGAATTGGCAGGGAAGAAAAAGGCTTGTCAGGTTTCGGGTAATGACAGTTCAGACAGGCCCATCTATGTCAGAAGCATCAGTACAGTGTATTGCAGATGTTCGCATGCCAGGCACAAAGAAAGAAAATCCTCTTCCTTTAGAAGACACCACAGTCACATTCACCTTTCCAGAAGCCCCCAAGGCACAGCTGGAACGATCCTTGTTCCCGTTTGCAGTGCCACAGGCTGTGTGGTGCAGCCTGCAGGTGATGGAGACAGGTGGGTCAGTGCCTGTCCCCGTCCCTGTGCAGGCGATGGAGGGACTCTGCAGAGCCGTGGAGGATGCTCGGGAGAGGCAGTAGGGATGCACTCTGCCTTTCTGCTCTTGGCACCGGCGCTAGAAGTTAGTGAGCTCTGTGGGAAGAGAAAGGGAAGTGAGCAGAACAGATGGAAATTGCCCTGCCCGAGCCCCAGCAACCCTGGTGCCATTGTTTGCTAATGATGTGGAGCAGGGGGACGAGCAGGGGAGAGGTTTGCAGAGCCTGTAGTGGAAACCCGAAACAGCAAAGCAGGAAATCTGGGTTTCTTTCGTCGTTGTCACCACTGGTGGGGAAGTCACTTGATCTCTGTGCCTCAGTTGCCCGACTCTGGATGTTGTAAACACTCGACTGGAGTCAGGGATGGGCACCGGCCCCGGCGGGGCGGGAGCAGCCTGAACACACACACGTGTGAGGAAAGGGCTTCTCTGCTGCCTGTGTGCACCCAAAACCACAGCTCTGAATAAGCAGATATTTTATTGCCCTGATCCTGGCGGCCTAATCGGAATCTTTCCTCTCTCTTTGTGCCCTGTAATCCGGCCATAAGATGCAGGAGAATGGCAAGGAGGAGGCTTGTCGCAGCAACACACTAGATTGACTACACGGACTCTGACTTGGGTTCAGCTAAGAGGACTCACTTTATTACATCACTGACTCCATTATATAGTATAGTAAACAGACCAATGTGATTGGTAAGCAAGGTCAACACTTCTCCAATCACATTGGTCAAGACAGGTGTTAATTAAGAGAACTCCACTCCTATGAAAGAATGTAAACATCCATATTGTTTACAGAAAAGCGTGAGAAAGGAATTTCCCAAAGGTGAACATCAGAAGGCTAAAAAGCATGGCAACAGAGGCTCTGCTTGGCCCTCCTCGTGCATCCCCTGGCATCTGCTCGCAGCAGGAACTGACATTTGCTCTCCTGCCCTTCTTACTCTGCCTCTCCAGCAGTGCTGCAGATGGATGCCAGATCTCTGCCCTCATCTGAAACACCATTTAGCAAAGATTATGAGGTCGTTAAGGGGTAAGAATAGTTGCATACTTAAACACTAAATAAGGTATTTTACTAATACTAAAGCCAGAACAAGCAGCCTAGCATCAAATTATTCAGAAGGTAGCCTGGGTCTAAACCATGGATACGTGCCTGTGGAGGAGAGTTCCAGGGTTATAAACACCTACAGGACCACAGTTTTGGAACTGCCTAAGAATTCACCCAAAGTAAATGCAGCTTGAAGGCTTTTTTTTTTTTTTTTAATTTAATTTAATTTTATTTTATTTTATTTTCGTGTTTATTATTTCTTCGTTTTCTACCTAGCCAGATAAAATTTTTCACTGAGAGCTGTGTCTGCTGTCTCAGTAATTGTTTCTTGTACATTAGAAGCAGAACTGACTTTCTCCAGCCCCTTATACTGCTGGTTCATCCTACAAAGATATTATTGAGCTGGTCGTGGGGAGTAGAGATGAGGAATGGGAGTAGAGGTAGCACAGATATTTATTTACCCTTGCCTAGGTTGTCCTTATAAATAATTAAGATCTTTTACCTAATAACTGAAGATTTGTTTTGCATTATACCCGACCCTTTTCCTATTTTCTTCTCTTCTTCTGCCCTTATCTTTTCTATATCAGAGTTATTTGACTCTCTTTAGCTTGTCACTTTGGCTCCCTTCTTTTGCTACTGATGCAGTTTCCCTCTTTTGCCTCACTTCCCTTGTGAAGTCTCCTTGCCTTTGTGCCCTTTTCCAGGAGCATCATCTTCTATCACAAACTGCAGATTGTATCTTTCAGCCTTCTCCCATAGTGGTTGATTTTAATCCTTAGTCCTAGTCACTTGTGACTAATTGGATTGCTTTCATCAAATCATTTGCACTGGGAGTTTACCCTGTGGTAATCTGAATTTAAGTAGCTCCACCCTTAGTTGTTACTACTTTCAATCAGTTACTTTTCAGTGTGAAAAATCAGGTTCAGGGTGGGTTTTCCTCTAACTTCTTTATTTTGAAGACCATTAAAGTGTATTCTCTAGAAAAGGGGATTTTTTTTTTAGCCTTTTCCCTTGTTTTGTTTTTGTTTACTTTTTATTTGTTTAATTTGTTTGTTTGCTTCTTTTAACAGCCATAAGACCTAGAAGAGAAGGTTTTGATTTAATTTCCCCCTCTTCCTGCATCCAGCAGGCACTCAAGCCCTTTCTCCTGTTTTCCATCTCTTGGCTCCTTGCCCCCTGGAGCTGCCTGGGAATTCTTTACCACATGACACTGCACCAAGCAGTGCCTTCCCTGAGGCCTCAATAGCAAATCTCTAATTGCTCTGAGCACCACGTTCTTCCTGTGCTCCTTAGGCTGCATCTTCACTTTTCAGTGGCTTTTCTATTTCTTGTTCAGTACTGCTTTTACTTACAGACATTTTAGAATATTGGTGACCTTCTCAGGCTGTCTGCACTGGTTTTGGTGATGATTTTTTGTTTTGGTTTGGTTGGTTGGTTGTTTTGTTTTTAATAGATAGACCCACCTCTCATACTGGTGGAAACAGCCATCCTGTAAAATCTTGACTGTGTGTTCTCTTCACCTGAAGGAGGATACAGTAGAATCAAAAAAGCTGTAGGGAATGGCAATTAAAATGATGAGGAGAATGGAGAAAACTCCATATGAAGAGAAACTGAAAAGGCTGGATTGGCCTCGATTTGGAGAAGAGAAGGCTGAGGAAGGATATGACAGAAGCTTATAAAACATGAAGGGGACAGTAAGGGGAATAAAAAGCTATTGTTCACCTCATCCATCAATAGCAGAAATGAAATACAAGTGAATTTATAACAGAAAGTAGCAAGAAAAATTTTACAAATAGAGAAATTTGGTAACTTGTTGCCAGTGGAGGTTGTGGAGATGGACAGTACCATAAGATGCAAAGGGACTGGAGGAAAAAAGCTTTGAACAAACAACAGATCAATAAACAGATCCTAAAGAAAAGCAGCCAGGACATCCCCTCTAACCTCCCTAATCCTGTAATTGCTGTGTGGGGCATTACACAGACCGTGGGCATTTAGTGGCACCAATGCTTGTGTGCTGTGCCCAGAGAGCCAGGACATACAGACTCTGATCTGATCTGATCTGATCTGGGAGGGCATTTCCTGCACTCTGCTGCCTTCCCTGGTTTTTTTGCTAGAGATCATTAAACAGCAGGAGGAGCACCATGCAGAGAGAAGAAAGATGAGCAGGAGCGTGGCCTTTTGGGGTGGATGAATGCTCAGAGGATGGCAGGGTTAATAGGAGTCAGCAAAATTTCAGAGTGCTCAGGTGAGACTGAGACACTGGGATGCTCAGCAGGAGAAGGCAGAGGGAAGATGTGATGCAAATGGGTCTCCTTCTACACCAAACTATCTTGTTAGATGAAAATCTCAAGAGAGGAGAACTGATTTGTAGTTTTGCCCTGCTGCAACTCCTTGTGGGTTGTAGTGTTAATGAAAATAATCCAGAAAGGAAATATATGGTGCTCCTGCAGACTGTTAAGAAATAGACCTGATGTGTGTTAAGGAGAAAATTTGTTGCACATAAAAGGATATTTTGTGATTAAAGCCATTTTCTGGTTTTATCCAGCCTTCCTTTATAGGCTGATTAGGGCTGCTCAATCTGTGATTTTTAAAAATAATATCTATGCCCCCTGGTCTTTAGGCTTGTCTACCTAAACTGTGAGCAGTTACTGTTGGGGAGCATCTCTTTGTATCTATCACCTGAGAAACATGATTTAATTTAGCATGTAATGCTATTCTATAAGCACTTTTTCCTTTGAATGGGTGTGCTGTAATGTCAGAGTATGGAACTCCAGTAAATACACCCACTGATGTGAGAAGGAGGGAAAACCATAAGTGAGCAAGAGAAGCATTTTCTGCTGTGTACAATCAGGCTCTGGGAATCAGAAACACGGAGTTTTTAGAGCACCATTGAGCACGTGCAAGGGGAATATCAGAAGTTCATCATGGTGAATAAACATTGTGCAAGACACAATATACTTCATGTTCAGAAAATCTCCAGCCCCTAATGGAGCTGGGGACCTTGTGTGAAGGTGGATCTCTCACCACTCCCCTTCATGAAATCCTGACCACCACACTTGGCCCTTCTCCCGGACAGCTGGAAGTAGGACGGCTGTCAGCTCAACTTTAGATCTGGTCCAGGATGGCAGATTTGCAACTCCAGTTTTTTTGTAACACAAAGAATGTTAAAACATGCAAGCACATAATCAGTAACCAAAGGATAAGCTTTCAAAAAACAGATTTTTTTTTTTTTTTTTTGTGCAAGCCTCTTCCCATTGTCAGCATTTCTGCATGATTCCTGTTTACCTTTTGCTAGGGAGAAATTTCACAATC
The DNA here is from genome assembly GCA_013400495.1 of Nicator chloris. Taxonomy (NCBI): domain Eukaryota; kingdom Metazoa; phylum Chordata; class Aves; order Passeriformes; family Pycnonotidae; genus Nicator; species Nicator chloris. The sequence goes on along the minus strand of WAAE01001730.1, from coordinate 367,322 downwards.
AGATTCAGCTAGTTCATTTTCCAGAAACCCAAACTGAAACTTAAAATAAAACTGACTTATAAAAAGAACTCCAAAATATGCACAACATAGGAAAAAAGAGGGAAAGGTTTGCCTTGAACCCTGATAAAGAGGTGAAGTGTAATACTACCCTGCTCCCTATTTACCCAGTTCAGCAGGCAGCTGTGTTTGGTCCAGCCAAGTGAAAACAGCAGCAAAATGTTCCTGTTGATATTGGGGCTCCTTTAAATCTGTTTTGGCGGCTGTTTGCTTAGCTCTAATTTATCAAAAACAAGACACCGGGAAAGAGTGGTTCCAGTTGAAAACCTTGAGGCAGGGATTTTTGCAGGCATCAGTGGTGCTGAGCAAAGTTGTCCAAAAAAGCTGTCCAAGGCTCAGCCAGAGCCAGGCATTGCTGATCTCCACACACCAAATCTGAGGGAATTTGGGAGGTTAAAGGCTGGACACAAGCCAGAGGTTGTGAAAACAGGACACTTGACTCCTGTTTTCTGGCAGACGCTTGTGTTAGCATCTTTCTCTCCTGCAGAAATCTTCCATCTGCCTGTGTTAGTTAAGACCCACCAAGAGTCAGGCTGGCCCCAGCAACGAGTCCCTTCCCCACTGACTCCTTCTGGAGCATTTCTATCATCTAAAGTTGATGGTGTCTTTTTAAATGCAGCCCCAGCCCCCGTGCGGGCAGGGAAAACATCTGACAAACAAACAAACAAAAACTCAATTCCTTTTTCCCTGCTATTCAACCTGTCAGAACATCAGCGCTGGAGAAACTGGATTCCTTTCATTTCAGCAAGGGGAGGGGAGGCACTTTTATCACCCTTTCACATCATGACTGAGGATAAATTAAAAAAAAAAAAAAGGAAAATGAAATGTTTCAAGTTGAGTGAATCCTCTGGAGGTGCTGCAATCTGTCAGATTACATTAAGGTTTTCTGAAACTTTTGAAACATTTTCAGATTAAAGACTTTCTTGGAAACTGATGTCACTCTCTCCTTTTACCCAAGGACTGTAATATATAATCTGAAATTCACGGTGGTTGGACAACACAGAAAGAGGTCCCCACCCCAGGATGTCATTCTTGAATGCAGCCTCAGCAAATGTGCAGGAAAAAAAAAGACTTTGGGGGGACCTAATTGTGACCTTTCAGTAGCTTGAGGGACCTTACAAGAAAGGAGGGGGACTTTTCACAAGAGCATTTAATGACAGGACAAGGAGGAATGGTTTCAAACTTACAGAGAGTAGGTTTAGATATTAGGGAAAAAATGTTTACAGTGAGGGCAGTGAGGTACTGCAACAGTTTGCTCAGTGAAATTCTGGGTCCTCCATCCCTGAAGGTGTTCAAGACCAGGTTGGGTGGAACCTATGGCAGGGGGATTGGAATTAAATGATCTTTAAGGTCACTTCCAACCCAGTCCATTACATGATTCTGTGACTCTATGACTGTCCTTTAACCTGCAGATTACAGGAGCCAGGGCTGCTTATATTTGTTGGGGTATAGTTGCTACCTAACCTTTGCACTTTCAGTCAGTGTGGTTTGTATCTGCACTGTTGATTGTTGCTCAGAACAGTCAGCCCCAGTTGTGCAGAGTATTGTGATTGCTACCTGCATAACCCCTGTGATTTCAGGTTATCTGAAGAACACCGTGCTGTTCAGATACTGCTCAAAAATGCAAATATGCACTGTGGGAATGCCCAGAAAAGACTGCTTCCCATCTGACTTCTGTTTTTGCAAAGGAAGATAAACATTAAACAGTGGAAAGAACAAAAACATGATGGGAGTTGAGAGCATAGGGCAACAGGAGAAGATAGAAAAGTTATTTAGATGAAGGTTTTTGCAAAACAACAAATGCACTTGCCTTGAAAACCACAGACATTGTTTTCACATGACAATAGCGCTCACACAGGGGACTCAGGCTCAAAGTAACCTTTCAAGGTATTTTTAGATGAGTGGCTATTGCTGCTATCAGAGTGTCTAACCTCAACTATCTCTTAGTGTGCCAGTTCCTTGCTTACCTTCCAAATGTCTTGCCTTGGCCTTCTACAGTAGCTCAGATTTCTGAGTCTTCTTTGTATGAGCAGATTTCCCCCAGCTAGCTGGTGCAGTCTGTAAAGAAAGCCTGTGAGTTCAAAGCAAGGCTTAGACAACACCAATATGTACAAATCCAGAGGTGTAAGACAGAAAGTTGGAAGACCATTTAGAAGGCATAGCTATGAAAAGGTGAAGAATTCCCTCCTCCTCCTCGTCCTCCTCCTCCTTCTCCTCCTTCTTCTTCTTCTTCTTCTTCTTCTTCTTCTTCTTCTTCTTCTTCTTCTTCTTCTTCTTCTTCTTCTCCTTCTTCTTCTTCTTCTCCTCCTCCTTCTCCTCCTCCTTCTCCTTCTCTGCTCTTTTTGTATCATTCAGACAATGTGGGCTTTTTCAAGGAGATATTTTATCTATAACTTTGTGAAGTTAAGTCTATCATTAGCTTCAAATTGTTGAGATCTTCAGGCATGAAAGGTTGTGGTCACTTTGCAAAGCATTCTTGGTGCAACAAAACCATCATGTTATGAAAAAGAGAAAAGGAATTCAAACCTGAGACAACTGCAATGCAACAATTCTGCACTTGGAAATAATTTCCAGCAATGAATTGATGTTCATTTACAGGGATGGGACTACGGAACCAAAACAGAACTAGCAGACAAAACAGCTTGCTCAGTGGGGCTGAGCCCTTGCCCAAAGGGGAGAGAGGAGAGGGGGCAGTGTGGCAACATGAGGTCTAAGCAGGCCCTTGGCCAGCCAGTCTTTAGAGCAGCCTGGAACACGTCATCGTGTGGCTGAAGCCATTTCAGCTATAAAAGTTGCCACCAAACTGATGTATGATTGATACCTTATATCTTACACTGCCTGGGTCATCCTCATTACAATTAGCACACCAAAAGCAGCTTGTAAGTCAGGGGTGCAATTGCCTTAACATTCCAACAGACAAGAAAGAGAAGAATGAAACTCCCAAATTAACCCCAGTTTCCTGGAGGTGTGTGTCCTTCTCATGGAGTGTGCACCTACAACCACGAGTCAGCTACCCCTTTTGGTGTCCAAACTTAAGTAGAGAAAATCGGTTTGGAGGCCATTCTCCAAAAATCCAGAAGGCAGCAGTGATGGAGCAGGGTGTGTGTCACACAGGGATGAGTCTGTGCAAGAAGGGGTCCCAAGGCAGGGAAATGAGGAGCTGTGTCTGCAGCAAGGGCTTGCCTTGTGCACCATGTTTACCAGTAGATCTCCTCTCCAGTGTTCTTTTCAAAGCTTATACAGTCCTCCCCAGCAATGTATCCAAGTGTCTTCCAGAGGACACTGGTGACATGAATGCCATCTGCCACAACAGGCTCTTTCATCCATAACCCCAAAGGCAGTTTATTTCAACTATCCAGCATATGCATTGCAATGATGGATAACTTGGTGCCTGTTCTCCTTAGTGGAGATGGAGCCAGTGCCTAGGTCCTGCACTGTGGATCAGAGAGAGTCTTCGGAGGGTAATCCAGTGTCCCCAAATATTGTACAGCTAATAAAACACAGGGTGTGCACCAGTCCTGCTGCACCTTCCTCCCTCTTTGTTCACCCCCTACTGTCAGGAATGTTGATGCATTTCCTGTATAATCACTCAGCTCTTTCAGACCAGAAAAGTGACTGCTCCTCCCTTCGAGGCTCTGGAGAACTGCTGCCAAGGAAAAGTAGAGATGTGTCTGGTGCTGCGGTGAACTGTGAAGACAAGGGTAGCTTACCTCTCCTTTCTGAGAAAACTGGGACATCACATTCCCTCTTTAATCTCAGAGCTTTGTGAGACCCTTCTTGATTTCCATAATATTTCAAAACGTTTGAGGGGTATTGGGGATAGCTTGGAATGGATACAGTTTTGTACTCTTCCTTAGGTAAGTGCCACTACATGAGAAACAGGATCTCTGGGCTGCACGGGTCTGTCAATTCTCATCTTCTTAACGTGCTCGTATTTATTTCTATGCTGATATTTTCCACTCGATGAAACAGCTTTTTGGAATTTTACTCTAATATATTCACAGGCAACAAACATATCTACTCTCTGTCTTTGATTTGCAAAACTGAACAAGCTGACAGCTTTCTCTGTCCATTCATAGAAAAGGTCTCCTTTCCCTCAAGCATCCCACACTGTGAGAACTCTGCTTGGAGAAGCCAAGGAATTCCTGTGATGTGCATAGAAAATTACCAGGCATGAAACAGTTCTGAAAAATACTGTGGTTTAAGGCATCCTATAATCAGCATTTTTTTACTTTTCCTTCTTAACACATTGAGGTTATCTATTAAAATGGATAAATTCCCAAAAATGCGATTCAAATTCTGAAAATAAATTTCAAGAAATAGAAAAACCATAAAATAATTGTAACATTTTTTTAAAATCTAAACATTTTCAATGAAAGAATTTTAATAAGACACACAACCTTATGTTACAAGTCAAAATAGCATTAGTCGTTTCAGTGATGCTTTAAATTAAGCTGATTTATACATGTGTTATTTAATATCTCTAAGCAATATTTGCCTCCTTTCATATAGATTTCAGGTTGCTTTTGGCAGTTTATATATAGCAGCTAACTCCTTAACACATTTGTGAATGTGATTAATTTATTTTTAGTTGTTTACGGCAAGTTACTATGTTTCTGTAAGTAGCAATGATGGTAAAATTCTCCCAAAGCATGGCAGTTACAGATGCAAGCATTATAAAGACTAAATAATGTGTATCATCTTATAAATTTGTCCTTGAGATAATACAAAATGAGGCACAGTCAGTTAGATATTAATTCTGTATGTTTAAAGTCCTTGACAATGAAACTATTTTATGAAATAGCTTTTAAGGCAGTTAAAAGAGCTGTTCTGTCTCCATTAACACCCACACACACATTAAGCAAGCCTCCATTTCACTTTGATAATTTTAGAACTGGATAGCTTTGTTATGAAGCTGAGAAAGCAACAAACTGTGTTTCCTTTGTGCTGCCTGCAGAATGGGGGAGATGATCTCCAAAAGCTGTGTCCCTTACACAGAAATGAGCCACGGACAGCAGGGCTGGCACCCCGGGGATGCCTCTGTGCCCCCTGGGGAGCTGCCGTCATCTCACGGGGGACCATCACTGCTGGGATCCCCTGCTAACACTTTGCAAGCCTTTAATGTCACAAAACTGGTCTGCTCGTGACAGAGGTGTGACTGGGCACAAAACTGCCCGTCAAAGGCTGCATCACAGCTGTCCGTTCCTGTTAATGCTGGAGGGTGTATGTGTGTATTACATATAGCTATATATATACATGTACACGTGCACAGCCACATCTGCCTCAGGCATGGAGCTGCAGCGGGGCACTCAAACACAAAGGGATGGTCGGAAGAGGCAGGGCAAGGCTGGGGGGAGAGGCAGACCTGAGGCAGACCTGGCAGGCTGTGGCTGCAGCAGTACCGCGAGTGCTTTGCCTCTTTCTCAGCCTTGCCTACCCTTACCGAGCTGCTGTGCTGCCACCGCAGATCCCCCGACTGCGGCTCTAGAGCTGAGACGCTGTAAGCACAGCTTAGGTGAGCGCCTAACTCCCAGCGGAGCTCGAGTAGGAGCTGCATCTTCAGCCTTCTCTCCCTCTCTCCCTCTCCCCCTTCTCCTTTGCTCCTACAGCTCATTAACTCGCTGATTTCAAGCTTGGTCCCAGCAGATTCTCACAGAGGCGGAGCAGTAGCTGAGCTGCACAGACGGTCTGTGTGTTATTATCCAAAAGGAATTGCTGCTGATCGATTGACAGGAGGGCAGCCTAAGAGACAACAAATTCTCCCCTCCTTTCTTTTCCTTCCTTCCCTCCCTCCCTGGCCCCTTCTTTTGGGCAGTAGGAGGGAAACAGTTTGTGCCACTCAGCGAGGGTAAGGCACCAATAGGGGTGAAGAAAATACGCACAATTCTATGATATAAGATGAAAAGCTCGGGCACAGAAGCGCTCAGGCTTCGGGGGAACGCCTGGCTCGTAGCTCATGGGCATTCAGAAGAGATCCTCAGCGGCTGCAGTTGATGCTGCCTGGTTTCCTTCACTAGCAGACGAGGCAAGTGTTGCTGTGGCAGGAGACAGACTGGTGTCTGTGACTGGTGTCACAGCGTGGCCGTGAGGACGTGACCCACGGCGGTCTGTGCCCCCTGCATTGCTGTCACCCCCCTGGCACCTCTCTGTCCCTTTCACGGCCACGATGAGGAGAGCTATCTGGAGAAACTGTCTATGCCTGCGTCCATCTCAGAGTTTGTAGTGACAAAACCAGCAAGATAACCTCTTCAGAGAAATACCACCCAACAATGCTACAGCTGCTGGGTACACAGAGCAACTGTGGGATTTTTTCATTTAAGGGTTCAGATGCTCCTGAGCCCCCATGTTGACCCCAGTCTGAAATTTTTCTCCATGTCAGGACGGGATCCCACTGTCAGGAGAAATTCCAACATAACCACAGCACTGGGGAGTCACCTCTCTAGAGCATTAGCTGTCACAAAAGCTGCCCCAAGGCAAAGCAGAAGAGCTGCTGGTTACCACCTGTTCTGCTGCTTTTAGTGCTGGTGTCAGCCAAATCTCTTCAGGATGGCACAAGAGGGATGGGTGCAGAGAGTAGTAACTGCTTCACCAGGGGCTGGAGGGAGAGCACAGAGCAGCAGTGTGGGAATCAGGTGTGGAAACAGCAGAGCAAATCAATTAGCATCCTGTCCCCAGTGGGAAAAGTGTTCCCATGCTGCTTACAAAGCCAGGAGAGAAAAAGGGTATTTCTGGGCCACTGCCCTGTGCAGGGAGGGCAGCCAGCTCAGAAGGAAACCCTGCAGTGCCTCTAGCAGAGGAAGTCCCCACCGTGGTGGCCCTTGTTCTGCCCTCTTGGGCATAATTATTTAAACAATAAATTTCCTAATGTTTGCTTTAGAGTAACAGACAGATGCACCACATGATATTTACCTGTGTTTTGCCTTGGTGCCAAGTACTATTACCCTGTATTCTCTGTGTTGAAATGTAACAGGGACACCACCTGCTTGCTGAAGTTTATTCTCCCAGTGCACAAGACAGAAAAAAGCCAGATTTTTTTCTGCAGTCTTACACACAGGAGGATGAGCAAAACCCCACCCAAGCAGCAACTCTTAAGCACATCCGCTTTACAGCAGCATGTGCTTAATTGCTTTGCTAAATCAGGATCTTTGAATGGAGCCAAAGCCATTTCAGGAAAAAGGTCCCAGTGCCAGCAATTAGGCAGGGGCTCACCAGGTCCAAATTTTTTGTGTTAATTATAGGAAGGTATTTTATCTACTAGTGCATTCTTTCAAGTCATACATATAACTCTTCCAGAAGTAATCCAGGAGGTCAAAAAAAAAAAACATTTCGCAAAGCTTCCAAGATGCAAAGACACAATAAGAGGAAATAATTATTTTTTCCATTAAATGGCAAAAACAGAAAGAAGGGTGCCACGTCTCTGGAAATCACATTGGGTCTCCTGCTCCTCTGAGGCTCTTCTAGGAAACAGGACTGGGTTCCTTCGGTTCCCTTTGAAGGGGACAATGTCACTGAATTCCAAGCCATTCATTTGCAGAGACCTAAGACAAATATTTTCCTGAACTTTGACTACCTGAATCAGGGAAAAAAAAAGTTTATAAACAGACACTGATGATATTGATGACATACTTGGCTGAAATCACAAAGGCTTATCAGTATTCAGGGGCTTCTGAAGTAGGGTTTGTAAATGTCTAATATGTGTGTAAGTGAGCTATTTCCTGTAAATCAATGTACCTTACTTTGGACTTCAGCTTAATAGCAAACATACCCTCCAAAACAAATGACACAGTCATGGCTTTATCTCTACATGAACGCTGTCCTATACCATTCTGCTCTTTTGTCTTTTTCTTTCAGCAGAAAATTTGTACTCATCATAAGCTTCAATTAAGGTAAATGAGCGCTATAAATCTGGAATCCCTGAATGTATAATCAGCAAACAAAGGCTGGTTTCTTGGATGTTTTTATCAAGAGGATGTACATTAATGAATAGATAGCAACAAATGCTAGAGATGACAACAGCATGGCAAAGTGGGGACTTGCTTTTTATGGTTTTAAGAGTGCTTATTCTGATAATTTAGGAGACCAGAAGAATAACATGGAGCAAACACAGTAGTTCAGAGATCCAGGAAAGAAAACAACCCTATTTCTTCTTGTCCTTTAGACCACAGAAGGCAGATGAGTAGTGGTTTCTGTATTCTGGATTTCTATTACTAGCAACATTTTCATGGCCAGTCCCCCCTTAACATCGCTGCTTAAGTGATGTAAACAGACAATATCCTGAACTTGTTGGTGCCTAGCCAGTTTATCAGACCTTCATGTGCCCTTGTCTATTTTTCAGAGCTGCCATGTGGAAAGCACACTGTTGGCCAAGCAGCAGAAGCTGATTGAACTGGCTCTCACATGGCTGGTGAGCCTGGTCCACAGCTCCATCTTGCCCTTTCTTTCCAAGCCAGTACCAGGATCTAACACACATAATTTGTCCCACAGAGCTTCTGGAATAGACCTGTTGTGTCATTTCTCAGGCACGAAGTTGGCAGAAGGCAGTTTGTCTGTCCCTTTATGGCTCACAGGGCGCCCAGCTGAACCACCATGAAGTGGGAACCTCCCACGCCGTGAGCTTTCCCTGTTCTGTGAACTGAGGTGAGCCAGCAGCCCAGCCTGGCCCTCCCATGGGTGTTGGCACGTCACAGGGTCCCTGGGGAGGCTGACCCTCGGGCCCCTCCATGGACACTGGCACGTCACAGGGTCCCTGGGGAGGCTGACCCTCGGGCCCCTCCATGGACACTGGCACGTCACAGGGTCCCTGGGGAGGCTGACCCTCGGGCCCCTCCCTGGGCCACGGGCACTCACCGGGGCCCTGGGGAAGGTGACCCTCGGGCCCCTCCCATGGGCACTGGCACGTCACAGGGTCCCTGGGGAGGCTGACCCTCGGGCCCTGCTCGCTGCCACGTGCACCGGGCCAGGCAGGCAAATATGGGATGTGGTGCTCTTTGGACGAGGGCTGTTTGCCAACCTTTAGAAGAGATTGAGGCTCTTGTTTCACAACTGAAGGGGGAAAGTGAAAACATCTGGGAGCTGGGCCTGTCTGAGCACACACATCTCTCTTGCTAAACAGGATCTCCAAATTGCTAAGTCTTCAGTAGCATTTTCATCAGTAAAGTAGTGTTACACAGAAACCTCTCACACAGAGCAAAAGACAAAAACACTCACCCCAGCAAGCAGTCAGGGCTTAAGATCACTTTGAGATTTATGAATTTGAAATTATCTTCTCAAATTCAAAAAGGCTGCCCAGAGAGAGGGAGGAGGTAGCCTGGACCATCTCACGCATCTACGACACTAACCAGGCAGAGCAGAAACTAAACCAGACCTCTCTGAACAGATGTGTGTGGAACCTTCCTGCCAGCACTCCTTGCCTGTGGGGATTCTCTAATGTCCAGATGTGCTGGGTTTGCACAGAAGTGATTTTATCATCAATGAGTTTATCGGCCATCACCTCCCTTCACGATAATTCTCATCGAAAGGGAAGAATTAAACCACTGGATTCACACATTGTGGAGACAGGAGAGGCACACATATGCCTGTGAAATATCTAGGATCATGTATTAACCTTAGGAAACAAGAGTTATTTATCTGCTAGAGTAGAAGATGGTACAGCAGCTATTCCTAAAATCAGAAGTGCTTACTGAAAAACCTAGCAGTGTGTATTCCATTAACTAAGAGGAGTCTTTGCCGTGTATCTTCACCCACACAAACAGCAGAGGATTCTCCTGCTCCTCTCCCAGACGAGCACAAACACATGCACAGCTCCTCACTTCGTGGTGCCTCTGAGATCAAAGACAAAATCTCCCTGCACTTGAGTGAAGCAGTCAGGTGCATAGTGAGCTCCTGTCCAGCCATGCAGTGTAGGAGAAGGAGGTCACCAGCATGGTGAATAAATGTAGGTAAAATCCACCCACACTTCCCTTGCCTAAACCCTCCATGCATTTCATGCAGCGTGGATGCAGGATAGCCACCTCCTGGAGTGTGTTTGTCCATGACATGCAAGGCATCACGCTGCCCTGCAGTGCTGACACTGCACTGGAGAGCTGGACATGCAGCACCATCCTTTAAATCTTCCACTCTTTTCACCAGACACCTCTTGTTGTGCCATCAGCCCAATGAAAATTTGTCTCAGCAAACACCTGGGACATTTTCCCAGCAACGTGGCTGGGACAAGAAATCCACTGGGCCATAAGGTGCCCAGAGTCTGCGAAAACTCCTTTCATCAGGAACTCTGTCCGTGGATTTGTATGGGTCTGAAATTCACCATTCCCAGGGGATGGCTGCAGTGTGCTGTGCAGGGACAGGGATGCAGATGGACCAAAACATCCTGGGCCACTCCTCCTCCTGCAGCTGGGCACTACTGGAGCCATCCCTGGGTCTGGAAAAGTCTGATGCTCTGTCAGGAAAGTGTTCTTGAAGGCCTGAAACTTTCCCTTGTGAAGACTCCATGCATGGCCGAGGTCAGGCTTGAGGTATGCTGGGAGAATTAGGAACTCATTCCCTTGCTGCAAGCTCAGTGAGGGGGATTTTCTCCATATTTCAGTGCTGCTTTATAACAAGAAACTAATTACTTTAAATGAAGTAAGGCTCCATGCAACTAGAGAATGAAATGCAAAGTATAATCATGCCTTGCATCTACAGGACAGCAAGCAATTGGCTATTTTCCTGCAATTTTCACCTCAGCTCACCTTGGTATGCAGTCACTTCACTGCTCTGCCTCATACTTCATTTCTGTGCCAAGTTAATAAGGGTGTAATCTTTTCCATTAATTTGAAGAGGTTTTGGAGCAAGCCCTGCACATGTGGGAATTACAGCTGCAGTGTGATGGTGCTGCCTGCTGTCTCTGAGGCTCTCATTCACAGGGCTCATCACACCAGTCCATAGGCAGGCAGCCAGAAACGCACTTGTTAGCTCCTTGTAGATACACCTGTGAGGTGAACTCAGCAGCACAAAGGGATTTTTGTGAACTGCTAGTCACTGAAAAAGCCAATGCTCCTCACAGATGCAGGCCACTGGGTCTGACCCAGTAAAGCAAACTAAGGTCAGATCAAACCATTCAACTCTGTCAGTTCATGGGAGGGTTTAAGCAGTGCTGGCTTTGGTACCACTTAGTAAAATGAAGAAATTAGTGTATTTCTGATAGTTACAAGAAACTCATACATCCTTTTCTATTCATACTCCAGGATACTTTGGGCTTCTCCAGGTTTACTATGTCTGTCTGCCTTGAAAATTTTGAACCTGCCTCGGCTGTTTCCTTGAGCAATGTGGCAACAACCAGCTGGGGAATACTTTCAGTTACTGATCCTGGTGTCTATTTCTGGAGTAATTTACTGAATATATAATACTTCAGTAATCACTGAAGCAGACCCTGGTCCCCAGCTGCCAGTTTACAGATACTATGGATTTTCTGTTCTCATCTCTCATAATAATATTGAATAATTATTCTTTATGGATAAATATTTAAGTGAGAGAGGTATGCTTCTGAGGGCTCTTACAAGAGCAATGGCTGAGCAGAATTGAAAAGAGAGAAGTTGATTTGAAGCCAAATGTAAATCACAGTGAGGTTATGACCTGAGTCTCTTATCCCTTGGATGAGCAGCCACAGAACTCCAGAATTGAGGAAGACTATAGTATGGTAGGCAGCCAACCCCTTTGAGGGTATTTTTTTGTTCATTTCTTAGGCAATATCTCTGGGATCCACCCAAGGCAACCAGATACAAATTCCTAGAAGGACAGAGACCCTCTGTAAATGACAGCATCCTGCCATGCCTTACTGCAACTGTCCCCTGACAAGAGGAAACAGCCTCAGGTTGTTCCAGAGGAGTTTTAGATTGGATATTAGTGTTGTCAAGCATTGGCACAGACTGCCCAGGGAAGTGGTGGGGTCACTGTCCCTGGGCAATTTTTAAAGATGTGCAGAAGTGACACTGAGGAACAGGGTTTAGTGGTGGGCTTGGCAGCGCTGAGTTAATGGACCGAATGATCTTGAAGATCTTTTCTACCCTAAATGATTCTGTGATGCTATGGCAACACCAGTGGCTTTCCTGTCCTCCTTCTAGGCATAAATATAGGAGGAGCTCCATTTCATCTTTCCTCTAGCTGATTCTGGAGCTGTCTTGGCCTTTGCTTGCCACCATAAGCATTAGCTTTTCCACTGCGCTGGGATTTGTATTTGTTTGGGTCTCTTCTTCAAAACACAGTAGCCTTGACTACAAGCATGTTACTGCATCTGTATTTGTAAACATGCTGGAAGGTGCACAAGATCATGTCTCTGGAGACAGCTGAGCATCTCATGGTCCTGTGGAACACAAGAAGAGGAGGAAAGAGCGAGACATCTCATGTATGGGTGCATAAATCACGTGGAGGTCTAGGGGGGAGACAGAAGAAAAATGGTTCTCATGAGCAGATCTGGTCAGGACCAGTAAGATTGCAGCTACGTTGACTCCCTAAGGGATATTTTTTTTTGGTACTTGAGCACAAGTATCCAGGTATACTTTTCCTTTGAACTGTGCCTCAGCCATGTGCTTGGAGCCACCCTCACCTGTCCTCTGTCCCTTCAGTGTCTGGAAAGTGGGACAGCTTCAGCTGAGAAGAGCACAGCCCTGCCCAAAAGGTAGTCAAGATGGTTACAACACTGCACGAGGAGATGTTTTCAGCTCAGAGCAGGCAGGGAATAGATGTCTGCCCGTTCTTTGGCCTGTAAAATCAGTCCAAAGCCCCTTGCCAACTTCTCACCACCAAGATGTGGTAGAAATGGAATTTCTTGATCTCGACTTGGTTTTATCTGGCTTGTTGTTTAACACACAAAACACGGCCAGCTCTAGAGCTACCCAGAGACTGAGAGCCAGCTGCTAAGTGGGATTTTACATCTTAAATTTATTCATGGGAGCAGATTAGCAGATTAGTCATTTTTTTTTCAAGTGCTGGTCTGTAGTATCTGAGAGTCCCAACTGTAAAAAAAAGGATAGTTCCCAGCTTTTGGAAGTGCTTGGGAAAGAATGAATTTCTTGTGAGGAGTGTGAAGTCAAAAGTGAAAACTGTGCTTTGGTGTATAAACACACATCTCTGTTAGTTCCTGAGATAGAGGTGTTAATAGGTGCCATGGATACAATAAAGCAGAGAACTTGTTTCCTGGTGGAGTGATATTTCTATCTGTTTATTCACATCACACTTATTATAACACTATCAGCATGAAGAGGGTTATAATAATGAGGGCAGCAGAGATAAGATCATGTGCCTGCACAGGCTGCTGGTACCTTGCACACAGCTTGATCCTATTCAAAGGCTTAAACATACTTAAATCCTATCCAAATCCTTTATCACTTTAAGCCTCTTATGGCTTTAATGCTTCAAAAATACGCCCTGGAACACTCAGCCTGACAAACTGGAAAGAGAGGAAAGGCTGGGACTTCTGATGGCACCTGGGGCTTGTGCCTTGCACACCTAGCTCAGGGAGCTCAGAAAATCTTCAGTGGCCAGGCAGCATCCCCCTGGGACCAGGGGCAGGAGGAGGCTCCCTGACCCCTGTCTCTGGGAAGTGGGATGGTGGTGGGCATCACGGGTATGGGAACACGTACCTTTCTGGGAGAAATGAGATGGAAGTGGGTTTGTGATGCTGTAAATGAAAGCCTCTGCAGGGCAGTGGACTGTTTGAAAAGTCCCCCTGGTGCTGATAGCCCTTTTCTTGAAACAGGCACAGGGCCAGAGATCCATGTCACCAGCGTGTTAGGGTAGTGACTGCAGGAGGGTAGGGTTTATTTTCCAGTCTGTGTGCTCACCCTGCCTGGCATGACAGAGACCCCGTGCTGGCTAGAGCCTGTAGCTGGACTGGAATACAAAGAAAGAAAAATGACAGCAACAAAATCACTCTTTGGAACTGGAGTTTGTTTTGGAGGGAGATCTCTTTTTACCTCTAAAATTTAGGTGTTGTGAGTTGACGAAGGCATCATTATCCACCATAGTTCTTTTTCCAAAGACAAAATAAGAGGTTAGGAGGTTTGACATTAAAGGATGCTTTTAAAGTGTTCTTTTGCAGTATATTTTGTTGTATATATCCACTAAGTGTGGGAATATAATGTCATACTTAGAGGTTTACTCATCATGCTGCTTCTCTTGTTTCAATGAAAATAATTGATCCCAGGACATGTACATGCAACAGTGCTTTGCAAGGAACCCCATACTGCACCAAATGCTGCACACTGCACTCAGATTAGAACTTTGTGTCAACCCATGTGAATTATTTGCAAGGCAAAATACAGAAGAATTCTCTCCAGGATAACCCTGAGGTTACAGCAGTTCATTTAGCAAAGACGAATCGGCTTCTGGGCTGGAAAAAAAGTGCTTTATGATCTGCTTGTGGTGCTGTTCTGGTTCAAATATGAGTGTGCCAGCAGCAAATGCTGACAGGAAGAGTAAGACAGGTCTCAGAGACCAGCAGCAGTGACCATTTTCCAGCACACACTGCAGACGGCGCACTGGGGACGAGCTCCCGCTGTGGCTGAGCAGGGGCAGGGATCACAAGTGATGCTGGGCTCCGGCTGCACCACAGCCCTCGGGATGCAGGCTGGGCTCCCCCCTCCTCTCCCCGCCGCCTCTCCATCCCAGTCTCCATGCAGCTGTGGCCCGAAGTAGCTGAGAGTGACAAGGCTGCTGGCATAACAGGGCGATGGCACCCACACAGCCTTCCTACTGCTGATGACAGACACGCATCATGAGGGAGCATGTTTTTGGGCTAGGTGCTACCTCCCCACCCCTGCCCACTCTCATGACAGCACAGCCTCTTCAGTCTGCAAGTTCAGACTGCCTGATTCACCACTGAACTTGTACCATCCTGCAAAACCCTCTTTTGTAGTCAAGCCAGACCCCGCAGGACTGGGGGACACCTGTGGGCTAATGCCGGTGTAGCTGCCGTGTACACCAGCGGTGACACGCGTGTGCCAGCCCAAACCAGGCACCTGCCAGATGCAACTCCACCTAAACTTCTGTCAGCTAACTGGGTTTTTTTAACACCAGCACACCTCAGGTCACATATGAACCTCATACAGCACAGCCTCATCTGAGAAGCCCCTTTAGTGTCTTGAAATGCCGACTTCATACAGATACTTCATACTTCAGATCCCCAAAGCTGTTCGGGCTGTATATGGGGAGAATTACATCCCTGCCTCCTTAGCCTTGTATCACACTCCTCCTCATGGTAAAGATGCAACGTTATGTTGAGTCTCTGGCCTACATCCTGTTGGGAATTTGTCTCTTCTCAGAGAAGCCCATGGACTCTTCCAACTCCTTGGTACTCCTTGAAGAGCTGTGCTGGTTTTGCGTGGATTGACATTTAGTGAGGAGAAAAGTGAAAGATGCAAAAGGACCTGCAACACCTCTCAGGGCCAGAGGGTGCCTCCATAGGCACTGAGGGTCAGAGTTATGAGCTTGTTGTCCAACAGCAAAAAAACGTGGGAGCTGTAGGGTCCACAGAACTGCACATCCAGGTTTGATGTGTTCCAGCAATGACCATGACCAATTATTAGCTGCAAATCTGGGGAAATTTAAATTTCCCTGAATTACCTAACATAATTTACATAGTCTTTCTGATGACATGTACAGCCCAAATAGATATGGGGAAGTTTTTTCTTTGTTTGTTTGCTTAAACTTTAATTTCATGTTGTTGTCATTGTTAGGGGTTTTGTTTGGGTTTGGTGGGTTTTCTTGGTTGGTTGGTTGGGGTTTTTTTGTGTTTTTTGTTATGTTCATGTGTTTGTTTTTTCTTCATTTCCATCCCTGCTTTCTTTTTTTCCAACACTGGGAGACAGTCCACACGTTTAATATTTCTGACATGACTTACACCCAAAGGAGCTGGCTCCACATGATGGAGACTTCCAGCCTTCATAGGCAATTCAGCACATGAACTACAGGCTTCACATTACCTTCCCTTGTTAACCAACTGCCCAAGAAATCCCAGCATTCGATGATGAACGAACATATTCTTTACAGGCTGTCCCAGAAAAAGGGAGAAGTGCATGAAGGAATACTGCATAGCCCTGTGCATGGAGTCTGCTGAGGAGACCAGCATCACAAACCCAAAGATGGGCCTGTCATGCAAGCTTGTCCATCTCCCAAAGAATTGGTACCATGTATATTGACACCTAATAATCAGATCCTTTAGTACTCTGACAACTTGGGAAATCTACCTGTGTCCATCTTCTGAGCTTGGTTCTGAGGATCAAGCTTGTCTGTATGTATCTTTGTAAGACTTTGACACTCATCTTTCTTTTGCCTCTGTGCGAGTGGGGACGTGCATGTCCTTTTTTTTTTCTTTCATTCTCTTTGACCTTACATATGAACTCCTGGAGCCAAAAGAAGAGAAAATTCTTGCATCACCTATAGACATTAAAATCACCTTCATAAAGGTCATGTACAAACAAACAAGAAAAATGGTGGCACCATATGTCAAACTAGATTTTTCCATCTCAGCCGTGTGCTGAAGGGGATCTGGGTGGGAGGGATGGACATGTCGCTTTCTACCTCTGGTGTAAACTCCTGCTGTAATGTGTGAAAGAAATCAAGGAAGGGAAAAGCATCCAGCTGTTTGGCTGTATTTAGACATCTTGTGTCTTTCTCAAGCTGGTTGAAGCATCTGCACGTAGAGCTACCACCACTTGAGCAATCTATCTCTGGGACAGCCCCAGGGGTGTTCGTGACCTGTGCGTGCTGGGGCTGTGTGACCAGGGTTTGCACAACCTGGGCCAGACAGTTCCCCAGTGCAGAGCAAGGTGAAGCAGGTGTTGTGAAAGTCAGCTGGATGGCAGTAAGCTGAAGGCAAGTGAGACCTTCATTTCTCATCCCTTACCTCTCCTGGACACAACCCAGCTCCCAGTCTGGCACTGCATTCCTCTCACATTGGGCTGTACCCCTCAAGAGCTGCTACACCAAACCCAGGATGCAATGGTGTGAACATGGCAAAACCAGAACCACCTGGCCTCCCCAGCAGCCCCTTCTCTCTCTCTTTCATCACCCATCAAGTGCTAGGCAGGTTTTATTGCAAATATCTGTTTTCTAAAAATGATTTTACCATGCATTCTTTCCATTTCTAGAAATCAATGAGAAACTGGGAGCTTGGAGGGAAGCTCTGGCCACTGCATGCTGCTGCCAGCAGCTGTGGTAAGCCACTTGGACCTGAAGCAAGCACAAGGACATCAGTTCCAGCCTCCTCACACCAGAAGCCACAAAACAACCTCGGAGACTTCTGTAGCAAAGACTCAGATCCTTAGGGACTTTACTTGTACCACACCCAAAAAGCAGGAGGAGCCTCCTACATATTTGAGCCCAAATATGACCCCTACAGTGCAGGTAGGGCATGGCCAAAGTTGCTGAGAAGTAAAAACTGTCCTTTCCACAGTCCAACAGCCAAAGACTGTATGATGGAAATAGAGATGCATCTCAAAGGTTTGGAAGTAAGAACGTTCTCCTAAATTGTACTGACAATTTTCCTGCAAGAAATAAACTTAACTTGTCCTCTCCATTGGCTCCTCAGCTTAGGAAGCTTCCCTCATGTCTTGGTTTGCATTGTGCTTTTTTCCAGGGCAGGGTAGAAAGGTGTATTTTAAATTGGAATTAAGAAAGGCAAGACATCTGAGGTCAAGAAGATTAGCAGTGAAATTTTGTTTAGCTAGACAGATCACGAGCTGCACTGTACTGCAAGAGCTCCAGTTCAGCTGGCCTGGCCCAGCTGTTGAGGTAACAGGCAGTCTTGCACCTTTCAGCAATGCTGTGGGTTTATTTCCCAGCAGAAATACTTGAACTCCGTCCAAGTGAGTGACTGAATACTGCCTCTCACTTTCCCCCCAGCACAGGAGGACAAGCAGGCCCGTTTGGAAGGGAGCTCACATTTCTTCCTGCCTTGCTCTGAAGGCATGTGAGCTCAGCCCCGTCTTATCACTCCAATCTCTGCGGGCCTGACCCTCTGGGGTTAAGAGAGTTCAGGACCACACAGAATCAGATGCTACATTGGATGGATAACAGGAGTCCAAATCTGAGGCTAACGCTGAGAACTCTGAAGTGAGAAAGCAGATACTGCATTAGCTGTTTGCCCTGATGCTTTCAAACATTCTTTGATACCATGATGCTGGGGTTTGTATTTTATAAGCACAATTTGAACACTTTTGTGAGATATTTTGCAAAATTCTGCTAATTGGTTGCAGTATCACCTATGTGTTTCATCTTTTTTTTTAATCAGAATGTTACCCTGTCACTTATTTCACCATAATGATCCTATAAAAAGGTCTAAAAAGGTTAAATGCACTACTCCGATGTCAAGGAGCTTGGCAACGAAAACATAATTTTACAAGTTGCTGCCAGACATTGAGTTGCGAAAGATGCATCATGACCAGCAAGGAGACTGGATGTGGCCTTCCCCAAATGTCTTTGGAGAATAAATATTTTTTATCAGCTGTGTAAAATACCAATGCAATGAGTGTGTGCGAGAACGCCGACCAGGCTGCAGCATGTCTGACTTACCACAAAGGCAGCCTGGAACTGAGATGGCTGCGATGGATGTAAGCTGGGAATCTTCTCCTTGGGACAGGCAGCAACAAAGGGTTTCTAGGATTTTTCCACACAATAACTTCTCTGACCTCTGAATGCAGAAGGACACTCACAGCAGTCATGCCCCCTAAAGCCAGATTGCTACTGTTCTGTCTACTTAACCACCTCCCCGGTTCTAAATATGTAGCAGCAGATGCCATGCAGCACTTAGGTAAGAAATGGATTTTTGGTAGCTCAAACAGATTCTCCCAATACTGGTCCCCTCTAGTGTGGGTCCACTACTGCTCCAGCTGTCACCGGTTGCATTTGAAAAGTTGCATTTGCTGCAATTTTGTTTCACATCTCCTCCCTGCCTCCCCCACAATGTATATTATGGAAAAGTAGGAGTAGGCAATACGCTACATTCGTGGAGAAACAGCAGTGAAGTACTCTTATCAGGGGGATTTTCCAAAATTTCAAGGTCTAGTTTAGCATTTCGTTTTGGCACTTGTTTGTCTTGATTTATCAGGGGAAAAGAGGACCAGCCAGCTGCAATATTCCAGAAGATTTTACTCAGTTGTGATGATGGTGAGAAGTGTGCCAAACAAATAGCAGAAGACTCGGTGATGTTTTCATTCAGTAAATCATCTGGTAATTGTAACATGTAAGGCAGGTTTGAGCCATACATGCCCTCACCAACGCTCCCTGTTCCTCAGCATCCCATCCCTGCTAGTGCAATCCACAGTTCCTCAGCAAAAGTGCCAAATATGAAGGCACTTTCAGGTGTAGTCCCCCAAATTCCAGCTGTCTATGGCTCAGGGAACAGAAGCTGTCCTTATTCATGTCCTCCTTGAGCTCTTCTTGTATGAAGTGGTGAAAATTTCTTACTGATGCTCCCCTCCCTTTTCTCTCATATCTCAAACTGAAGTACAAAGCACAAAGTTTAAGGCAGAATGAGGTGCTCATGGCTGTGGCCTCAAATGGCAGCAGGAATCCTGGGAGAAGGGTGAAAAAGAAAGGAAAACAAAGTAGTTGGCTGTGCAACGTGATATTTTTCTGGCATAGCTATGTTAGATTCAGCTCCTTGCAAATTACAAGAGTTTCAAAGATTACGTTTTCAAATATTGCTGTTTCAGAGCAGTATTATTCCATCAAACATATATCTATGTATTTCATAGCTGAGTGCCATCTCTCTAAAGAAGAGATAGGACAAATTCTGCATGACTTGAGCGACTGATTACACTTCATTAAGAGCAACTATTATATATCTAGAAATCCAGGGCAGGAGCAACTTACAGGAAAACACATTCCTGTAATCCTTAAAAACAATCAACAAATTCCCAGAAATTAGGGAATGATTTCAAGGTTATACTGATTGAATAATTAAGCCACAACAGATGATTCACTTACTCTAATCAGCAAAAAATACATGGAGAGAAACTTGAAAACCCCTTAGCTGCTGAATTGCTTGGCCCAGCGGTAGTTGTCGCTTGTTTTCGTTGACCATTAATTAACGAATACGTTTAAAAAGGCTGAATATAAAAAGGCCCCTTACAAAAAACGACGGCGGCAAGCCGAGGGCCGTGGTTCACCGTGGCAGCTGGAGCAAGGGTCTCTGGGTGGTTATCACCGTCACTCCAACCCACTCATCTGGAGCCTCTGCTGCCATTTTGCCTCTGCCTGCTTGGGGCACAAGAGCTGTTTGTGTCAGCTGTTGCCCAGAGCCACGGAGAGCACTGGGAGCAGCCCAGGGCCGCGGCTGGGGCGTAGCCCACCCGCGCGCAATGTGCGGCTTGCCCTGCACCAGCCGTGGAGATAATGTAACTTGTCCATGGGGCTTTGGTCACACTTGTCTGCGCTTCTGAGCGCTGGAAACTGTGCTGCCTGGTGGTGGGGTGGGCTTCAGGCATCTCTGTGTGTGTCTATAAGTGCGCCGTGCCCCGCCACCCGAGGCAGCTGACGGCAGCAGTCACAGCCACCCAGCCCAGCACCCTCGCGCCTGCTCTGTGACCAGCCACTGTCAGTCAGGATGCTGAGATTTAAATTTCATCAGCTAATCTGCTTCTACAGTGAAATGCCTCTCAGCTGGAAAATGCTGCTTGCATTAAGACAAACTTTTTTTTTCAGAAAATTTTGGTTTTTTCCCATGCAAGTTATTTTAAAAAAATTGGTCAGAAGCCATCAGTCGAAAACATTCCTATTCAGCCTTTTGAGATGAAATTTTATTTTCCATTTCAAAGCAACTTTTCTATTTTGTATTAAGAACTTTTCAGATGTTCTAAGTCCCAGAAAAACATAGTATTTTCATTTTTTCCCAAAAATTATTCTGACCAGAAGCATTATTTTTCTCTTTTCAACATTGTCTTCTAGATTGTTTATTCTTTTTGTCATTTTTTCTTCATCAATTCCAAAAAAGTAAAAAGTTGGTTCCCACAGAGCCCTTTTTAACAGAGGGAATATATTTCAGTGAATGTTCCTACCATAAAGAGCTTCCAGACAAAACTGGTTTGAAAGTAATTTAATTTAAATTTCCTTTTCTGCATAAGCTTCTGCTGGTGCTCACTATTGTTTCTAGGTCTCTGTTCTTCATTCATAGCAGACTCATTCTGACCTCAAATCCCACTTCCTACTAAGTCTGGGAATAGAGATTCATAACTTCACTGGGTATCGAATACCATGGATTTGGTGGAGATTCTGTTTTTACAGCATTTCATAAGCTTCTTTTCCTCACTGAAGTCTCTCTGTCCCATAGGCATAAATGAGGAGGCTGTTTCTCTTTTCCTACTAAAATTAAGTCTACTTCACAGGTCCCAATAACCTCCTTTCCAATCTGCTGAAAAATATCTGATTACATTCAGGGCACTTGTTCACAATCCCTATTCAGCTTTGAAATTTGCTGCTTCTCTATCAAGCCTGAAAAACCTCTTGCCTGCCTGAAAAACTACATTGCTTTTCCAAAATACATTGTTTGTCCAATAAGACAAAGTATCTCTACCTCCAGACTTTACCTTGCCTTTCACTGCAGCTCTGTTGTACAACAATTATTATTCTCAGGGACAGACATCATGAAGCAGAGCATGAGACAGCAGGAGGAGAGCAGAACACCATCATTATGCCAATACCATGTTGTAGGCCCTGGAGTAAGATTCAGGGGACCAAATACAGACATATCTGCTTGCATCCTCTGTCTGCCAAGGTGGTCCCGCTCTCAGTGTCAGGATAAGGCCAGGCTACTTCACACAAAGCCTGCTCTTCTACTGGAGCACACCAAAACACACCATAGGGAATAGCCCCCCCATGCGCCTTCCATCTTTAGGAGAGTTGCTAAAACAGGGCAAGAGGGTCTTCTCATTTGGAGAAACCAATGTAACTAGAGCTAAAGGCCCTTTGAATATCCAGTGAAGAACAAAGCCAAAATCCAACAGTCCTTCCAACATCGTAACGTGCAATCCTGCTCGCAATTCTTCATCAGATAAGAATGTTTTGCATACATGGGACCAAGTTATTCTGGAGCAGAAAGCTGTAGCCACACATAGCTCACCCCACTGTTTCCTGTGGGAGTCACTAAAAAAATCTTCTGTCCTTCCATTCCCCTGACCAGAACATTTTTAAACATTCTGGGAGGATCTTGCAGGTGACCGTATGACTGCATTTAGGAAGCCAGCAGACAACAGCAGGCAGTCACCGGGGGATGCACATTCATTCCTTCTACATCTCACTGACGTTTTTATGAAAGAGAGCTTAACCTTTCTTTGGCTTGCAGAGCCCTAACGAATTAACTGCTATTTATACAAGAAAATTTCTTATAATTGTAATAGAAAGAAATTCCCCCTATCCAAATCCTTAGAGGGCATAAGAAATACAGGAACAATAAAGAGCATCTAGCCCTGAATATCTGACCTCTTCTGCAAAATTTTAGAATCAGAGTGGAGTAATTATTCCAGCATAAATTTCCTTCTATTTCAGAACATAATGTGTACCTAGGGAGCTATCATGGAATCGTGCAATCTGTTGGTCATTTCCCCATGTAGATTAGACCTAAATCTTATTTTCCTGCAGTTCCTCAACTGCACTCTTGCTTCAGATATAGTTTAAAGAAGGGGAAATTCATACCATGTGCATGAACTCATCTGCCAAGTGGAATTCAGTAGGGTGTTCTGTTTGTAAATACGAAAAACTATTAAGTGGAGTAGATTATTCAGCAAATCTCAGAGACAACAAATTAATTTAAGAGCTATATGGAAGATAATTCTCCAAATAGATAGATTACTAAGAAAAAATTTGTAACAAAGGAGATTAAGCTGAAATTAAGCCTGTGGGAAATTTTTTTTCATAGTTTGCGTTTTCTCTTCTTCCTAAGCCTGTTTCGTCATTATAATGGGATTACTGGTAAATGGCTCAAGTAAAGGAATTAGAATCCATGAGCTTCATTTTAGGGTGCACCAGGAAAGCAGCTGTGTTGCAAGACAGCAATGCCTGAACTGCCTCCAGTTCTGTAGAAAGTTCCTGTGGGCATTTGTTACAAATGGAGACGAGAGCTGAGAGAAGTCCTGCCTTTGACTCAGATTTCTGGCAGTACCTCTGTTTGGGGTGGCCTGCACCTCAGATTGCTCTCATTTGCAAGTTCTTAACAATGGCCCATTAGGTCTCTTACAAAATGAATTATTTATTGAATGGACATAAAATTTACAGACATATGACTTTAAACAGGCTACTTACTACACCCTTCAAGTGGTCACCACAGATGTCATAGTGGCCGCTTTCCACTGCAACCTAGACTTGCTGCAGCAGCCTAAACCATGGGCAGTGGTGCCAAAATTCTGCACCCTTGACAGGCAGACTAAATCCCCCCTTGGGTTTTTCCACAGGAGGCCCTCAACCCAACCACAGCAGACTATTTTCTTCTCTTTAGTAAGTGGCTTTCCCTGTGCTGGGAACATTCAGCACATTTGTCTCCGGAGGGGTTGTGCAGCTCTCAGTTACCTTGGTCACCCTCAACATTTCCCGTAGCCCTGTCACAGCGATCACCTGCTCCTGCTGGGCTCCTTTTCCACCTTCCCACCCCTTGTCCTTCGTGCCTCTAAAGCAGCATGTCTGCAGCCAGGCCAAGAAAGCTGTCATGGCAGTTCAGCTCTGCTGCAGTGTCAGTTTTGAGCACTACATGAGTTGAGCCAACTTACAGAAAAGTTACAGCAAGCTCCTACCAAATTTGTGTAGGAGCCTGTGGATGATTAAATGGTATGGTGTGAATTGTTGTAATCAGAACAATCATAAAACCGGGTTCTGAATGTTCTGAACTGCAGCCAAATAAGTTATCCTGAACTGCAGTATATAGAAAAATCAGAATTATCATGCTAGTTTCACATTATTTCATGATCTTCTCAGCAACTCCAACCTCAGACAGGCATTAGTTTATTCACATGTTAATGCACAGAATCGGATGCAAGACTGGGTATATAACAATATAATTAATATTTCAGAGAAGTACAATGTAGTACAAATACCTAGGGTGCCCCAGTCTATGCTAAAAAAGTGGAAAGAAATCACCTATGAAAGTCAGAGAGCTTTTCTGTTGGCTTAAAAGAAATCAGCATGTAACCTTAAAAAATGCAGAATGTTCAAGAAGAAAATCAGAGGTCACTGAGTTTTTGTCATGTTTTAAAAGTGCTTCTGCTATAAAATAAAACTCTCTTTGCTGCCATTAAAACACCATCCAAAATAAGATAGCCTTGATATTGTTGAGTCTGCAACAGAGTATAAACACATTCTATTGGCAACGTTGCATGGAATAACTGCTTTCAAGTGACCTTCAGAGTGGTAACACAACAGATCATATTCTTCATTATTATTATTTTGAGGCTGTTCACCATAATATGTGAAGTATGAGCCAGACAAGCAAAATTGCATCTCACTGAGCTGATTTTTAATGTCTTGATTTGTCAAGTAATGGGGTGTCTGTTGGCATACCTGATTCTCATTCACATACATTGGTGGTAATTGCAGGAGAGTATCCCGAGCAGCTATTTTTCAAGCACTCAATATTGACGATTATCATGAAGAATATCCTAGCCTGTCCTGGATATTATTAACAGCTTGAGCAAAACATCTTATTTACTGCAATTGCTAAGCTCTTCTGAATACACTTTCAGGGTGGTGAATTGACTAGTGCATGCAGTCTTTAAAGGGTCAGATTGATGGTGCATGCTGAGAAGACAAAAGGCTCTCTTTGCCAAATAACAAGTCTAGTTTGTGGGTTGCACTCAAAAAGGGCTTCAGGTACTAAGAGGAATAAATGCCGAAGTGTGGCGGGCTGTATTTTAACTCCGTGCATGGACTTGATCAGCAGCCCTGGAAAAGTCCTTTAAACAGTAATTTACGCAGTTCGGGAGGGGAAAAAAAGCTTCTGTTCATTGTTTGCACATTAGAGTAAATAACATTTGATGACAGGAAAAGGAACATTGGGCTCTCTCTGCCCTAGGACTCTGAATTTGTCTTTTAAATTGCTCACTTATGGTTATGCAGTGGATTCTTTAATGTCTTTTTTTGCAGCATCCTGGGTTTGGAGGTTGCTGGTTTGTTTTTTTTTATTAGTGCATCCCTGGCCCACCTTGGGATGCTTGGCAGGGGCTGAGGAAGGTACAGTGGCTGAATTGGTCTGCCTCTGCCCCACCAGACCTGTCAGCTTTTAAAATAACCATGCTTGATTACAGGATGGCCGTGGATTGACTGACTGCAAGGGCTCAGCTCATTAAAATTGGACTTGGATAATACAGCTTGACCCACTTAGGCAACACAAGTGATCAGTCACTATTTTTACAGAGAAAAACGTTTCAGGAGGCTGAGTGTGGTCTCTCCAAAGCACTGGAAGGTTATTCTCCTCACCAGTTTGTCCTCTGCCTCTCATAAACACTAGGAGTGTCAGGTTTAACATACTGGTATCTGCTGATGAGAGAAACATTTTGCTGCTGCAAACCCTGGGCTGTTGTCACCTCTGGCTGCCCCAGCAGGTCATGCTGCTCTCTGGGGGCTTGCTCAGAGGTCACACCTTACGGGCAGAGCTGTCTGCACAGTGGGCTTGCAGCCGCTGGGCTACAGCTGGTCTGATTGTTATTAACATCAAATCTTATGCTTAAATGTCACTGTAACAGCTCCCCCTCCCTTCTCCCTTGTTTCTCCCAGGGAAGAAGGTGGCTGCCAGCCAAGCAGCTTTTTTAAGACATGTTTTTCGGACAGGTGCCTATAGACCTATTTTTTGGGGAGGGAAGGAGAGGTAATGCCAGAGGAAGCCATAGCTGCTGAACCTGTGCTGGGTCACGTAGACTTTGCAGTGGTCTGCATTCCAGGAGGATCTCATCCCATGGCTGGGGAGCCTCTGCACCAACACAGAGCTGCAGTATGAGTTCTGGTCACCCCTCCGGGAATGTTCGCATTCTCATTTTCCTTAACCATTTTTGTTAAAGTTGAAAAACAAACCAGCCATAAACCTTTCCGTTGGTTTTGGTGCCTTGTTTTGTTGGCTTTTTTTCCCCAACCCCAAATATAGAGTGGAATTGAACCTGACAGTGTTTTCATTATGTTCATCATAATCTTGCTACTGGTTCACCTCATGCTATGCTGGAAATATGCCTGACAAGTGTTTTTGATTTGAAGGGAAAGTACCAGAAAAAGTTATATCACTTGCAAATTAATGAATGTAATTTTTTTCTTTTTGAAAAATGATCTGCTCTCATTTCCAACACCCTGTTCTTGTAGATGTTATCAGTGTGAGAAAAACAAGGTAATGCTGGAGCAGGCTGTTCACAGATCTGCTAAGAACCATTCCAGGCCTTTGCACGTTTGTTTCTTTGTTTGTTTGGGAGTTTTTTAGTGCATGAATGGTTTACAAACTCAGCAGTATCTCAGGTGACTCTGGACAAGATTCTACCACTCTGTCTCCCGTTATGTGCTGTGGTGCTGCACAACTCCAGGTGCCACACTCTGCCTAGACAAGGCTGTTAAAACCATTTAGTTACCTCGCTCCTGTTAGTGATCTGGGCCCTTGATCTTCCTGAATCCCAAAGTGCCCTAAACAAGCATCCTTTGTTACACCTGTTTTCTCAAAACTATGGATTTCCACACTCTGGTCCTCTAGGGACTTAGGAAGTCAAGTGGAAAGAGAAAACTTTTGAATTGTTGCAGTAAAGTAATTACACAAACTTGTGTTTGCACCACAAAAAAAATTAAAAAAAAAAAAAAAGAGAAAACAGGAAAGGGGAGGAGAGAAAACAACTTTGAACACATTGAGTAGCAAAATAAAAATTCATTAACGAGGGTGGAATGGACATTCCAGTGAAGATAATTTCAGAAAATAACTGGGAAACATAAACATATCTCATCTCCTCTAGGGCCCTTTTGGAGAGGAAGTGCAACCATGGAGGAACTTTCAAAGCAAAGCACAGGATTTCTGGTCCTCCTCCTGCTTTTGTCTCTTGGACACAGACCAGAGCAGCACAGTGGTATCCACAATAAATATTCCTCACTGGTCAGTGCCAGCAAGAGGAAGAACATATGTTCAAGCCAAACATCATGACTGACCTGGCGTGCCCTGACACCCAGAGCCCTCTGCATGGGGAGAGGGGCAACCGAGTGTCATCTGCCTGTGTCCTGTGCAGCACCACGTGGGGCAGAGGCACAACAAGGTGCCCCTTGTACCAGCGTGTTCTCCCATCTCTGACATTTTGTGGTTGGGCAGAAATGGTCCTTTTGATCAGATTCTCCAACAGAGCTGCTGTCACAAGTCAGGCCGTGTCTCTGGGGCACAACAGGGACTAGAGGGGCAGGGAACACGCTGCATGCAGGGGAAAGTACAGCATGCAAATCCCACATCCACCCCAAATCTGGCAGGGGGTTGGTGAGCTGTGCATTCACTAACACATGCAGAAATTTTTAACAGAAAATCTGTCATATTTTGGCTCAAGCACTCTAACTGTATACAATGATAAAAACTGCTGACGGTAAAAATCCAGTTCAGTAGTTGCTGAGAAAGCTGATTTCAACCAGGAAAAGAAAAACTCTTACCAAAGCTTGCAATTGCTGTGCTGCAATGAGTTAATACAGACTGCAGCTTGTTAAAAGGCCAGAGATGAACCAGCAGATATATGTAGGGAGGTTTATGCTAGCACCTACTCCTACAGGGTATGAGTCAGGCCACTGCTCTTGCTCTTTCACTTTTACAAGCATTAAACTTCTTTGCAAGCTTTTGAACTACTCCAAAATTTCAGGTACAGTTTTTCAACTGACTAACCAGCTAAAATGTTTGCATAGTAATAGGCACAAGCTTTAAAAAAAAATTAACACAGATAACAGAGAAAAAAAAAAGAAAAAGAAAAAGAAAAAAAGAAAAAGAAAAAAAGAAAAAAAGAAAAAGAAAAAGAAAAAGAAAAAGAAAAAGAAAAAGAAAAAGAAAAAGAAAAAGAAAAAGAAAAAGAAAAAGAAAAAGAAAAAGAAAAAGAAAAAGAAAAAAGAGAAATGTTATACAGATATATACTATGTTATACAGTATATATACTGTACAGATACAGATGCATATTGTACAGATACAGATGTATATTGTTTTAAAGGTGTTTTGCTAACTTGACTTAATCAGGGATTTACTTCTTAGCTTTAATCCAGTCCAGCCTCTTTCTTAATTTGAGCTCTGATCTGTAGTGTTTAGAGTATAATAATTCAGAGGGTACCACTCTCTCCTTTAAAGCAAGCAACCAAAAAAAATCCCAAACAAATCCCCCTTAAGACATTGACTGAAGCACGGGAACAAGCAGAGAGGTGGGACACATCGTTTAACCTCACTGCTCTGAGGAGACAAGTGACAGCTTGATGGTGAGACCAGAAGGTGAGACCAAAGACTTGTGTTCGAATCACCTTCTCACTGTGGTGACAGTAATTATTCTGACTCCTTTGACCGTGAAGAAGCTGAGGAGAAGCACAAAAGTCAGTGTCTATTTTCAGGTTTCAGTATATTTTTTTCCCAACTCATTGCAATACCAACGATGCTTTAGAATTTACTTTATTTTCACAGGTTTCTTTTTCTTCAGACAATTAAGTCTTATGTGTAGTTTTTATTTAGCTGTTTTTCCATACTATTTACACTAGAAGCAATTTTTTATTTCTCCTCAAACCCACACATACATGGAAAAGGCCAGTTTAGCTTCAGAGGTACACGTTAAGTTAAAGGATGACAGCGGTACACACCAACTTACATGTAACATGTGTAGAAGTTGGTGTTGTTTGGGCTGAATTTTAGGTTTAGAAACCCCTCCCAGTACATCAGCAAGAAATCAGAGAGCTCATAAAGATAGATCTGCTACAGATCCTCATCACAACATGATCCAGACCTCCTGTGAGTGGACCAGCACCCTGGCCCTTTTCAAATATCCTGATGGAGGTGTTGAAGCTGGGGGTTATGGCACTCCTGGAAGAAAGTGGGAAGGTGTGCCTTCATAGAGTCTTTCAGCCTGGTTCCCAGAAGTTACATATCCCACTGGGAGTTATTTGAATAAGACAGTCTCATCCATGTCACCAGCACTGAACTCCTGCACAGCCAGGAAAGTGAACACAGAGCAACCTGTAGCAGCCAGCAGAAAAAGCACAGGAGCACAAGGACAATTATCTTGATGAGCCATGCTTGAGAGACATCCTTGAGGAGGCTCCTGCCAAGGGAAGGAGGGCCAGAGCTGTCATTCATGGAAGTTTTAAAGGAGGTACAAATGTGCAGAAAAACCCACAGAAGACCTTTGATGTAAGAAGGGCCAGGACTTTCTGAAGAATTTTGTTTCTGACACACGGTTTGTTTAGCTGTACTCAGCCATTTCCAGTTTTGAAGCCTTTGTGCCTTTCTTCCTTCACATATAAAACTCAAATTAATAATACTTTTAAAAGTCTACATGTCTAACAAAATTCAACACCTCTCTGGGTAAATACATCCCACTGTGCCCTGTAGCTTTCATTGTGAATCAGAAGAGATGACTAATGCCATAACTGCTTATTAAAAGGAAAATTATTAATTTCTTTGTGAGCTAAAGTCATAGAATTCTTTTTAACACTTTAAAACCAAGGAAAATTAGTTTTGGTGATATAAAGCACAGGCATTTGGGTTTTTTGTAGATGTAAAAAAAGCATTTTTTTTCTCAAGAGCTGTTGCTGATTTTTCTTTTTGCTTGACAGATGAGCTTATCAAGTGTCACTGACATTTTTGCAGCACTGTGCTAAAATATGCTTCATTTGCTACTCATCTGATCACTTCAGATATGTGTCATTCAGACGGCACTAAAGGCCTGATCCAACAATCATGTGGGCTGGAAATGCCTCAGTTTCCTGGAGACCTCTTGGTTTTGGTCCCAGTGCCTAAACCAAGAGTAGCAGGTAACCTGGTGAATAGAGCTCTTTCCCAGGCAGTGGGAAGTGATGACTTGGACCTCCTCAAGCTGGTCCAGAATGCCTTTCACCACCTTTGGTGCACTTTTCTCAGTCTTTAAGGCAGCTCAGGGATGTATTTAGGCGTTCAGTGCTCCTCCAGGCAAGAGTAAACGTGCACAATGAAGAGAGGGCTGTATCCATTGCTTACCCTCTGCATCTGTGAGCACTTAACCCTCAAAAACCACCAGCCATTTGAAACAATACTGTAACTGGGGCCTCAAACAATTCCTGACTGGAAAGCCAAGAAGAAATTAATAGAAAAGAAAATGGGACCACTGCAGTCACCTCATCCAGCCCTATACTGAAAGGACAGCCTACTTCTAAGCTGGATCTGAGGGTGCTGGGTCCTGAAAGCCAAGATTTGATTATATCCAAGGATGTAGACTTCCCCAGCCTCTTTGGACAACCTGATCCAATTCTACAGAAGCAGTTTCACAAGCACTAAATGTAGAGGAAAACCATCTCTCTGAACCAGCTGGCATCTCTTGATGCAGCTCAGTACCCTCCTGACCTCCTTCACCCAAACTTGTTGTCCTCCTGGACCCCCAGGCTGCAGCCTGTAGAGCTGCTTTCCAGGCAGTTTGTCCACAACCCATAGTGCTGGTTGGGATTATTACAGATTTGCACTCATCTTCATTAAACTTCATGAGATTTCTGCCAGCTTGTTTCATCAGCTTGCTGACACATCGTTGAATAGGAGCCCTACTTTCTATTTCCTCTCCCCACTTTGGTGCCATTGGTGTACTTGCTGTGGGTTCACTCTGTTCCATCATACATGCTATTAATAAGGATATCAAACACTATCAGCCCCTTTATCAAACACTAAAGTGTGTTGCTCATGACTGGTGATCACTTCAAGCTATTAGCCTTTATTCTTTCAGTGGGAAAGCCCAGACAGACTTTTTCACCACTTTTGTGATTCACCCACCATGGCCAGACCTTCCCGATTTGAGCACAATGGTGCTATGGCACAGTGTGTTTAAAGCCTTGCTAACAGGCTTTTGTTTTCTGAGCCAGCCATCTCACCAAAGAACAAAATCAGACAGGTCAGACATGATTTGGCCTTGGTACTGGGGCTTCTCCTGGAAGCCATGTCCAGGCACATGGACTGTGGTTGTCCTGTGCAGAGCCAGGAGCTTGGCTTTGATGGTCCTCGTAGGTCCCTTCCAACTCACGATATTCTATTATTCTATGCTTAAGTAAGGATAATTCTATGGTCAAGATGCCAAGCCAGTAATCTTTGCATCTGGATATGTCTTCCAGAAGAATTTGCTCCATTGTCTTCCCAGGGACTAGGGTTGGGATGATCCCAAGCAATAATGGAGTGGTTTGCTGCTCATTCCATAATAAAGCTTCATGCTCTCAACCACTCTTTTACCCAAAGTGGAAGCCACCCCCTCCTCACCTCCTCTTTCTGTACCTTTTTAAAGACAGTCCACAGAACTGGGCATCAGCCAAACTCTCTTATTGCATCCCTCCAGTCCTAACTAGAAGGTTGTGGCAGGGAAACATTTGTTACTGGAGATTTCTATTTACTTCTTTCTTAGCAGCAGATGCAGCCTCAAGAAGGAAACATCCAAAGGGCGATATTTAGTTCCAGAGGTTGTATTTGTAGTTTATGTTATGAGATTTTAGCACATGAGCTCCTTTGCCTTCAACTATTGGTTTTTACATGCTTTGCAGAATTTGAGGACTCTTAAATGCTGGAAAACAGTCTTAATGTATTGCGTCTCTGACAGTAAATATATCCTTTCATTGAAAAGATCTGGTAGTGAAGTTTCTTCACTTTATGGAGATTGATGAGGTTTACCTTAACACTTAGGGCGATGCAAATAATTGATTTTGGAGTCCAATGGCAGAACCCAGCTAAAGCCAAACCCAATACTTCGAAGTATTTCTTGCCAAAATAAAAACCTGAAATGTCTCATTTTCTTTTTGAAAGGAACATTGAGCTCAATCAGAAAACAAATGTTTCACGTCATTTTATTTTTAGTAAAAAAATGAAGCAAAACAAAACCAACCTCCCCAAAACCCTTAAACACACACCAGCAACTAGGGGGTAAAGTCACAAAACCAGCATGGAGCAAATTGTCCATTTTACCTGTTTTCCCAGTGTTTGGCAGACTTCTCGTGATCACAGAACCATCACTGAATCTTTGAATTTGTAAGGGACCTCTGGAGATCCTCTAGGCTAATCCCTGTGCTCAAAATAAGGCAGATGAGAGCAGCTTAATCTGCAAAGCAGACTCCCTGTGAGCTCACACTTTCCACAGGACAATCCCTGGTTTTTCTTGCCGTGTGTTTTCTTGCCTGAGTGGCTGCAGGAATGTTGACCAGAACATGAAATTTCACACGGGCACTAGGATATGGGTTGTTACACTAGTTAACAGAGTGAAAATTGCTCTCAAATAATTTTTGCATTTTTAGAAAAATGGAAGAAATCTTAGCTATCCTGCTAATTAATACTCCTCTGCTGCAAAGAGAAGATACACAGCAGAGATAGGATAAGGCAGAGCAGTCCCCACACTGCTGAAGAAGCTTACATGAAGCAGACTATTCACGTCTCTTACAAAGCATAAGTCTTTGATTTTTTTTTTTCACTGTTTGGTACTGATTTCCCACAGTGAGACTCTACTCCTAAAAAGAAGAATACACTCTGGAGTGGCAGGGTATGATCCTGCAGGGCTCACTCTGCTCTTGCTCCTTGTCAGCAGAAGGAGAACCTTGTCTAGGGAGAGGTGGCCACACAGGTGAGGAGGCTGGGTCATGCACTGCTGTACGTTTGTAGCCAGCCCTGGACTCAAGGCTGCCCTAAATGGTACCCTCAGTGTCCAGGGCACCTCAAAGCTGTGTGCTATGCAATAATCTCTCATTATTGTACGTTTGGCCAGAGACGAACTACTGGAGGAAGGTTTGACCTTGGCCATTTTGAGGACCTGCTGCTAATACAGCTCAGGAACAAGGTACCATGACAAGTAAAGCCCCAACTTTCACCCTGCTCACAACAGTTTGGCTGCTCATTTGGTGCACCCTTCCTTCAGCTCCTTTGTGAAGATGGAGACCCAGCAAGCCCCTGTGGTGTTACACACTACTCCACAAGGACCAGATCAAACCAGTCCCTCGTACCTGCTGAAATTTCACCTGGCTCCTCTTTTTTAGATAAGGAAGTTGCATGGGGCAGCCTGTTCCCACACCTGAACTATCTCACACTTGGCCGAAAGGTTTTGGGGGATGGCTTAGGCCAACATTTGCAAGGAAAGACAAAGATTCAGATTTCCGTTCTGGTGTGGTGGTGGTGGTGTGGGAGCAAGCTACATGACTTCTCCAGGCTCTGTTTCCTGTGGTGCTTCTCTTCAACTTTACCTTGAAAATCCCTTGTCCTTGTTTCTCCTCCTCCACAGTATATTCATCTCTGATACTAGCAAAAGTATCCAAATGTCTAATATCTAGGCAGAAGGATCAGAGTAGAAGGAGAATTCTACATCCATTTTTTTTCCTGTGCCATAGTCACAGCAAACTGCTCACAGTATCCAAAATTTCTGTGGCATGTGGTGAATGGGAGAACAGCTTTGCTGTTTAGGTTTGAGTTAGAGCTGAAGAGTGTTGGACTACTAGATTCATTTTGTAAAATAGCTCTGCAATGTCCTCAGGAAAAACAAGAATTTTCACCACAGCCCCAAATCTGAGCCTTTATTTTTACCGAAGGAATTTTGGACACCTTGTAATGAATCCCCAGATCATTGATGTTGGGGTCCCATGGGTAAAGAAAAGGAAACGACTATTCAGACAGCACTATACAGTGAGTCATTATCATATACAGAATTCAAGGACCCATGATGTCGAAGGCTGCATAAAAACCACTTGTTACCACTAGGCTGTCAATTTTTTTGGCCTCTCTTTTAGACATGAGTATAGGATGGTTCCTAAACAGTGCTGCAGACATGAACAGTAAGACTTTAAGGCAGTTTTACAGACAGAGAGAGTGTTAAAGCTGGTTGCAAGTTCTTCTGATAAGTGACTCAGAACCTGTTGGGCTCTACAAAATTAGTCATTTATTAAAAGGTGTAAGAATCATTTCTTAATCTATTAATGAATGCACTCTACTGTGAAGTGTGACTAACTTCCCCTAAAAAGAGAGCAGAAGTGTGGGTGCGCTTTGTTACCCTCCTGCCGTAACTCAGTCCGTTTCTGCACCGTGCACAGGCACATTCAGGAACCCAGTCCGCAGGTCCCTGAAGGCACCTGGGGAGGCCTGGCAGACTCACTCCTTGAGGGGAAACCTTTTCTTGGAAAGTCTGACTCTATACTTATTTGGAAGACAGGGAAAGCAGCAGCAGCCTCTCTCATTTGCTTCACCAAGCCTAGACCTGTTTCCAGTCAAGCTATTAGTCCCAGGCACTTTTTAACTGTTGTGGTTTTACCGACCCAGCCCTTATTTTATATTTAGGCCATTTTCTTGTAAGAAGTCGCAGCTGTGACTGTCACTTTACTACAGTGAAATGTGTCAACAGACCAAGAATAGCAGCTGTCTATCAGACCTGCACCTAGTGTGTTAATGGAGATACCAAGCACTGGAAACAAAACAAAAGGCACAGAAACAGAGAATGCAGCTCTGCAATGAAAGCCATATTGGAAACAGTATGCTTACTTCTTTTCTTCCCTAAAAGAGAGAGTAGAGATTTTTTTAAATTGACTCAGAGTGGCTTATAATGTCCAGACCAATCTAAGGTAATGGAATTTGCTGGGATAAACTTTCTACTGGGAGTACTGGGAGGTCCAGAGTCCTCTTCATCATGTACCTCTTCATCATCACCTCAGCCACCTGTTCTGATTGGTAATAGCTGAGAACTTGTGACTTCCAGCTTCATAGCAAATATATGTGGCCTGGGAGTACAGCATGAGACTTGAGAGGAGGTTGTCTCGGCTCTGCCACAACTGCCTCAGCTCCAGACATAAAAACTTTCACCGCTGAAGGAGCTGCTCAGTTTTGAGATGCTGTAATCTGTGATGCAAAGGCCAGCTCTCACTCATTAACTAGCAGAGTCCCTAAGGGATCTGAGACCTTGTGAAAGTCCTATTTCTCAGGTGCTCAAATCTTTCATTTGATCTACTAATCAGCTTCTGGGCACCAAAACCTTTTACTGAAGCCACCAAGATTTCTGTGGCTTTAAGGGCTAGTGTGTAGTAGTAATAGCCTCCAGATGATAACACATTACGATTAAGTTGCCCCTCAAAATCTGTCAGGAAAATCTCAAGGGCCTTGACAAATCCTGCTTCATAACTCCAAACTAACACATGGTAAGTCAGTATGTTGAGAGGGGCATAAGCAAACAAGAGCTCTGCCTTAGCCTGCCTGAGTCACTAGTGTTGGGACAAGTTTAAAAAACTACAGGTTCCCTAAGGCACAGACAAAGCAGAGGTGGCTGAAAGGACTTCCTTCAGCATCTGTACTGATGTTTAAGTGGTTCACACTAAAGGGCTTTAGAACAGGGTTCCTGAGGCTTTTTCCTAGGAGGGCTGTTTAATGAACTGAACATCAGGCTGAGGCCAGATGACAAACTTCCTGTGAAATTTCCTTCTGTTTAAGAATGTAATGTAACAAGCTTTACAAATTGACGCTGAAGTAGAACAAATACAGCAGCATTTTTTTTTCCATGTTCGAGGGAGGTGCATGAAGGTGATTTCATTTCCAATAATTTAAGACAAAATGTATTCAAAATCTTCCTCAGCCCAAAGGACTGAGCAAAGTAGGCCCCCAGCACAGATCTAGTCCAGCACACATGCCAGTCCTAAAGAAGATTAACCCAGAACCCACAAGACTGATGTGTCTAGAACAGACCTCAAAGAAGTTTGTTAACTCAACATGGGATAACAGGAGGGCTCAGTGGAGTGCTTAGGGACGGAAAAGTTGTAGAAATTAAACTCATTATTGCCCTTTCCAGCAGCCAGTCTGGGCTGGTCAGTTTTGCACAACACTGTAGTGTTTTATGGAAGGAATTTGGGTGGAGGGCAGGGAGAAAGAGTGGTACAGTAATGTGTACTGTGCCTTTTAGAGAAAGAAAAATACCATCAATAATTATTACCATGTTACTCTAAGTCATACAAAGAAGGAGTGTACCAGCTCAAAGGATGGAAGCACTGATGGAAATCTAGTTTATCAGTCTTAGACAGTACCATATCAGCATGATGCACCTAGTTAAGAGATTCTGAGATTCTAAAAATGAGAAAAACCTGACACCTTTTTTGAAATAGCCTATGGTAATATACCTTCTCACCCTTCAGTGGTTCAATGCCTGGGTCTGGTTAAATGCTTATTTTTCAGAACGATATGTAGAGATAGCAAAACCACCACTTCTTTCCAAATCTTGTTCCCCTGGTTAACCCTATTTGTCTCCTGATATCTTGGCCTTTCTGATCTGAAGGTCTCTGATTTCGACATCTGTACATTGTCCTGAGTCCTCAACCAAACTGAAAGCCCTTTCCATATGATGTTTTTCCCCTCAGGGGATAATAGCACCTATTACGGTCATTCTCCAAAAACCAGGTTGCAGTTAAACCTTGGTTTGGATAAACAGATCTAGCTCTCCCTATACAGCATTTGTCTCAGACCTCAAAACAATTTTATGACTCATGTTATGACCTTGGATGCAAATACTGTGCTTCAGGGAACCTCTGGAGAATGAGGGCTGGACCCAGGAGAGTGTGGCTCTGCTTCAGATACTCTTGTAAGAGATTAAAGGTTTGGGATGAAAAAGATATGTATTCCCCAGGAATGCTGAGTGGTTCCTTGCGGGGAGAGCTTCAAAGTAAGGAATCTGAAATACCAAAAGTATCTTAAGTACTGATATTTCAGCAAAGAAAAAAAAAAGAGAGAGAGATTAAATTCAATATGCAAAGAGTTAAATCAGGCAACACGGATAATAACTTAAAAATGAATTTTTATTTATTAGTTTGTGTTCACAACCACCACTGTCAACTGATTGTACCATGTGTCACTAAATAACAGGCAATGTTGAGATCACACTCTCCTATTATTAGAAACGTAATAGTCATATCTTTTCTAAAAACCTGTTTTTAAATCTGTTGCCACCTGGAAAACTAGATTAAACAGATCAAGAGTTAAGGTTATCTTCAAATATTCTGGGCAGAAACATAATTAGGGCTGTTATTAGGATTATAATTTAGTAGGCAGTGTAGATGAGACTGAGAAGATAAGCCACTATCAGTTGCTGTTGAGGGCTAAAGTGATTATTAAGCTTGTAAGTTTGGGCCATGTGTTTTCCTGGCAATGTGGACATAATGTTGAATAGCTTCCAAAAACCCAAGGCAGGACTGCAGGTGGTTTCTCCTAAAAAGCTTTTCCAGCGTGGCACCATCAGCAGGCAGGTAGAGTTCTGCTGTGTTCCAGAGCCTCCATGCAGCTCTCCAGCACCAGGGCAGTGGATCATGTAGCATGAGGTTGTAAAGTGGGGCTTAAAGCTCCATGCCCCATGCCTGTGCCTCCTGATGTGACCCCCTCAGGGCCCATGCTTTCCAGAGGATTCACTCTGGACACAAAGCACTCAGCATTGCTGCACAGCACCTACAAGGGCAGGCTGTGCTAAGAAGAAATTCCATGCTAGCATGGAAGATTGAACTAATTTTTGCTTTGAATCATGGCAAACAGGTTGACCCTTTAAACAAACATATTTCAGGATGTGTAACAGCCCGAGCCTGCAGTGCATGACTGGAGGACATAGAGTCATAGGATGATTTGGGTTGAGAGGGACCTTGAAGATCACCTGGATTCAACCCACCTGCCATGGGCAGGGACCCCTTCCACTAGCCCAGGCCGCTCATATCCATGTGGGTGGAAACATTAACCTGATCTAGTTGAAGCTGTGTCTGCTCACTGCAGGGGAGTTGGGTTAGATGACCTTCGGAGGTCCCTTTGAGCCCAAACCATTCTGTTATTGTGTGGGAACACCACTGGGAGCATCTTCCCGAGTAGGGTGAGCAGTCAGCTCTGCAGCACCAGCTGTTCTTCTCCTCTGCTCCCTCTCACCTCAGTGAGACAGACAGCTGTCCAGCAACCTCACCCTCCGTTGGAGCTGCATTTCCCAACTCCCCAGGCCTTTACCACAGCTGCCACCAGGGATACATTGCTGTCACTTCTTGCCACATGGAAATCCTCATGGGACTGGGTACTGGGGTCTGTGTGCTTCCACTTCCCTCCCTGGCGTCTGTGGGGAGAACTGGTGGCACCTGCAATTCGATGTCTGCATTGCACCAGGGACATGGGGAACTCCTCAGCAGGGACCTTCCAACACACAGCAAAGAGCACAAGAGATGGCAAAGAGCACAAGAGATGACAAAGAGCAGCTTGGTGCCACAGGCAACTGGCAGAGGTCAGCATGTCTCTGCAGGGACTGTAAAGGTAACTGGCTGTCACTTGCTCAAACAGGCTGACTAACCCAGAAGATGCAGGCACTCCCCAGCAGCCCTCTCTTTCTGCTGCTGTGGCTTCACAGAACCCAGGAGGTATAAGAGGGGAGTTAGAAATGATGCAGTTTTGACGGGATTGGTGGGCTCTTGTCACCGGAACAGTTCCTTGGAGCAGACCAAGCACTCCCACTGAACATAGTAAGCCAAAGGTGGCCCCTCATTCTTTGAAGTTGCTGATGTTTTGCAGCTTGCTGAGCTGCTTAGTGAAAAACCCTCATTTTGTTTTCAGAAACAGAAATAAATTGCTTTCCTTCAGATAACTGATATTTTTCTTCCTCTTGAAATACTCAATGGACCTGTTTTTATCTGTGCGGTGTTTACTTTCCAGGAGGCTTTGCCACGTTTGCGGCTTCATGAGGTTTTTTTGCCTCAAGCTTCTCCACAAAATACACAGAGAGTCCAGGGCTGGCTGGTCTCTGCTGTTGGGAGGGTAAATCTGCTCCCGAGACAGAAAGGATGGCCCTTCTCATGACTTTTTCTTTTCTTGGTTCTGTTTTGACATTTTATCTTCCTTCATGCTACAAGAACAGGAAGCTATAGGGACAGCCACAAATCATCTTGCTGCCTTATGTCCTTCTGCTCCACTATTTTTACACTTGTTTGTGTAAAAGTGCCTCTACATTCACAGGATGAAATGGTGATGGCAGAATGTCTCTGATTACAAATTCCATTACGTCTAAGAAGACCAAGTGCTGTTCCCCTTATTCAAAACCAGCCAAGGATCTTTCCTGCTCTGAATTTATAGTAACCATAATTCCAGAAGATCCTCAGATACCTCACAGGGGTTTTTTTCAGCACAAATAGGTTTTACAGCTGGGCGAGGTCTTACATTACTGAGAAATTTATGCCTAAACATCTGCTCTTAAATGTCCTTCAGCTACTCGAGGTGGTTACAAATCCATCCACAGCACCCACTAGAAGATATAAAAAACCTACTCCCCTAATTTAATGTAGAAAATTATTTGTTATTCCACCAACAGTCTGGATAGCAGGAAGGAAGATGTCAGGAAACTTCGGATTCATGTCAGACCTCTCAATTTTCTCAGTGGTAGGGAAAAGCTCTCCTCTTTTTTTTTCCTCTTTGGACAGTCTGAAATGTGACCAGTTGAACCAGTTCAGTGTTGCTGTGAATAGACAGTCCTGGAGGTCCTAACAGATAGAAAAGCACACTCACTTATTTCTGCTTGCCCTAAAACTTTTGGTAAGGTTTTGCTGGAGCTCATTGTGGCAGATTGACTCTACACACATAATAAAAAATAGTCCTTGATAGAAGAAATGCATAGCTAGGAGGTGAAACCTATAGAAAACTGTAAATGGGGTTTCTTTTACTGGCACGAGTAGTGGCTTGTTTGAGATAATAGGGAAAGCATGTCTAAGTACTGCTGATTTACTGAATTAATAAATAATCTCCCTTGCACGTCTTTGCTTCTAAAAGAACAAACAAACAAACAAACAGCAACAACCAATAACCACAAAAAAACCCAACAGACCTGGAGAATTGTCATTAAGCAGATCAGCCTGGCTTCGTATGGCTGACCACAGGAACAAAGTCCTATGGGGTTGTTCTCCATGCAGTAGATCTTCCCAGTGGTTTTCCTAATTCATTACTTAATTTAGTAGTGTATTGATCTAGACCAAATCACTTTTGTACCTCAGCACCTTTGATGTTGTTTTTTTTTGTTTTGTAAGACAGTNAGTCCATACAGCCTTCTTCAAATCCAATGGCACAAGAAATCCTCATTACCCAAAATTTTACCCTGATAGATTTCTAGCAATAGTATACAATAGCAATTTCATTAAGTCAAAGAAGCTATGTCAGTCATTGAAGAATTATATACATTTTGCTATAGTAATTATGTGAATTAGAAAATAGGAATATTTATAACTGAAAATGTAAAATTCCCCAAGCTGGCCTCATTGGGGTTCTGTAAATGCTTAAAATAGTTTTTATTCTCTATGCCACAACTTCTCTTTTTCTGGCAGCACATTTAAACATGAGTAGCTCTTTTACAATACTGCTGTGGAGTTTCTGCATCTGCAACAGAGCCAGATTCAACCTCATGTTCTCTTTGAGCATTTCATACAGTAAATTTCTTCTTTAATAAGTTAGTCCAATATTAAAATAAAGCTAGCATTTCACATTCAGAAGAGTAGACAGATGGAATAATGCCAAGTGATACCAAACAAGGACAGAATCAAAGGATCATTTAGGTTGGAAAAGAACTCTAGGATTATCCAGTCCAACCATAGTCCTAACACCATGAAATCCATCATGAAACCAAGTCTCCAAGTGCCACATAGGTCTTTTAAATTCCTCCAGGGTGACTCTGCTACTTCCCTGCACAGCGTGTTCCAATGCCTGACAACCCTTTAGGTGAAGAAAATATTCTTCATATCCAATCTAAACCTCCCCTGGTGCAACTTGAGCCATTTCTTCTTGTCCTGTCACAAATTACCTGGGAGATGAGACCGACCCCAGCTGTCACTACGACCTCCTTACAGGTGGTTGTAGAGAGCAGTCAGACCCTTACTGAGCCTTTTTTCCATGCTAAACACCCCCAACTCCCTCAGCTACTCCTCATCAGACTTGTGCTCCAGACCCTTGCCCAGCTCCGTTGCCCTCTTCTGGACCTGCTCCAGCACCTCAGTGTCCTTCTCATAGTGAAGGGCTCAGAAGTGGACACAGGATTTGAGTCCAGTGCTGAGTGCAGCAAAAAAACCCCTGCCCTGGTCCTGCTGGCCACACTATTGCTGATACAGGCCAGGGTGCACTGGCCTTCTTGGCCTCCTGGGCACACACTGGCTCGTGTTCAGCTGCTGTCAACCAGGACTCCCAGGTCCTTCTCTGCTGAGCAGCTTTCCAGGCACTCACTGGCTGTAGTATTGCACAGGGTTGCTGTGACCTAAGTGCAGGACCTGTCATTTTGCCTTGTTGAACCTCATAAAACTGGCCCTGGCTCGTTGATCCAGCCTGTCCTGATCCCTCCATAGACCTTTCCCTATGGAGAGTTCTACAGAGAACAGCAGATCTGGAGATAGATAAAGACTGGTCTGCAGATCAACACTCCTGCCCAACTGCAAACTGACTGAGGATGCACACAACCCCCTTGTCCAGGTTGCTGGTAAAGACATAACAGAACTGGCCTCAGTGCTGTGCCCTGGCATCACCATTAGTGACCAGCTGCCAACTGGAAGTAACTCCATTCACCACGGGTCTCTGGGCCTGGCCATCCAGACAGGTTTTTACCCAGTGAGGAGTGCACCTGTCCAAGCCACAAGCAGCCAGTGTCTCTAGGAGAATGCTGTGGGAACTGGTGTCAAAGGTTTTATGAAAGCCCAGGAAGACGTTCTATAGCCATTCCCTCATTGTTTAAGTTCACCCTTTCATAGAAGGACATCACGCTGGTGGAGCAGGACCTGCCTTTCATACACCAATGGTGGCTGGGCCTTGTTCCCCAGTTGTCCTGTACATGTCACGTGTTGGCACAAAAGATGGTGTTCTTCATGACTTTACCCAATACCAAGGTCAGATTGTCAGGCCTGTATTTCCCCCAATCCTTCTTTCAGCCTTTCTTGCATTATATTTTCTAGCCTCCTGTCAACAGGGACATCTCCCCATCAGGGCTGCTGAGAAATGATGGAAAGTGGCTCGGTGTGCACTTTTGCCACCTCCCTCAGTACCTTTGGGTGGATCCTTTAGGTGCATCCCATTGGGCCCCAAAGTGGTTTGTGTGGTTTTCAGTGGCATAATCCCATTGTGTGGTTCTCAGTGGCATAGCAGATTGCAGACCATTCCCTCCTGCATTGCAGGGGCTTCATTCTGCTCCCCATCCCTGTGTTCCAGCTCAGGGGGATAAGCCCCTGAAGAACAGCTGATCTCACTGTTAAAGACAGAGGCAAAGAAGGTATTAAATACTTCAGGCTTTTCTTCACCCTTTGTCATTCTGTTTCCTCCCACATCCAATAAAGTATGGAGATGGTTCTTAGACCTCCTTTTGTGGCTGATGTGTTTATAGAAACATTTTTTGTTGTCTTTTACAGCAGTGGCCAGACTAAGTTCAGTTTGGGCTTGGTCCTTCCAATTTTCTCCCTGCATAACTTCATGTCATCCTTGTAGTCCTTCTGAGTTTCCCTCCAAAGGTGACAAGCTCTTCTCTTCCCCAAGTTCCAGCCAAAGCTCTCTGTTCAGCCAGGCTGGTCTTCTTCCCCACTGGCTCATCTTTTAGCACACGGATCCTGCTGCACCTGTAAGATTTCCTTGTTGAAGAATGTGCAATCTTCCTGGACTCCTTTGCCCTTCAAGACTGCCTCCCAAGGGACTCTGTCAGCCATGCTTCTAAATTGGTCTTAGAACCTAAAATCTCTGTAATAAAAGACAGGAATCCACCTCTTGGCACTGATTAAAGTAATTTGGATTTTTTCCACTGGCTTTACTAGTACACATATTATGCTGTTAAATTTTTTCTCCTTTTCTCAAAATTTTTCTTCCTTGGTGCACACTGTTGATCTGTTGTCTGTGATGAAGAGCTGTGTAAGACATTTTCCACTCTTCTTCATTTGATTCTTTTATAGCATTTTGCTATGCTGGTGTGTGGGCCTTATGTGACTGGTACAAATGCAGAACTGGCAGAAGATGCTACAGATGCAGATGAGAAGGAAAAAAGAAGCACGTGACATCTTTTAGGAGGAAGAATTTCTGTATTAAATACTCACTGCTTTGCCAAGCTGCAAAAACGTCAGTATCTGGAAATAACAGATCTATATTTTTTCTTTAAGAACTTATAAAATATATAAAATGTAAACAAAATCAACATGCCCAGCATGGAGACAGTCTAGATGGAGGTTACAAAGCTTAAAAGGAGTCACTGACTTTCTAAATAAGCCTTAAATCCATTGTTAAAGCCAATTTCAGGGATGTAAAATCATTCTATGGAAGAGCAAAATTAGAGCCTAAATATTATGCTAGGCTGAGCTTGCTCTAATCAAATTCATTTAACCCCATTATTTTCTTTCTTGCGTATCACAGAGGAAAACAATGGAGCTCTCTTGGCAGGAAGCCAGTCTGAAACCATCTATTACCCTCCATACTGAAGTTCTGACAAGGAGAACAAGGCAGCTGCCCTTACAGTAATTGATATTAATGACTCAGGTTAGAGACCATTGTGCCAGCTTGAGACTGACAACAAAGAGAAAGCACAGCCCAGCTCCATGGTAATAGGGACAGGAGTAGTCTGAAGACAGATGGATATAATGGGAGCAGAGCAGAGTAGTCCTTTAAAAAAAATTATTTTGTCTTGGATGTTATTTAGATGAGACATCAATATATATTAAATGAGAACAAGAATTACAATTGTAATTGGCAGTGTCCTTCTGTGCCATTTCTCTGATGTGTCCTGCTCTGTATTCATGGGCTGGAAAAGGCAGATGTGGGGTTGGCCATCTCCCTGGAGTGGGTGCACACTGGCCAGGAGGATTGCATCCCTAGGCACGGTGCAGTGAAGGGGTGAACTGCCTACAGGTTCTGCCCCAGCTGTTCCCCAGCAAGCCCTGGACTGAACCCAGGGCCTGTCCAAACTCCATTCCCAGGCTTCTCACAATATTCATAGTAAGGTTATTTTCAGTGTTTTGTGGAAGTCTGTTCTAGTTTCATCAGATGACTGCAGATTTCACACATTTTTGCTGAAAATTAGCTCTTGCTTTCAAATTAGCTGGAGCCAGCAGAAACAGTGATTTGCATTGGTGAAAACGGAAGTGATTGTGCCTACTCTGTATAACTTATAACAGGCTCTGCTCTGACCAAACATGGCTCAAGGTTGAAATGAAAGGATGGAGAGGCAGCCCTTACAATGCAAGAGACAATATTCATATCGAGGAACAGAAATTTTGCAGTGCTGCTTGGTTTAGTTTGTGACAGGCTTTGGTTTTCAGTTTATTAAGGGAAAAGTGGAAAAAGGGACAAACATATGCGAGGGGCCTCTCTTTTATCAACGTGGGGACAGATGCTGTGTTGTGGCCCTGGGAGTGACACACCACTGTGAGCTGTCTCAGGCCTGACTCAGGTTTCCCTGGTCCTCTTCATGTGCTATTTTCTCTTGCTGCCTTACCCTACTCCAAGTTTCATACCCCTTAGCCCCCAAACCGTCTGGTGCATCACACAGATCACGTGAACAGTGATTACCACACACCACTGTTCTGCCTCTTGGGGTGTTGTGTCTTCTGGCCATCTTATCAGCAAGGTGTTGAGAAGCTCAGCATTGCAACATACGCTGTCTGTTAAAATAAATGTAGTGTCTATGTTGTCATTGTTGTTGAGTAAAAGGCT
The DNA here is from genome assembly GCA_013400495.1 of Nicator chloris. NCBI lineage: Eukaryota > Metazoa > Chordata > Aves > Passeriformes > Pycnonotidae > Nicator > Nicator chloris. The sequence goes on along the minus strand of WAAE01001730.1, from coordinate 322,453 downwards.
TTCCTAAGTAGGTCCTTGAGAAATACATTTTCTTCCTGACCTAATTCTCTTCAAAAGACTGAGAGATAGAGTCAAGTGCATCACACTTTTGAAATTAAAATAACACTCAAACTTGCTCTATAATTTTTGGTCTCTCATGTAAACTTCTGCTGACATTCCCTTCGAACTTTGCCTGCTTTTGCACCTTTGGAGTATTTTAGCATAAAGTGAAAAGAATGAAGTCTTTCAAAAAGAAAAATTAGTCTATATTTCCCTCCCCACTATTCAGGAAGAAAGCAAATCCCTGGGTTACTACACAAATATCAACATTGGAAATGCTTTTGCTTTCCCAGCCTCTTCTCTACTGTCACACCTCTGAAGTCCAATTAACACAAAGCATGTACTCACTCTGTCTGGGCTGATAATTATTTAATGACACAATAATCTGAAATGTCAAGACACGATTCAAATCTGATTTCAGCTGGGTTTTTTGAACCACAAGAGATTCAAAACTGTGATTTAGTCTCCGATTACAGGGAGTAGAGTAAAATTTTAGGACAGAAGATACTTATCTGGTAGGGGAGACACCATGATCAGGCAGGCAGCTTTTCCAGCAGGAGGCTCGTCCCCTGCACTACCTTTTTTTTTAGACATGGATGAGATAATCTTTGATGATATTTTGAAACGTGCAGTAGGCAGGGAGGTGATTATACAGAACCCACCAGGTCCCACCAAGGGCAAATCCTGTCTGACTAATCTAGTGGTCTTCTAAGATTGACTGCATCAGTGGGCAAGGTAAGAGCTACAAATACCCTTTCTGTGGCCTTTTGTAAGTACCTTGAAAAGGTCCCCACAACATTCTTACCTCTAAATTGGAGCGATATGGGTTCGATGGATGAACTGTTAGATGGGTAAGAAATTGGCTGGATGTCCACTCAATGACTCAAAGACCAAGGGTAAGTTCTGGGTCCAACACTGATTAACATCTTCATAAATATAATGGTTCACTTGACACACCTGAGAGAAGACATGCCATCCAGGGGGATCTTGGCAGGCTTGAGGGATGGACTTACGTGAGGATCATGAAGGTCAATCAGGACAAGTCCAAGGTCCTGCACCTGGCTGAGGACAATCCCCAAAACCAGTACAGACTAGGTGAGGAATGAATTGACAATGATCAAGAATAATAGAATGATCTGTCATAGAATGGCATAGAATGATCTGTCCTGCAGAAAGAATTTGGGTATACCAGTGACTGTAAAATGGGACGTGAGCCAGCAGCATGCATTTGTAGTATGGAAAGCCACCCCTAACAAGTACAGACAGCAGGCTGAGGAATTCAATTCTCCTTTACCCTGCTCTGGTGAGACCCCACCTGGAGTACTGCAACCAGCTCTGGAGTCCTCAGCACAGGAAAGACATGGAGCAGGTGCAGAAGAGGATTGCAAAACGGTTGGAGGACTAGAAAATTTCTCCTGTGAAGAAAGCCTGGTCAGTCTGGAAAAGGCTCTGGGGAATCTCTCCTGTGGCCTTTCAATATACAAAAGAGACTTTGAGAAAGACTTTTCACCAAGGCCTGTAGTGACAGCATGAAGGACAATGGTATTAAAGTGAGAGTGGATAGATTTAAACTCTATATAACAAAGAACTTTTTTTTTACCGTGAAGGTGATGAGACAATTGAACAGGCTTCTCAGAAAAGTTGTGGATGGCCCTTCATTGGAAGTAATTAAGGATAGGTTAAAAAGAGCTTTGAGCAACTTGATCTTGTGGAGGGTGTCACTGCCCTTGGCAGGGAGTTGGATTAGATCATCTTTAGGGATGCCTTCCAATGAAAACCATTCTAGGATTCTATAAAATCCACTAGGTATCGGTATGTGTATATCCATATATATTTGTGTGTGTGTATGTGTGTATATGTGTATAAAGGAAAAAAAGTAATGTCCCAACTAGTTCCAGACATTTAGTGCCCTTTTTCCCCTTTCTTGTGCTTGAGATGCTTTTGGGACCTTTCCATTGTCTCTAGGATGCCACAGCAAGAGAGTGTTAAAAGATTCAGTGGTATAGTGTGACTCCTGGGCCAAAAGCAGCCCATGAGGAGTTAATAGACAGCCAAAGTGAAAGACCATAGCCTGTAGGAAATCTGTACAGGTGGGTAATCCTAATTCCCAGATGTGAAAGGAGACATAGGAGCCCACAGTGCCACTACCATCTCCTTATGAGAACATCTCCCAGAGAATTTATAAGCTCTCAGTGGTGTGAGGTCTGCCATAAATGTCTTGTGGTTGCCAAACTTGGACATTCTGACTGTGTTTTGCAGAGTAGAAAAGGTCACTATCTCTGTATAGCTCTATGTGATGTCTCTTTTCTCAGTCTTGGCAAGGTCACCTTGTACAGCTCCCTCCTCAGCTTTGGCTCTCCTTTCTCTTTGTATTTGCCTTTGAATCTTTATTTATATACCTTTTCACACTCCATCCTCTGGGCTCAGAATTTCTTTCCTAGGGGACCAGACATGTATCCTCTCAGATCTATAGTATTCTACCCTTCTACGAATTGCCCAGATGCAAGACTGTGCTTTTTTTCAGTCTGAGTATTCACAGACAGAACCTACTTTATGTCTCAAGTGAAGTCTTGTTGTCACAACAGAATTACTGACATTGTTTACAAAAGTCCAGATTGTACATTAACATGAATTCTCCATTTCTGCCAGATTCTGTAAGAAGCAGCTCATAAGACAGTTCATTAAAAAAAAAAAATTGAAGTATACACATTTAAGAAACAATAGCATTTACTGTCTGGACATCTGGATCTTCCTACTTAAATCAGTTGCTTATTTTTTAAGCACTGTGGATGCCTGAAGGCACTATATGAACATCATCCATTTGCCCATATTTTTCTGAGCAAAGGTGAATCTCACTTTACTTCAGAGAGATAATTGGCAAATACTGAAGAAGTGCCTTGGTGTAAGAGATTGGCATAGTGGGTTTAAATGTTAAGGCTCGTAGGCAACAGTAAGCCCACGTGTTACACTATTAGTGTTCAGATAGTCTTCAATTTACAGTGAAACAAATGTGTTCCAGCCCAATATGTTGTCTGGTCTGTGACCACAAGACAAATTCGGAATCATGACTGCCCTTCAAGCCTTGAATTCGTGTGTGATGGGAGCTGGAAGGGTTGCTTGATCAAGATTTTAGTTCAGATCAGGGTAGATTGTTATTGAAGAAAAAAGCCTTAGCTGTAATACTTAACTGTGCTAGTTAAAGCCTGTCAAACCCTTCAGATAATGTAATGAATCTTGTAAATGGAGTAACTGATATGCCTGTCTGAGTGTCACACTCCAGCTAGTCTTCAAAAGATGAGAATGACACTGATGCTGTTAGTTACTAGGGATTACACGATTACAGAATCACAAGTGGTGTTCCCCAGGGCCCACTAGTGGGACCAGTTCTGTTTAATACCACAGAGCACAGAATCACAGAATCATCTGAGTTGGAAGAGACCCGTAAGTATCATCAAGTCCATCTCATGGCCCTGCACAGAACCATCCCCAAGAGTCACACCACGTGCCTGAGAGCATTGTTCAAACACTTTTTGAACTCTGTCAGGCCGGTGCTGACCACTTCCCTGGGGAACTGTTCCAGTGCCCAACCACTCCTTGGGTGAAGAACCTTTTCCTGATATCCAACCTAAACCTCCCCTGAAACAACTTCAGGCCACTCCCTTGGGCCCTGTCACTGGTCACCACAGAGAAGAGATCAGTGCCTGCCTCTTCTCTTCCTCTCACAAGGAAGTCATAGATTATGATGAGATCTCCCCTCAGTCTCCTCTTCTCCAGGCTGAACAGACCAAGTGACCTCAGCCACTCCTCATACAGCTCATACTCAAGGGCCTTCACCAACTTTGTTGCCCTCCTTTGAACACACTCTAAGAGCTTGATGTCTTGTTTATATTGTGGCACCCAAACCAGCCCCCAGCACTCGAGGTGAGGCCGCCCCAGCTCAGAGCAGAGCAGCACAATCCCCTCCCTTGCCTGGCTGGTGATGCTGTGCCTGATGCCCCCCAGGACAGGGTTGGCCCTCCTGGCTCAGATTCAACTTTTGATCAACCAGAACCCCCAGGTTCCTTTCCTCAGTGCTGCTCTCCAGCCTCTCAATGCCCAGTCTGTCCATACATCCAGCGTTGTCCCATCCCAGGTGCAGAGTCGGGCAGATTCCCTTATTGAACTTAACATGGTTGGTGATTGCCCAGCCCCCTAAATTGTCAGGGTCTCTCTGCAGGGCCTCCCAGCTTTTGAAGCAGTCAACGCTCCCAGTTTTATGTCATCTGCGAACTTGCTTAGTATTCCTTCCAGTCCTGCATCCAAGTCATTAATATAGATGTTGAAAAGCACAGGGCCAAGGATGGAGCCCTGCAGAACTCACAAGTAACAGATATCATCCCATGCACTGGAAACCTTTGCCCCATGTACTCAGCACTGGTGAGGCCACACCTCAAATCCCGTGTTCAGTTCTGGGCACCTCACTACAAAAGGAAATTGAGATGCTGGAGTGTGTCCAGGGGAAGAAATGGCTTCAAGTTGCACCAGGGTACGTTTACATTGTATATTAGGAAAAAATTTCTTCATGGAGAGGGTTGTCAGGCATTGGAACAGGTTATTCAATTAAGTAGTGGAACCACAGCCCCTGAAAGTGTTGAAAAAACTTATTGATGTGGCATTTGGGGTTATGGTTTAGTAGTGAAATGGTGCTGGGTTAACAGATGGACTGGATGATCCTAGAATTCTTTTCCAACCTAACCACTTCTATGAATTTAAGTGCAGCATTAGAAAGCTCATAAATAGCTATCAAGAGCCCTTATAGCCATATCTGAGAAGACTTAAATATATTAAAGTGAGCAGTGAAATAAAATTTGTACCACCTTCTACCAGTAATCCATTGAAGAAGCCCTTGGTGTTAAAGGTGCAGGTTTTGCTGAACCATCATCCCCATAAAAACACTTTAATTCTAGCTGGCACTGATTTTCAGATCTGTTGTTCTCAGGGGTTTAGAAAGATCAGATATTGCCTGGAGAAGGGAAGCTCTCCATTTATGACTTGCCTGCCAACAAATCAAGCAAGAGGGTATAGCCTACAAGCATGCTTTTGGGTATTCTGCAATGTTTAAAGCCCATTGTCTTTAATCAAGGGTGAATTGAATTAGTGTGTAATTTGGAAGATGCATCTTCTCTCCTGAAGAGATGAGCAGACACTGAACCATGGTATTGATTCATAGTTCAGTTTGTTCAGTTATGCATCTGATAGAATTGGGATGACAATTTGTACATTTCAGTGTCCACATGATAATTACTTCTTATTCTCAGTGGTTTACACTGTTTTCTCCAGCTTACTAGCAGCTCAGGTGAAACATAGGTTATAAGGCCTCAATTTCTAAGCTTGGATCTGGACAAACAGTGCAAAAAATTTTGCTGATGTTGATTTGGAAAGCTTAGGTGCGTGATTTTGGTTTTTGCTCCCTTGACACAAGGTTGCCAAAATTACTGAGGCCCTACCAGTGTAAGACAGAAGCACAATTTTCTCCTGCTGTTTTTTATTTGGTAGACACACGCTCTAGCAGGAACTCATAGTCCCCTTTCTTGTAAAGACGTCATGGGCAAAATGTTAGGCTATAGTATTACCTGGTGTTATAAAGCCCTCTGAAGCAGGCTGAGTCCAGTGAGTTCTCAGCAAGATGGGAACAGTGGCTCATTCACGTCACAGCTATATGCTATTTTTGGCATGCAGTTCACTTTTCCTTATTAGAAAAATAAAAACTATTCAAATAGAAAGTTCTTCTAGCTTGGTGTATATACCAATTTGGCTGCTTTCAGCCGTATTGATTTCCTTTCACCTGCAAAAATTTACTCTTTTTAAAGTCTGCTGAATTTTATTAGGGTCTGGTTCTTTTCAAGTTCCCTTTGTCTCTGTGCTTCCCCTCTGACTGTGGAAAACGGTTATCCCTTGGGAATGAAGATGGATGAATGAAGATGGTTATGTGCCCAGGAGAGAAGGAGTCAAGGTAGACAAAGGGTGGTGAACGCTCAGAGTGAATTTGGCTTTCTGTGAGCAAAGCACATACCCATGTACAGAGGTGGCCCCTCACACAGAGACTGTGGGGATGCCACATACAGGCAGTCTGTCCATACCACTCTCAGTGTTTCCCTTTTACATAACTTCTCTTCAACTTGAACTTCTGAAAACAAGCTCTGGAGCTGGCTGGGCCAAGGATTTTCAAAGAAACTAAGACAATGTCGATTTTGTGCCTTCCACAGAGATTAAGCAGAAAATTTTAATTAATAATGTCTGGAAAAGTAGTTCTTTTATTGTTTCATTTGAAATACTGCATCTGAACACTACAACAAGGTCTGATTCAGGGCAAGTCAGTTCTAATGGCATCACTCCAAGATGGTTTTTGCTTTATCCATACCAATCCATTTTTGCACAGAGGTAGCAACTTAACATATTATTACTGATGTATATCAACATAATATGTAAAGTGTAAGAAAAGATGAGTTGGTCTATTTTTTATAGGCTTTACTGAGGGGATGAGATTATACAGTTGTACAATATGACTTTTCCTTATTAGGAGAATTAAATCTGTAACGTTGGGAAGCATCTCTTGGTCATCTCCTGAAGCATTTCAGATTTTCTCCGGTGTCTTCTTGTTATTTAAAAGGAATGTAGGTCATGGGTTACTTTCTGGATGAGATCTCTGTCATGATGGCAGGCATACATTATACAGTAAAATCGTGCAGGGCCGAGGATAGTTTCCATTTTATTCTGAATGAATGGAGTCATAACTGAAAGACGGAAAGCTCTTCATTTCAGCATGTGTTTATGGACCCAGCTGGAGATCAGCTCCCTTCCAGACTAACACAGAAAAGGGAATTGAATTTTGTCAAAATTATCCAGCTTTTATATATATATATATTGAACCTAAAGTGCTTTCTGAAAGTTTTGTTTGGTTTAACCAGAACTAAACAGGAGAAACATATCTGTGGCTGAGCCTGAACAGGAACTCACCCAAAGTAGGTACTGCTTTGACTTACCAGCTTATAGAGGAGGTTAGCATGTCCTGACTCCACCTGAGCATTGCAGGAACCACATCTCCTGTGAGACGTGGACTGAACCAGGACTTAGTTGTGGTTAATCCAGAATATAAGTATTGCTTTACTGCCATGCTCCACCTAAAGATGGCAACCTCGTGAAAATAGAGAGATTCATCCCAGCTCAGAACTGGACATTTGATTCAAGCTAGTTGTCTTCTCCATTTACAGTGAGAGATAAAAGGATACCCAGAGGAAGATTCACAGAGAGCCCAGGTGGCCACTTTAGGCTAATTTCATGGTTACCAGGAGACTGTTGGATAAAAATTTCACAGGTGAAATATCTGCACATGTACAGACACCTTTTGCTGTTACAACCAACTGCTCCTTTGTTCCATAACTCTCCAGCTATCTTCCCTCTTCCTGAGGCACCTCAAAGCAAGAGCTTTGTGAAGTGATTGCCTTCCATGTCATGTGAAAAGTTCACATTTTTCAAAAGACGGCTTTTTTTCCTCTGTTTTATCACAACCTGGCAGCACAAGTCTGAACAAAACCAATGGCAAATATGCACTGGAAAGTCCTCATGAGCCAGGAGAATAAGTGACAGATGGCAATTTTAAATTTTTATTTTAATTTAATTTCCACGATTGTAAGAAAACAGGATGGTAAGAATCTCTCTTGCCTATTTCCTTAGTTCTTGTTCCATCTGTAACTAGTCAGGAAGAGATTACAAAGAAAGAATGGGTTGTTCAAACTTGTTTGTCCATGAACATATCTGTTGCAAGAATTACTTTTTCTCCCAAAGATCTAAAATGTTTCATTTTACCAGCCAGACGGGACAAATGCTGTGAAGTTGTTATACAAAAACAGGTGAAATATTTTTAATTAATCTACTTTAGTTGTGTTTGCATCTGGTCTGGTTTTGCTTTCCACAAATATTCATGCAAACAAGGCTTTTGGAACAAAATCTTTTTCAAAGTGAATATTAAGGACAAGTAGTCAAATATATATGCAAAGGAAATTTTACATTGCCTTTGTACAAGGCTTCAGAAGCAAAAACCCAGGAGTATTAGGTTCATTCCTGATGTCAAGAAGCTGTAAGGATACAGAGTAGCATCCAAAACAAGAAATCCAGGTCTCAATTCAAGGGTGAAATCCTAGTTCTCCTGAATTCATTAGTGGAATGCCCATACATTTCAAAATAACAAGATTTTATTATACTTCTAAGGTACTGAGTCCACTTTTTTTAGCCTAAGGGTTAGACAATGCTGACTTAATAAATTAAAAAAAAAAATCCCTTTATATTTTGGAGACCTTTAAATAGCACAGAGTAGGCAAACAATCTTTTTCCATTACTGCTCCAGGTAAATTTTAGACAACTCTTTGGACTGTGTCACTGCCAGAAAAGGTATTTTGCTAGCCCTGTCTATGCCCTCCCGTTCCTTTCCTCTCACCTGGCACTCTGGTTGATTTGTTTAGCTTGAATGATGAGCTGAGGCAGCAGAAATAAAAGGTTGTGAGCTGGCTTAGAGACAGATTGGCTTCGTTGTGATAAGCCCCCCTGATCTGGCTGGCAGCTTGGATGTATAAAAAGAGGAGTCTGTGGAGGGAAGGTGTCAGGAACGCCGACTCTGGGAGGGCAGCATGGCATGGCACTGCCTCTACATTGCTTTCAAGCCAGAAGTATGGAAAAAGACACCTTTAGCCGCTCCTCTGACTCTTCTGGACATTTTGCCTCGAAAAGGTGGAAAAATAGAGATGCCATTTCAGTTTTTAGTAGTAGACGAGGGTTTTCCAGGAAGCAGGCAGCAAAGCAGCACAGAAAAACATGCCAGTTTGGAAACTGAGGGTTTTCAGCCCTGTATCAAAGACAGGGAGGCACAATCTCCTCCTTCCTGGTACTGGCAACATTTGTTCAAACAAATGGCCCCCGCCACACCATGTGCTTTCCCCTTGGGCTGGGCCTGTGCCCCGGGGGCACCACAAGTTTTAAACCCAACTGGTGCTCCAGAGGCTCCGGGGTGATCGTCTGAGGTGCCGTGTTGCTCTGTTCTCCTCTCCCCACTCCTGCAGCACAGCCTGCTCCTGCTCCCCTGCTCTCAAGGACACACTGCCACTGGGTTCACCTGGGTGTTTTTGGGTTCACAGCTCTGTTACCCCTCTTGGCATTAGGAAGCAGCCCTGAACTGCCCCTCCCAAATGCCAGTTTGGAAGCCAGTGCCTCCAGAGAAGCAGGGAAAACGCCTCTTTCCACTACCAGTGGAAATCCCTCCAGCATCAGGATGTTAGACCTTTTGGTCTTTATCTAATCTTGTCCATCCACCCCTTCCCACCATTCACTATCAATGCCTCCACAGCTCTAGATGTGTTTTGCTATAACCAAACTCAGTCATTTCAGGTTCCCACAGGAGTACTGTTTCTAAACCCTTACAATTTTCCACTGTGCCTCTGTTGAAACAGAGAACACTGAAAGTCTTTTATGGAGGAGGCTTATAAAATATGAACATCTGTTTGTTATGAAACTTAATGCTGTCAGCTTGTAAGAGCCATCTAGAAAAGTATTTAACCCAAAGTGCTCTTTGTGTGCATTGGAAGAAATGGCTTATATTGGTATATTGGAGGAGACACCTGTCCCAGGTAAGATTTATTTCAAGATAGTGTCATTGGGGATTTAGCAAGGATTCAAAAGAGAGGATGTGGATTCTCCTGAGACTCCTCTCCAAGGTACACTTAAAACGCCAGGTTTTTCTGGTTCCAAGACCACTATCAGACATGTTTTGTTACCTGGAAATACCTGCATGTCTTCAGTTTTGGCTTTCTGAGATGGTTGCACTATGAAGTAAAAACCACTGCCATTCACCAGCTACAGGTGATGGTTGACAAAGTTATGTGTTAATATTCCATGACTTCAAAATGCTGCCTCAGATGAGTCAATTCCAATGGAAAGTTAACAATGTGCTTATCTTTGAAGTGATACTATTGAATTATATTTGGTGTAGTAGGTGGTTTTATACCTTGCTTTTATATCAAATTAATTTAATAAGCAGCATGAGAACAGGAAAAGAGTAAACAATGAGCTTTGGTCAATGCATTAATCAGCTCATCTATGTATCCAAGAGGGATGAGAGACTTACTCTTTTATAAAAATTAATCTTTCACAGTAATAGACCATTTGATACACTGCCACAAGTGAGTGTCAGATATTGCCAATACTGGTGAGAGTGGGATCTTAGAAATTAGAAATGGGAGAAGGTCATTAGGTTTACAGTCTGCCCTTCCTGTCGATGACTTTCTCTGGTGTGCTCTGCAATTGCATTGTAAATGAGTCCAAAGTTATACTCTGTGAGTCAGTAATCAGGGCTGAGGAACTCAGAGCCAGAGGAAGTGTGCAGGTTAAGTGTCAAGTCAAAAGAATTTGTTCCTAGTGGAATTTTTTTTTCCAAAGACTATTTACTGCTTTGCATTAATTCAAATGGAGCCAAGAAGACTCAAATTGACAAAGCTGTGCCTCAAAAAATAAAGTGCAAAACAAAACATGCTGGTGATGTTTTTAAAAAACACTGAAATAGTTGGACCATATTGCATCTCCATGTTCTCCAAGGATTATATTTTTTTTATCATGATTTGTGTACTTCTCCCCCTTTTTGCTTTATAAGCAACAGAGAAAAAGAGGGGAGAGTACAGGAGACACAAAATAACTGTGTCACACACACAGAGTTATAAAAGCTAACTACTCTGTTTAGTCAGATTATCTCAGGTGTAACCTGAAACACTAGGAGATCTAAATGGAAACTGAGCAGAGGGTAAATTTAAAAGTTTCAAAGAGATGGTACAAAATATTTCAGCTTAAACTTTGACAAACATTTATTTGTGTGCACAGTGCCAGTTTAAACACTGATGTATAACAAAGTCATTCAAAGTATAACACAGTCCACAACACATTGTCTTTCATACCATTGTATGAAATGTCAGCTTAGCAAATACTATGCTTTTGTAAAATTCACCATTTGTCTTACAAACCAAGACAAACCTCTGGTGCCACGGCCAAGTTCAGTTCACAGTTGCTGGACCGTACACGGGCAGGCTCATTTGTGAGATATCAGTGCATGTGCATGCAAGACATGCAACATCTCCTGTTGTTGTAATAATGCACTGATATGATTATCCCTGGATCTGTTTGGTCTGGCTATTATTAAGTTTCCAACATGTTACCTTTTATTTATAATTCGTAGCTTTGATAGCCTTAAATCCCTGCACACACTGAAGAGATTACTAGGGATAGTTCATACTGGAGGCTACCGCAGCTAGGAGACTTCTGGAAACACATGATATCCTCCCTCCCTCCCAAGCCAGAAGAGGCCAGGATGTGAGGATGTGTGCTCAGGTCTCAGCCTCACAGGCAGCAGAGCTGATTCCAGCTGTGCTCTGCAGACCGGGGCCTCAGGGCACGCAGCCGTTCATCTGCCCCATGAATTGTCCAGAAAGGCACAAAGAAAACAAAAGAGCTGCTCCCTTAGTTTTGCAGTAGGCAGACTTCTTTATCAGCCCCCAAAGCCTCTCAGAAATGCACCCCCAGTTAGCAGCCCTGTGCTATGAGCTCCACAGTTTGGCAAAAAGTCAACTGTACTCCAGCATGTAACCACATTAAATGTGATTACTTTGCTCATACTAACTCTCCTTCTAAATAAGCCAGGCTTCACAAAATGGGAAACCACAAAAATACCTGAAGCAATTAATTTTTTATTGACAAGATGCTACCAACTCCAAGTGCCAGATTAAATTAAAACTCACTCCAAGTGAGGATCAAAAGACGCCCAGCCAGACTATTGCTTACAAGCTCCACTCATGATGATCATGTTTGGAAAACAGGAGTAGACAAAATCCAAGAGATTTCTTGCAGCCTTCTGGCTGTATTTAAGGCTAAGGGCAATGGGCTTTCATCACAGTTCCGAACTACAGCATAAACAAGAGTTCTTGTTTCCATGAAAAGTTACAGAGACTTTTGAAAGAACAGGTGAAGGGATTAAATACAGAACAAACCACCCTCCTGCAATTATTCTCTATAGTATAGCTTATATTTAGTCACAAAAGACTTCATGATGAACCTATAGCAAAGACAATTTCTGAACAGAAGAGGCAACAAAATGAGTTGTTGATTTCTTTGCTTTTGAATAATCAGTCGGTTATTTACAAAACAGTTCCTGTGGACATCACTTAAAATACTACTGGAGTTGCATTCTCTAACAGTGCAAATCATAATATTTTTTAATTGTTGACAAAATTGCATTAGATTGGCTTGTTCTATACAATTTGGAAGGAAATTAGGATGTAGTCACTAAAACATTGCTTTGCTTATGGCTTTCTTCATTTTCTACCAGCAGTACTCAGGGAACTGGGGTGGGCTTCCACTCCTGGACTGATAGACCCATTTTGGAGAAACAGAGTGTCTGAACTATGTGCAACTCAGATGAACACAAGAGACAACCAGCTGGGATCAGAGGCTGCAGGACTATTTGCAATATACTCTCTTTTGCTGCACCTGAGTTTGCACACATCCTAAGGGAGAGCTTGGCCCGGCTTTAAAAGGGTTTCTATTCAGTGGAAACCCTTTCCCCTTTTCCAACTTCACAAAGCTCAGCAGGACTCTGCAGGGTGGCTCAGCGGATACCTGGCCATAACAGGAAACTTAACTGGAAACTACCTACAAGTCAGTCTTGCTTCTAATTTCAGGGTGTAAACTGGGAGCAATCCAAACAAAGCGAACCCTAGATATACCTACAGTGATAAATGCATCGTTTTCAGAGGGTGGTCACTGCAGGCTCCATGGTGATCCAGAACCGATTGCTGTCTCGGCAGAATCCAAAGAAACAGTTAAAATTCTGCTCATTGAAATGCTCTCTGGGCAAGGCTCTCCTCCAAAATCAGCGTGTCACACTCAGCATTGATGTTTTGCCTTTGCTACATGTGAAGAGCTCTCACAGTTGACAGTATCAAAGAGCACACATCAAAGCTCAGGGGTGCCCTGAGATCCAAGAATAGTACTTTGCCTCCCTACAGCAATTTACACAAGGTGCAATGTATACTACACATGGCATGGAAATAAACTTGTCATTTTCATAAGATTCCTTGTGATTTTTCAAACCTCAAGAACGAACACCAAGCAATATGTTTGTGTGACTGGAACACCCTTGTGCGTACAGTCTCCTGCTTTCACACATTTTTGGGCTCATTGGGTATTCCTCTTTACAGTGAATCAGGTATTGGAATATTAAGCATTACACAAGTGGAGGGGTATAGAAATTTTTCATCTTTTCAGGTCTAAGTGCGCTTTCATTTCCCTGATTTTTAATTTTTTTCCCCAGGCCCACTTGTTCCTCAGTGTTTTGCACACTGCTGTTCTGAAAACAAACACAAACTAGATAAGACTCTGTCTATCAAAAAGTAAGTCTAATTTTACTGGAAGGAAGAAGAAGGGGGGGAAAAAAGAAGCATAAATAGGCTTGCAGCCATACTTTAGGGCACACTTCAAAGTAACTCCATGTGGGGCTCCAGGAGGTACTTTGCTGCATACATAGAGGCAGGAGCTCTGTGCAGAGCAGCATCCATGAACATTAAAAAAAAAAGTTAGGCTACTTCAGTAATTTGTCTGTAACTTTGATGTAGATCTCTTATTGCTAATGATATGTGTTCCATGCCTTTTGGGAACTGTGTTTTACACTACTAGGCCAATATTCATAGGTATGTCTTCTGGCACCCTTGGAAGAGGCACTTCCATGAGACGCAAGCAAAGCAGAAAAGGAAATAAAGGTATTTTCTTCATTTGAGGTCTTAGACATGCTAATATCTCCAAATACATCTTCTGAACACCTGTACTCACCTGAGAACATGATCCATAAATAAGACCTCCCATTCTCTAAAAATTCTTTCATAATCAAATTTGAGGGAGAAATGGTGCTTTTTTCTCACCCAAGTTTTTCCATAATAAGCCAAAAGAAGAAAAAAAAAGAAAAGAAAAGAAAAGAAAAGAAAAGAAAAGAAAAGAAAAGAAGAAATTCCTTCCCAGAAAACTCTCTTTCTCCAGGCATTTACATCCTTGTAAACATATTGAACTCAATAGAAATAAAACTAGCTGCACTGGCTCTGCTCCCAATGCCTTACAATCAAAGGACTGTCCCTGTAGAGATATTGCTTCCATTGTATCTTCTGTATTTAGGGGACAGTAAGACACATAGCTAAAGGAGTAGTGAAAGAGAAGACATAAAATTTAAAGAAGGAGTAAAAGAGAGAAAAAACATGCAAGAAATGCGCATGCCAGAATGGAGACAGCTATTTCAATAAGCATGGCATGAACAGGCTGATGCCCAGGGAATGACAGGTGTTGGGAAGGGGTAATTTTAGGACTTGAACTTGTTTTGGAGTGGTTTTGCCAGAATAGTAAGCACAAGCTCAGTTACCATCAGCACGATGCCTTTCCCTGGTAGCTTGATTATGCAGAAACAGTTGCTGAGGTTTTAGCTCTAGCTGAATTCCTGCACTTGCCTCTAATTAACTCCATATTTATCAAGCTTGGGAGAGATCCTCCCTACGATACAATTCGGTGAAGATCAATGAAAACACAACATAAAATCCTTTTCTAGTGATGTTTTTGCAATATCAGGATAACACATTAGGTGCCACACCCACTCCTGTGTCCCACTCCAGTGGTAGAGTGTATCTCATCCTAGTCTCACCCTAGGATCTGAGACCCATGGGTTCTCATCTCCATGAGAAGCAAAGCATGCAGATATCTCTTGGGGGAGAACTCCTTGGCAAAGAGATACATTTGTGTCACACCCATAGAGGAAGAAATTGCCTCAATTTTCTATGCACTTAACTACGCCAAACTGACAGAGCACAGAGACCTGGTAATGCAAAAATCTGGACACCTTTTGTGTGTTGGAGCAAAAATAGACAGAAAAACAATGAAGCAAATGCATTACATTAAACTTGGGGTCTTGATGCTGTGAGAGAGAATATTGGTGAATATAGTAAAAATACAAATTAGGCAAACTGGGATTTCTTGATTGTTGTAGTTGAACAGGTGATTGCTTAAAAGACTGAGCAATGAAGATCTCAAAAATGCTTCAGATGTATATTTGCTAACAAAGCTAGGGAAAGACTAATGTATTTATTTGTTGAGCAGAGATATACCATCTAAAACTGCTAAATATCATCTGTCTTGAAGTGACAGTAATCAAACTTCAAAGAAAAGATCAAGCAAGCAAGCAAGGGAAAAGCATAGGAATTTCTTGGAGACACGCAGATTCTTTAATTCTCATAGAGTTTAAATTTCTTTTCTTCTTAAGTTGTTATTAAGACAAAGGTGCCTTCTTCTGTGGCCTCTCTGGACTGTCTTCTTTCTGTTAACCTGACAATGCATTTGATATACAGGAGTAATTTGTTTTGCCTGAGATCTAGCATTTAATACCTTTTCCTTCTAACAAACACTCATACAATAAACTGCTGGAATTGGAAGTGAACTTCAAAGAGAGCAGCATGCATCCCTGCCCTAGGCAGCTTAATTTGTAACCTCTGTCCTCTCACCTCCTTCCAAAATTGTGACAAGAAAGCACAATTCTACCTGAGGTCCAGTATGATGTAAACAGTGTAAATAACTAAGTGTGAATGCAACTTAAGTCCCACTTTTCCTTCTGCAGAGATTTTTCAATGCTGGCAACTGATCCACTTACTAGAAACCCAGTATTGTGTTTGTCCAACACAATATCACTTTTCCATTTATTCTCCTGACTGGTTCTGTGAAGAGCTGCCAAAATCATAGAATCACGGAATGCATCGTGTCAGAGTGGAACTTAAGGATGATCTAGTTCATCCAGTTCCGACCCCTCAGCCATGGAACCTTCCACCTGACCAGGCTACCCACAGCCCCATCCAACCTAGTCTTCAGCATTTCCTAGTCTTGAGGGATGGTGAGTCCATAGTCTCTCTGGGAAACTTTGCAGTGCCTCACCACCCTCACAGTAAAGAATTTCTTCCTAATATTCAATCTAAACCTTCCCTCCTTCAGCTTAAGTCCATTCTCCCTTGTCCTATCTCCATATGCCCTTGTGAAAAGTCCTTCTCTAGATCTCTTGCAGGCCCTGTTCAGGTACCTTTCAAGGTGTCAAGGCCCCTCTGGATGGCCTCCCTTCCCTCCAGCATGTTGATCACACCACACAGCTTGACAAACTTGCTCAGGGTGCACTCGATCCCACTCTACGTGTTACAAAGATGTTAAAACTTGACTATCACAATACAGTTCCTAATATTCAATCTAACTTGATGAACACCACCTGTCACTTGTCTCCACTTGGACACTAAACCATTGATTGCAACTCCTTCAGTGCCACCATCCAGACAATTCCTTATCCATCGAGTGGTCCATCTGTCAAATCCATGTCTCTCCAGTTTAGAGGCAAAATGCTGTGGTCTAGAAAGAAAAAGAAGGAAGAGAATGGAAGAGCAGACCCCTATTCCATCAGGAAATATTCCAGATTTCTGCAAGAGTAGTGAAAAAGTGGAGGGTGTTGAAATATCAAGCAGACATACACAAATGGTAGGTACACAACCATAGGTACCAAAAAGAAAAACAGGAGGGAAAACCGGAGCGGTGATCAATGATGACCAACTGGTGTCAGCAAGAGTTACCAGTTTTCCTCTGCTGAGATTTACATGTTTTGCTGTGAAGGTAGTACACACAGATGAGGGCCTGATACTTCTGGGTCTGAGAGATTTTAGCCTGCTAGCCTGCTAACCTTCTTCCAAGGGAGAAATTCTTAAGAAAACTTCCTCTCAAAACAAATCCTAGCACACAACTATCCTTTCTCAAAACAATCTTTCTCCAGGTGGTGTTTTGCTTTTCTAGTTCTCAAAACATTTTAGCTGTTTCTCTAGTTTAAGCAATAGGATTAGAAAAGTGTCATTCCTATTCACCAGTCATGTTAAGTCTGTATCAGAACACTTTATAAAAAAATAGCAAGAATTAGACAATAAAGTTTTCTCTATACTCTTTACCTTCTAAAATATTTAGAGTCTCTCATCTTTTTACGTGTACTACAACAACACACAGACATGACTAAAAAGAGCTGGATGAGATCTCCAGCACTCAAGACATATCATCCACCATGCCATACGAAGCAGCATGACTCAGACCAGTGGCACCATTTAATTTCCAAGTCCCATTAAATGATATTGATAGCAGTTTTGAGAACTATACCCTCACAACAAAATTTCCTTTCCCAGCAGCAGATTTCCACCTGTAATTTACTGATATTTTCCCATTCTTCTCCTCCTCAAGTTTAATTTCCCACACTTTTTGCTTTCTCTTCTGTATGCACTTACCTTCTAGTGGGTTTTATTTGGGGAAAAAATGCCTGCACCATTTCTCTCAGAGATCAAATAGTACAATATACTTCTGGATATCATATGAAGCCCAATTGCATTTTTGTTTCCTTATACATCTAGGGAACTCATTAATGAGACAAAGATCTCATTCTCCAATCAAATAAGCCAGGTGAAGTGTAGCACAGACCAGTAACTACAATGCCACATCCTGGCTCTGCTGCTCACGCAGACAAAAAGGACATTTCCAATAAAACAAACATAAGCAGTTAACACAGAGTTGTGAACTCTGACAGGCTTCAGCTTATTGCCTTTGCAGGAGCACACCGTACCAGTGAAGTACAGAAATTAGGCATTCAGGCAAATGATCCGGGGGCTGGTGACAGAGTGCGATCTTTCAGACCTTTGGAGCTATTTAGCTGCTCTCAAAACACACACACAACAACTCTGATAATTACACTCACTGCAAAACCTAGGCATGGTGCACTGGAAGCCTTTTAGGGGCTCTTCATAATTTCCTGCCTTTGCCAGAATAAGGCCAATTTACTCCTATTTCAGCAGGCTTGGGCAGAGTGAGAAAAGAGAGACTGGCTTGTCAGCATTATTGAAAAGATTCATGATTAGTCACACTCACTTGAAGGCAAGTTACTTGCCAGACACTACACCACTCATTAAAAGGCCTTCAAGCTGGCAGCCCTCCAGCAGCTGCAAAACAGCTCCAGAGCTGGCAGACCCAAGAGAACCCCTGAAGCCCCATGGTGTCCCACATACAGGAGTGCAAAAGGTTGGTTCAAGCATGCCTGGGTGCAATTGGCACTCCAGGAGTTCAGCAAGTAAGACTTATGTTCTACAGTGAGGAAAAATAGAGAATATTTCATAGCCCAGCTGTTGCTGATGCCGAGGTAACACCTTTTGAGGCTAGTCTGAAATCATTGCCTTTGCATGACCCCCATTTCTTGGCAAAGCCCATGCTTGGGTGGCCAGAAGATTCTTTCAGTGATATGGGAATTTGGAGAGTTTCCTAACCTGACTCAGCTCTGATGTGATTCCTGCCAGAGACGCTGGGATTTGTTGGAAATGCCCTGCTAGCTCAGGCCCACAAGAGTTGGCTTCCCATTTGCGGTGTCATTTCCATGCCCTTGACTTTGCCACTGCTTTTATGTGAGAACAGAGCATAAAGAATTCATACCTCTCCCCAACATGCTGGCTTTGGATTTGCCCCTTCTTGTTCAGTGTCAGCTAAACCAAACTGCCCCAATTTTTTCAGCACCTGATGAATGCTAATTTCTTACCCCCATTCCAGAAGCATCAGAAGAACCAGATGTTCACATGTACCTTACTACATGTCCAGGCTGTTTTAAAACAGGATGTAAGATGCAGCATTAGCAACTCATATTTTAGCTCACTTAACCCAGGAACTTCATGGAATGCACAGGAGTGAGGGTTGGTGAGATGGCCAAGCCAGGCCAGCAGCTCCCTGGTTATCAAAGGCACAATCCTCCTCCTCTTCCTCCCTCTCATCTCACCATCACCCAGTTCAGCTCTCTTATCCCCCTCCCAGCTACAGTTCTCATGTCCCTCAAATATTCAAAAAGCTAACCAAGCCCTGCCAGCTCCCAGCGCAGTCCACACAGCGAGAGCAGGTGGCTCCAGAGAGATGGTCAAGCCACATCCACCACTGTGAAGGTAAATAGCCACGCCCTTGACACCTTGGAGAAGTCCTTACAGCCTGGTGGATCAGCATGGACTTAGGCCAACATGAGCTTTGTTCTCAGCTGAGCCGGGAAAGACCACTGAAGGACTCAACCCCAAATGGAGACAGCATGTGTGAGTGTGTATGGGGAGCAACTGCTTTTCCTAATGATCTGAAGTAAAGTAGTATTTCCAAGAGGAAAAGTTCTTTTTAGTTAATCACTCTTGCTTTTCCCTACCCCTCTTGTAAACAAGCTTTTAATAGAAAAGTAGTGCAAAGTATGCTCCTATTATGCTAGATTTGTATATTGTATATACTGGGAGTGTATACTGCAGGATATGAATAGCAGTACCTATGAAGAAAAAATTAATCCTCCTTTTTTCTTTATTCTTTATGGGTGAATAATCCCACCAGCACCAAGTTTACACCTTGAGTAGTTGGTTGGACTTAAGCTTTTTTCCTGTCCACAGCAGTGACACTGTGTTTGTAATATCTCTGCTGCACAAACACCTCTGAGGAATCCTTACAGCATCGTGGGGATGGCAGGGCTGATCTTGTCCCCTCTGTCACCCCACAGAGCTCAGAGCCAAGACTTCCCCAGCAAAAGGCAAGGGAGAACCAACACAGAATCCTGGATGACAACTCTCCCTCTTTTCCTAGCTGCATGGTAGCTCTGAAGAACTTCGTGTCAGTTTTCATGTGATGGACAGTGAGCATTATGTGTTCTAGCTTGGGTTTTTATATACTTAGTGCTCGGCACATTCTCTGGGCCTGTGCGAGTTTGGGAGCCATGCTGATCACACCTCATCTGCTCAAGCTCTCTGCCCTCATCCTCACTAGAAACAACCTGGGAGTGCTTCGAAGCCTAGCAAAACATTGCCTCTGCTCTCTCCAGTGGTCTTTATTTTCACTCACTGGGATAGAAATCCTTGTTGTTCCCTCCATCCTTGCCTTCCAGAAATACTGGTCACAGGACTGCAGTCTAAATTGACTCAGCTAAAATCATTTGAACTCAAAGCAAAACTGAACTATTCCCCACTATATCTACCTATCTCTTTCTATTCAAGAAAGGACTGGATGTGGCACTTAGGGCTGTGGTCTAGTTGACAAAGCTAGTGATCAATCTAAGGTTGGACTCCATCTCAGGGGTAATTTCCAACCTAAATGATTCTGTGATTCTGATTCTTCATCTGTACATCGTCCCTTAGTGGGCAGTTCAACTTTTTCAGCCTTTTCCTTCCACCATCACAGCTTACTTAATGCCTGTGGATGCTCTGGCAACAGCTGAGGAGGGGGTGAGCAGTGGGCTGCTGAGACTCCAGAGCACAGGAAAGTCTAATCCATGTATTAATCCACGGAGGTCAATATATAGTGTGTAACAACATTATCCCAGCCCAACTGCAGGACTCTCCTGGCAGTGTGTGCTACCCTGTTCTTTGCCCTGTAATTGCACAGTATGACTTTCCACGACAAACCTGACTAAGAGCTTCCTACACCTGCCCACTCCCAGCTGCTCTCTGCTGTGTCCTTCCCAGCTGCCTCCCCAGTGTGCACATTCAACTGAGCATGTGGCTACTATCTAAAAATGGATGAATGTTGTTTCTTTTTTTTTTTTCCTTTTCAGAAGGAGAGGAAGTGATTTGGGTCATTATAAACAAACATGCCAAGCTGAGAAGTGGTAAAATTGGAACTGAGAGGAAGGGTTTGGGGAGACAGGACGGAAACATATGATTAGGATACAACATGGAAAGACACCTGGGGAGGCTTGACCTTCTATATCTGTGCATAAACACAAAAGAAATTGGGAAAATCCTCGTGTAAAATATTATGCTTTTCTTTCCATTACTCGAATGTCTTTTGACACCTTTGTTCTCTTTACTGCCTGAAATTAAAGTTGTAAAGGTTTTGGGTTAAGCACATATTCCTTATAAAATATTACTCTATTTTAAGAAGTGAAAATTAGCTTCTCAACAAGTCTCTCTCTTGTTTCTGATCCACTCAAAAGCCTCACAGGTGAAATGTGTAAGGTACAGCAGCCTGGACCCCCTCAGCTGAGAGTGGTCTGATTCACATCCTGTACTTACCCACAGCACTAGCCCTGGCTTCCACCGCTCCAAGAAGAACATTTTAAAAATAAAAAAACCTACATTCTGAGGAAAATCAGGAGTCAGTATAGATGTTTTCTCCAGCCAGAACCTACAGTTGAAAGATTGTGTCCTCTTCCTTCAAGCATGCTGCGTCACAGAGCTCTCCACAGGTGGGACTCAGGAGTGTGGTTATGGGAGCCAGTGGTGGGTAGATCCCATTCACTTCTGAAAATCCATACTCATGTACATGTCCAGGGTGTGCATATTCAGCACATATTTTAGACAGCTGTTAAGGCTGGTGTGAATTAGACAACATTTTAAAATGCAGTTTCTCCCTTTCCTCCCCGCAGACACATTCAAAGTTCTTACAGTGATAAAATTTCTGACCATTTCCCTGAACAAGTGACCTTTATCACCTTTAAAAATCCCCTTTTCTGTTCCATCCCCCTTGCTGTCAGTATGGATGCTGGCCATCTGCCTGTTCCCACACGGGCATGGTGGACTTCCCCTGATCAGCAAGGACTCTTTCATTCTGTGTAGAAACTCTTGCTGGCCAAAGCTGAACCTCTCAGTCACAGGTTCATGTCCAGGGCTTTCTGGAAACTTCTGGATACACTATGAAGCCTTCCATAGAGCTGCCACATCCCATGGAGTGGAGAGGGAGCATCCAGCTTGTGTTGGGCGAGCACTGGTACGTTTTCAGTGGGCGGAGGGCAGACAGCGAGCACAAGAGCGTGGGATGTGTGAGCTGCGGCAGAAGGTTAGTAATGAATACCAAAGAATCCCAAAATTATGAGTTGTAACCCACAAGCGGTTCCAGGGGAGTTTCCATTCAGGACTGTGATTCAACAAAGCTGCTGTCACAGGCAATAGCATATCAGCCTAAAGTCGCCACTAAAACCATCTGTGACAGTCAGCCTCTCCTCAGATGTGTGGTTGCCTTGCCCCCATGGTTTTTCACTAACTACCATTTTGCTCTCACATAAACGTTGACAAGGCAAGAAACCAGAAAACTGAAGGCTCTGGCAGATTTGGTCTCAAAGTTAAAGCACAAAACCCATGGCAAAAGACGTCGGCTGCTTCTGAAGCTGCAGACTTGTGGAGAAAAGTCTCCTCAGGTGCAACCTGGCCTGGAAAGCGGCAACAGGGAAGGTGAGCTGAGCGTGCAGGAGCCGTGCGAGGCTCGCCATGAGATGGCAGCCTTCCCCGCTGCCTTTGCATGCCCCGGCAAGATGTGCCAACACCGCTGCAGCACAGAGCACTTCTGTCTTCCCGGCAGAGATGTGCTGCCAAGATTTTAACAAAGGGCTCCCTCAAAAAAAAAAAAAAAAAAAAAAAAAAAAAAAAAAAAAAAAAAAAAAAACCACCCCCCCTNGTCCAGCCTTGCTTTGCAATATATAGAGCAATCCCTTGGCGAAAACCTTCTCCTTCGTTGAAATAAAACCCCAATCCAGTAATTACACATTTCCAGTGCATGTTCACCCCACACAAACCTACCCACTCTGCAGACTGGCCCCACAAGCAAACTTGGCAGCACTGGGCTGCTCCCAGCTTGGGGTCAGCAGGCACATCGCCCTCTCCCTGGTACTGCTTTGCACGTGGCAAAGGCCTCTGAGTGCTGCCAGCCACATCTCAGAGAGAAGAGCTCCGTCATGGGCTGAGGGGCAGCAGGAGCTGGGGCGGACAGGCAGCATTCGCATATTCCCATGTTTCCAGGGCCTTCTGGTAGCACGCACAACATGATGCCAACAGAAAGTGCTGGCATGAAGGAGTAGGAGTACAGGGCTATTGGCCCCATGGCAATCCACGTCAGGGAAATGGTTTGTGTTTCAGAGCTCGTCAGAATCTGCTCTGTGGAACAACCTGTACCACTCCTTCCTTTAAGAACACAGAGAGACCAGGCAGAGTTCTACCCCGTACTGGTCTCACCTGTGTGTTGTTATCACAAGAGGATCCAGACAGATTTGGAAACATCAGGATATCTTTTGACTCTCCTGGTAGTTGTGCTAGTAGGAGTCAACCAAGGAGATAGAGACACTGCAGACCTACAAGGAAATAAAGAAAAAAAATCATCCACAGACCTGAATTGTCCCTTTCCTGACCCAGATGGAGTCACTTCATGCGCAGGATTGTGTCTATTTAAGCTCATTTAAATGAATTTTGATTTGAAAGTGCACTGAGGTGAACCTGGAGAATCAGCATTGCCTTGGATGAGTCAGAGAAACCCTCATGTGTCAGATGCTGACTTCAGTCACACCGCTGTGACTCTTGGCTCTCACACCTCTGCAGGTAGCAGTGTGATTTCAGTGGGAGAATTGCGCAACTGTGCTCAGAATCTGCCTCACTCACCCCAAGGTGCTGTACTGGTATTACTGACAGCAGCACCCGACCTCTTGCAGCTTCAGCCTTCGCTGGGTTTACACATGAACAGAGGTCGGCCACTGAGCACGCTGCTGACAACAAGAGGTGACAGGATAAATGAGCAGGACTTGCCTCCAAAATCACCTTCACATATGCCACTGTACAGCTGTGTCAGCAGGGATGTAAATGTGGCACAGCCTGCTCCCCTCTCCAGGCTCTCCAACCTTCATTTTCAGAGCTAGATCCAGAGTAACTTCATAGCCTTCAACAAAGCCATTCCCAACATACCCTTGTATAGAGAGAGGCTGACTCTGTCCCTTTGGTTTTTTATTAATGCCACACTTGATTACTTTCTAATTGTGCTAGAGAGTCCCTATGCCTTTCACAGCTTTCTTCAGGCTGTAAGTACAGTGGGTAACTTTAAAATCATGGGCAGCTGCCAAGCTTGTATACAGAAAACATTCAAATATAGACGACTTTTCACCTTTACTTGCCAGAGGCCAAATTCTTTCAAACAATGATAAACCTTATTTACCCAGGAAGTCTTCAAATTCTGGAGAGGGCCTAAAGGTCACGAGGTCCGAGATGACCTTGAAAAGTGACTTTTATCTTGGTGGACATCCTGGGGACTCAAGGCTTAAACAAATATGTTCTTATACCTAATTCTCCCAAAAGCAGATCTCTGGTGCCAAAGGTTATATACTTAGTGAAATATTCTGTGCAGACTTGCAGAGCTGTATGTATTTCCTCGTAATTAACAGGGATTATTCCTAATTAATAAATACAGGTTGTTAGGAGGAGGAGGATTATTTGGAACTTGGAGTATCTGCAGGCTTCTGCACAATGCATGACAATTCGTATGACGATTACACAGGATCAAAAGATGCAAAGCCAGAGGCAGAAGAAGGATCACTAATCCTTAGGTCTGAGCAGGACAATTTTGTTATTTTGCAGGACAGCAAGGAAATAGCAAGAATATAATTGCACCGAGGACACTTCAGCACACAGCAGAAGCAGACTGTAGACGAAGCTGCCGCTACAGCTGCCCATGCCCACAGAACTAACACGCAGGCCAAGAAAACAAGGCAGCAGAGGCAGGAGACAAACCAGGGCACAGGGTGAGAAGAGGCCTGCACTAGGGTTGGAGATCTGAATCCACCAAAAAGATGTGGAGATGAGCAGCAGCAGAGTTAAGAGGCTGCAAGCCTCCAGTGTCCTAAGGCTCAGCATGAGTAACAGGCTAAGCATGCAGGGCTGGGTGGAGCGCCACTGGGCAGTCACCCAGCCAGGGCAGCCCCGCTGCAATTCCATTTATCTCAGGACATTTACTCCAGGGGTTAATTGCAGCAAGAACTACAAAGGTAGAAAGGCGCTTTTGAGGCACCTGGGTACTGCTGGGCAATCCGTGCAGACTCTGACCACATAGATATTCTGGCATTCAGAAATGTCTACCTCTCATTGACTTTTAAAAGTGGCTTCCCTTTGCTTGTAACTGGAGCATCTCACTCCATTTGCTGACATTGCAGCCTGAAACTCTGTGATACCTGACCCTGCATCTTCTCCTGTGTTCCTCAGTTTGTATTGAGCCCAGCCAGACGGGAGATTCTGCAGTGCACCCAGCAGCTACTGTGTTTCATATCCAGGGGCTGTGGGTGTTTATAAACCCCCTGTGATTCCTCACCAGCATGGGTTATAAATATATAGAGGTAGCAATCTGCGACATTAACTCAAGGACTCTCTCTGCAACAATCTTCCTTGCTTTCCTGCATGCTTTCTCTCCTTCAGCTAAGGTCTCTTTGGCTCTGACTCTGGTTTTATCCTTGTTATCTGTAGACATGTATGTGCATCACACATGTAAACACTGGCATTTCTACTCCATCATAAATGCCATTTTTATTGCAGCCAGAGTAGGCATTTAGAAGGTGCTTTACTTAATCTTCCTTCTCTATGTTGCAAACAAAAGGATGCCTTCCAGGAACCACAAGCTGGTCTCAGGAGCCTGTTCACTGCTACAGAAATTAGGGGAAAGGCTTGCCTTAAGACAGGTCTTCTGTTGCTGTAGATCAAACCCACATGAGTTTGATGTTGAGGGTGCCTGTGAAGTGAATGGGGGTAAAAGGACAATTGCCAACAAGTTGTATGGGGAGACACCTTATCTCACTAATAGGATATGCCACATAGAAAGCTGGGTCTTAAATCCTGTTTCTGGCAAGGACTTGAGTACTTTATTTTTGTCTGAAAAGGAGATGTTTCCTTTCCCATTAAAACCATGGTTCTGGTTTTTTTTTCTGGAGTTGGTCATTCAAGCCCATTAAAATCTCTCCCAAAGAACATCCACCAAAGAAGGTGGGGTTCACACCCCCATAATGCTCCTGTCCATTAGCTCAACATTTAGAGCATAACCAAATACCTCTATTCCTCAGGCAGTGCAGGGAACCAAGCCCATGCCCCCGAGGCATGGCTGGCCTGACCTGCAGGACTGACAAGGAGGGGAGAGCCATAAGTCACAAACCTGCCCTCAATTACTGCTTGTGCTGACCTCTCATCACTCCAGTAAATCCTGCTGCTCTCACTGCCAAGCTGGGCTGGAAGTCACACAACACAACAGGACTAGAGAGGACAGACAAGGCAGATCCTGAGGTGATACCACTGTAGTCAAGACAGATTCCTTTCTGTGTATATGCAGGCAAAGCTGTGCTGGAGATAGGCTGGTCCCATTTGATTAAGTAATGGCAGAAAAGAGATAAAACCCAAACTGCCTGTTACAGCCTGCTTCAGTGCCCCTTCTTTTCTTACTGCTCTTTTCCCTTTGACTGCATCACTAGCCTTTGTTTCAGGAGGCAGGTCTTTTTGCTCTACTCTGTCTCAGATTCATACACGGATGATGCTGCCCATGTCCTGCAGCTTCTCTTCATGTCTCTTCCCTTGTGTCCCTTCCCCAAGACCTCTTTCTCCTCTTTCTGAACAAGGTGCTCTTCAAAGTTTGAAGTGCTCCTGTGTGGAGAAGCAGATCTTGATGAATCTGTGGAAATTTACTTGAGCACAAAGGTCACTGGGATGGCAGGTCCGGTGGCAGCATCTCTGAGCATTTCAGAGTCCTATTTCTGCGTGCAGCATCTAAACCCTCATGTGGCTCTAGCTTCAAATCTTAAAGCCTTGCCCCCCAGACAGCAGAAACCTGCTTTGGAGGGATATTGGCTGCCTTTGTCACCTGTATGTTTCCACAGAAATTGAGTGTTTTGCTGGTCCTCTGAAAAACAGGGACATCCAAAGTAAAAATTTCTCAACAAAGTACTGCCACTGAACTGGTAAAACAAAACCTGATTATATTATTTTCTACAACCAGACGCTACCATCCTGATGCAGACTGTTAGCCATATCCAAGGCATGCAAACAGCAGAGTTACTCGTCTACAAAAAAGGTGTCACAGTTGGGTTTCAAGGCTGTGATCTTTTTTTTTTTTTTTTTTTTTTTTTTTGCTGTATATCAGCAGATTACATAGAAAAGGCATAATTTAATGACAAAGCTCATTCAAAATAGGTCAGTGTAAGATGGTGTATTAATAGGGCAATGAACATGCCTTATAATTCTGCATCATTCATATGTCACCTCAAATTTATACCTGTAAATTCCTTCTCTAAATTCTCCTGGCATTTCTATGAATTTTATACCCTATCACCTCACCAGTGTGTTTACATACAGTTTCCACACTTATATTGGTTTTGAATGCCAAAGAATCCTTGAGTCAGAAAGTTCTCAGAAGGATGGCCAATCAAAGACTGAGCAGGCAATGCACTTGGTAGAAAATGGCAATAATTTACTTTGACTGAGATTTCTTAGGCATACACGCACACAGACATATCTTAGATTTAATAGCTGTGGCAGATAAATCTGGGAGTAGCTAGGCTAAGCAAGATTAATATGATGGTGTTGATAGGTCCAAAGCTAAAAAATGGTTTGCAATGTTCATTATATTCAGCCCTAAGTCCCACTTCTGGTTTTATTTGTGTGCATCATGTTTTCAAGCTTTCTGAAGTATGAGAAATAAATAGGAAGCTTGTGTGATGTTGTGTGTGATGGCAAGTAGAAGCCCCAGGCCTCAATGTTTTTTTCTAGCACTGTGCTTGGTTCTATTGCAGAGTCCCTGGCGAACCAGGATTGATGGAGGGGAGAGGTACCAGTGTGTTTACCTGAGCCCTGCTCCGAGAGGATGGGACAACACGGTCAGAGAGCATATGTGGAGGTGGAGGTTTGCATGCTGTCCTGAGTTTGCTGCTACAAACCAAGGCTGTGAAAGGTGATCCTACATGTATCTACATTGTTTTTTAGAATCCAGCCGTTACGCAGCTGACACTGCAAAATCATGTTTTGAAGAATTGATGTATATTAACACTCCTCAGCATAGCAAATAACAAAAGTAACCAATAGCAATGAAATAAGATCATTCTTTTGGGAAAGACAAGAAGTGTATGGAGCAAGAGATTTACTGAAGAGATTTACTGCCAGAATAAAAATGATAGCAAATTGCTTTGAAATCAGTTCTGAGGGGAAACACTTCCTTCTCATTGGGAAAGGTTATTGAGGCACTTGGGAAGGATGCATATACATAAAGTTTGTCCATTTCTCCCATTCTAGTGGTTCTCTTTTAAAGGACACCACAATTCTTCACTCAATTATATACTTGTACTGCCTTGACTACACTAACTCTACATTATGTGTTTGCATTCTTTTGTGTGTAAATGGTGATTGAAAGACTTGGCCATGTGGGGTAGGTGGAATAATTGTTAAAGTTGTTCAGCCTGTCTTATTAAGACTTCCCCCTCGCCCCATAAAATCATTTCCACTTTATAGTTGGACTTGCAAATGCCCAGTGTCTGTCCCAAACTGACTGAAGCCTCCTCTAGAGAGTACATCAGCTTGTGGTTCATATTGGAGCTAGGAGAAGCAAGGCAGAGGCTCTTCAATGCCATCTCCTCAGAAATCCCTCTGGCAAATCTATATGTTTACCCCACACTTAGCTTCATTGCTGGATTGCCCTCAAAGGAATCAGCACTTAATTCTGGCAATTTTTGGGAAATGGGTGCTCATCACTAGGAACTGGCCAGATGAGAGCTCATTGAGTACACTGACCCCGACGGATCCACTCTGAGCTGGCCATAGCACCTGTTGGGACATGGTCTGGTTGGGCTTAATGGTCTTAAAGGTCTTTTCCAACCTAAAACATTCTAGGATTCTTTGACCTACAGGGAAATACTTTGTTTTTCCCCTGCAACATTGTGTTAGGTTTGAAATGAAATTAATTTCTCTGGATGAGTGTACTCCACTGATTGCTGTGGCAAAGAAACTGTGTGTCATAAATTCTGCCCTCTTACTAACCGCAGGAAGATTGTCTTTTGGTGGCAGTAAGGCAAATATTGGCTGAAGACAGACAGTATCTCTTCCTGGCCACTACCACACTGTCTCTGTGCAGCTTCCTGTTGGAGCCTTGGGGATCTCTATCAACTTTTTATGAGCGTTAAATGTTCTTATACAAGTGAAAGTCAAACAAATGACACATGGAACTAAGAGAAATTCAGATTATTTTCTCCATATTTGTTTTGTCTCTAATCAAAATGCAAGTTAATGCAATAACATTATATGAAGAATCTCAAGTTTCCCCTCAAGTTATTCCCCATTATTTCCTAAATGCAATACAAAGATACTTCAACATTATCAACTAAGAGAAAGTGTTTGACTATTTACAAATGCAAATATTTCATTCTATATGCCAATGCATTTCACTGAAGGTCCATTCAAGTTACACTCAATGCCTCAATAAGGTCTTGGTACTCCATTGATACTCCATTACCCATTACTTCATTACTCCTTGTGGGTTTTCCCCAGAAAACCATTCTGGTTTTCCTAGAACCCCCAGTTCTAGGATTGAACTTCCTAGACAAACTGTACTCCCCATAATGTGTCTGCAAGGGTTCCCTTAGTACTGGCTACAGCTCTCAGAATGCACAGACAGTTCATAGGAACATTTCTAAAAAAATACCAAAACAAAACAGAGGTTGATTTTCCTGAAGAACAAATACAGGAAAAGAAGAAAGTTATGGAAATTTTAGATTTTGTAGAAACTACAATTTCAGTGGAAGTTTTCCACATGAGCAAGACCTCTTTGTCGTACTGACAGTACACTGGAAATCTCAGGAAATGGACCTGCACTGTCACATGCCCTGGTCCTTCCACCCACCATGGCTCCCTCCTTATTCCTTTCTGTGACAGCACTTGCCAGCCCTAGAGTGAAACTTTCCCTTTTCCTAGGAGGAAGGCAGGTGCCTAAATTACAGGGGGAAAGGAGGAAGAGTGGAATGAACCTCCTGGAGGCTTCAATTTTCATAGCTCTGCTTCTGTGCAGTCAGAGACATATATGCCAGTGAGCCAGTAGTAACTGAAGAAAATAAAGAAAAGACTGCTCTGAGTTCTTCCTTTAATCTATTCGCTCAGGCAAAGGTTAAATTACCATTTGAATGCCTCTGTAGAAGAGCTAATAATGTTGCCTTTATGTTCCAAGAATCCTCTCTCTTAAAAATACATACTTTTCAACTCTAATTAAGGAAAGCTGTGGTTCCAGTCATCTCTAGGATGAAGATCCCTGTTTTTGCCATGCACTAGCTGGTTGTCCTGTTGTTCCCTCATCGATTTCCTGCAGTGCTTTATCTAGTGATTCAGGAACAGCTGACTGTGAGTATATGTCCCTGTAGTTAGAGAGAAGGGAACTATACTTTGAGGTTTTTATGAAATTATGCCAAGTGCCTTGTGACTTTCAACTTCTGGACCCCAGGGAGAAATCTGAACCCCTGGCTGAGAGTTGAACAAAAACCACGGTACTGTCTTACTATCCAAGAAAGCATTTTTGGACCACGTTTAAAGGTACACTCTCCCTCCTGATTAGGAGATTTTGTTTTCATTGCCATTTAGAATGGATTTAGCTATCTATGAGGTTATCCTGCAGACTTTCCAGGCTTTCCCATTGTAAGTTATATGTACACTAAGGAGGAAATCAAAACAAATGCGTATTTGTCTTCAGCACTGACAATGGTGTCAAGTGAAAGACAAACACAGCCAGAGCAGCAAAAGGAGTAACACAAGTACTTACAAAGAACTGAGCCAGTATATATAATTTTTTTAAAGGCCTGCTAATTATTCAGCACAAAAATCCCCAGCTCTGCAGATTGCAATGGGAAAGGATTTGTTAGTGTCCAAGTGAGGACAAGGCCTAGCCCATCCTGTCATTGCTGTTTGCTTCTGACTTTCCTCATCCTCACAATCACTACTGACACTCTCCTGGCTCAGTGGACCCACTGGGGCTGTATTATGTCCGTCTGCAGTTGGTCTTACACTGCTTGGGACAAGCAGCAAAGAATGTGTCCCACTCACCTGGGACACAGCAGGGAAAGGAGTCCACCCCTACTTCTCCTGAATGCCCTAACCAGCTTCTGAGACTTCTCTCTGTTCATGAGAATCAGATAGGCTGAGCACATCTAGGAGGATTTGTGGCACCTCTGAGTCAGGCCTCTGGTTTCTTTAGTCCAGGAACTCAACCCTAAAGGGAACCTGCATCCAGACTGTTATCTCCCAAAGAAGTAAGGCAGAAGTTCATTTAGGCCCTCTCATATTTCCCTTCCATGAAGATCTTCACTGCTAGCTGAAGGTATTTACAGATTCTGTATTCTCATTTATGAACTCCTTATGAAGATAAAGGCAAGCAAGAATGAGACTCTAGGGACAGGTTTGCTGTAGAAAATATCAGATCCTCACCCATACTCCAGGTCCTGATGGCATGACCTCTTTCCCAGTTCTCAGACCTTCCCAGAGAAGCCACAGGGAGCTGTGTTCTGACTTTAGTTCGTTAATTAATGGCTGGAGTTGATGTGACTTGTGGAAATGGAGGAGGGCCTGAATCTACTTAGAGTCTCTGTTCAGTTTTGTGCGCACCCTCTGTAATTTTGGACGCTCCTCCTGTGAGCATTACCTCACTCATCCCAAAGCCCTGAATAGCTCCACACCTATGCACTGTGCAAAGAGACCAAGAGAAGCAGACTAGAGGGCTCCCAATTACACAATATCCCTGAAGAGCCCTTCCATGAATCCCACAAAGATCTTGTGGCAACAGGTTTTGCAAGACAGTTCTGAGAAAGGTCAAAGACCTCTGTCTCGCAACTGAGTATGTGAAACTGTGCCTCCTCATAAATGCTGTCATTATTACATTGCAGTAGCATTGCAAACACTATGGCCTTGCACACACTAGGAGGAACTTCAGTGTTTCCTGTCATGGCTCAGCTCCACCTTTGGTAGCATTCCTGTGAGCCATTGAATCAGCAGCAGGGGCCCTGGCTTTTGCATGGTCAGCACACAGCTACATGGAGGCAAACCCCAAAGAGGTACAGGCAAAAGCAAAGCTGCTGCATCTCAACACCGCACTCAGGCTAAACCCAGTTGGCTGCCAAGAGCAAGAGCTTCCTCTGCTGTTACCCCAGGATTGCTGACCAAGTGAGGCACCAACCCCATGAGTGGACATATTCCCCACAGACTGACCAAGCTGGAACCCATGCAAAACTCAGTGACAGCTTCTCAGAATGCCACTGAAGGGAATGCACCACTTACCTCATCCTTTTCTTGTATACTTTAGTTAACTAGATAGACATCTCACCCCACATGTAGCCAAGAAAATGAAATTGAACCTTCAGTTCCTCCTTTACAAAGAAAGGCTTAAACCATCAGGGTTTCATGTATTCAGGACTGCTTTAAGCATGCTGTGGGCAAAGGAATGGATGACTGAGCTGAGGTGCAAGAAAGCCCAGCCCTATGTTTATTATTCTCCTCAGAAAAGAAGAAATCTTTTGAAACATTTTTGGGTAGTGTGTAGACTTGCACTTGCACAACACAGCTCTCCTATATCTAGTAAGATGTTTCAGCCACTGGTGGAAAGAGTAGCTGTCCCTTTCCTTTCCTGGTCCATTTCAGTAATACAGGAAAGCATAGAAACCCAGGTTTTTATCTTTACGAGGTGGCTCACATGGCTAACCAAGGTATCAGGCATTACAGAATTTAGCATGGCAGCACCCCAGTCGACCTTTGCATCTGTTTCCTCTCAGTGTGACTGTGACTCTCTGTTGTCTGAGAGCTCAGAGGAAAGGAAAGAGGTGCCTTCCCATATGACAGTTTTGGGGTTTTTTCCTGAAGACCTCATAGGAAGTTCTGATCAGAAGCTTTAAACACATTAACCAGAAATAGTTAAAAAGTTAAGTTCTCTTTAGTTTTACGTGAGGTAAGGTACAAAAATGGTTAGCCCTGTGACAAAATG
This sequence comes from Nicator chloris, assembly GCA_013400495.1. Lineage (NCBI taxonomy): Eukaryota > Metazoa > Chordata > Aves > Passeriformes > Pycnonotidae > Nicator > Nicator chloris. Next base: position 289,528 of record WAAE01001730.1, on the reverse strand, counting down.
AGCATCAGATTTTAGATTAAAGCTCTCACTCTGGTACAAATAGCTGCAGATCCTTTAATTGTTTTCAGACCCTTTAACTTATTCTTTGGGTTTCCTGGTAAATTAATCTATGCATCTGTCAACTCACAATGCAAAAAACTCACAAGACTTCATGGCCAATTAAACTCCTCTGGCAGAGGAAGAGCTCCTAACATTGGAGTAAATTGCATTAAAATCTAATAGAAAGCCTTTCCACATTGTTACAATGGGGGAAAAAAGTGTCAGCTTGCATTTGGATCAAAGCCACTTGCAAAAATGTCATTTTATCCAGTTAAAGACCTTATATATCCCTAATAGCATCTTTGCTTTTTGTGATGTGTTGGGAAGAGAAATGAAGTAGTTCTGTGAGAATGGATATCAGTGATGCCTCATATTCCACAGATTTGCCTTATATTTTGGCTTATGGTAATCTCCAACTGAAGTTATTGCTGTGGCTGGGCACCTGTATGGTCTTTCTTCTTTTGCTGACAACATATGAATTCATTTGTCACACTTGCTCTACTTGAGCCATTCGTAGGAGGTATTTGTGGACTTTTACACCTCCACCAGTGTATTTATGTTCTTGAAACAGTAATGTTGTTCTATTACATTTGTTTTCCTTTTTTATCTAGGGCTCAACTTGGCTAAGAACAGAAAAACAATTAGTGAAGGATGATCTGATAGAATGATCACACCACATGATACCATAATTCTCATTTCACTAGGAAATGGGGCTAAAAATGAGCAGTTCATTAAATCCCAATATCGGGTTTACATTTTCTTTTCACAATATGTTAACAGCAACTGGAATTTTTTTCCCTTTCATTTTTTTTTCCCCTGGAACAATGAACAGGAGTTATCTCTTACATTCAAGGGAACATGGCCCCAAAACATTTCCTGCATTAATTCCCTATGGAGAAGGCAGGATGTTTAGGAATCGTGATGTTGAAGACAAAGGTTGGTCAAAATACTGCATCAGTCCACTGCAGAAATGGAATAATGGCTTCAGTGATATTTTTCCATTTTTTGGAGATGTAGTTCAACTTTGTTCAGTGGTGAGCCAACAAAAATCATTTTTGCCTCTGACAGAAGTCTGTCTGAAGTCCAGGACATGTCCAGACAAGGGTGTATTTCTCACATCTCTGATCTCCAATATAAGACTAATAAATTTTTGAAAAATCTCTGCCACAGGCAGTTAAACACATATTTCTCAGTGGCAAAGCAGACTGTTTGATCTTTGCTCTAAGCATAAAGCACCATTTCAGGGTTGCTTGGCAGCTCTGTTTTCCTTCCCTTAGCAAAAGAGATGGATTCATTTAGAATTGCGGGCCACGAAGAAGGGAGCTCAGGTGTGGCAGAAATGGCAGGTGGCCGGAGCTGACTTGACAGCAATTAAATGTACAAATCTTTGATTAGGCTCAGGGGAATGGAGTCATTAGCTACAGCGAATGGACCAGCTTGCTTTCCACTGCCTCATTAGCCATAATACTGATATTACTTTAAAAAGCCTGGAAAAAAAGCCCTCCCATACAGAATTAGGAGAGTTGAATTTCAAGGGAAAAAAATACGCTAGGGTAAGCACTTTCTAGCCGAACAAACAGAGCCTGGCTTTTCTGGTCACTGACAAAAAAAGCCTCATGTTTGCTGTGCTGTGAGATAGCCCCATATCCAGTGCTGCAAGCAACGACTCACAGAGATCAACAAGTTGCTCTTGGCCACTGAAATTTACTGAGGACCTCATCAGGCAGCGTCCTGCTGTGCTCCAGTTCCGAGTACTGGTGCCTTTCACAACATCCTACCCTGCAAGTGGAGACCTTCGGTCAGTCACACAGTGGAATTATCAGGCTGGATATAAGTTGCACATAAATCTCCAAGCTAGCTGGCTTAGCCCAGGGGAAGATTTGGCTTGAGCTTTGTTTATCTTCCTGTAACATGACTGGTTGAAGAAGGGCTGCAATAACAACATTCTGCCATAAATTAACATCCTCCTGTCCCCAGCTTTACCCTTCCTATTTCATGGAAAGTTCATAATGAAATGATCTGTACCCACTTTTCCTTTCTCTCCCACTCTTCCTTTGGTACTCTCTATCCCACCACATTAATTTCTCTGACCTGCTAAACCAGAGTCCTCTGAACAAAATCCAAAGAAATATTTTCCTCCAGGGCCCTTGTGTAGGGTTTCATGCCAACAAGCTGATGGCACAAAAGTAGTTTGGGACACAGTGAGGGCAGTGGCTTCTCACCTCTCACGTTGCTTAAGCAACTGGTAGCGCAGATGAAGCAGGGACAGAGGGAAATAATTTTTGCTATTCAGTGACAACACAGCTGGGCCAGTGTTTTACCCTCTACAGCAAGAGCAAGATGAGAAAAAAAGATGCCACATTCTCTAGGGATTATTATTGTCCTCTCATAACATGGGGCACTGAACAGTTGTGCACTCATAACACCATCCCTTGCTTGCTTGTGAAGTCTGGGTTCAGGTTCTCCTGTCCCAGTGGTAAGACAAGATTGCCAGTTCCACGACTTGCCGCTTCCCAGGTTTCACAGGGACCAGATGCTACAAGAGAGCTGCATGTCACAGGTGACTTACCCATACAGGCATTAGGTAGACAATTTCAGCTTCCACATAGGTGTAGTTGGAGGATCTTTATGCTGCCACCTTGCAGTAGTAACAGCATACTTCACCTCCTTTAAGCGTATTTGTTCCTCATGTGCTTCTTGATATGTAGAAGCTAAGTATAAAAAATGGACTGAGTCGAAAGGGATGTTTTCTCTGAAGAAGGAGGTTTGAGTTGTCAAAGAAGTATAAAATACATGGTACAAACTGTCCTATGGAGTTACCTGTAGAGATAGGTAACTCCACTGAAACAGGACATCCAGCCTAGCCTCAATGTGTCACTTCTTCCCAGGGCAAGGTGAAACATCCCAGTTAGCTGACTAACTCACACTTCAGCTGAAAGATTCCCACCAGGATAGTCTTTCCCAAGACCCTTACAGGCTGACTATCTTTGTGGTCTGAGACAGTATCTTAACAGCTCACAGAATCAACAAATACAGCTCAATCTCATCAGCTGCACAGCATCAGTTCTCTTTCCATGATGGTGATGTGAGAAATAAGAGGTGAGATTCAGTCAACAGTGTCTTTGTTCTATTTCAATGAGCAGTGAACTTCCATATTGAAACAAAATGCTGTGAAAAAAAATAGAAATGGTCTTAGAGGGAGAGGAAATCCCAGGAAGGGATTTCCCAGAGGGAATGAAGAAGAATAAAGATAAATTTAAGAGGAAGGAGAAAATGAGAAGTTGCTAAACATCTTCAAAATTGTTCTACTAGTAGAAAATACAAGCTGCGTTGCTTTTGCTTTCCTGTGTCTGCCTCCTCTGCATTTTAATTACAGTTGAGTGTCCAGCCTGACTGGCATTTTTACGGGTCTTCCTCAATTCCTACCTGCTTATGTATGCATGCAATTTCCTTTGCAGACCTGACCTTGAGTGGTTTCACCCTAGAATCAGAACTTTGATAACCTTTCACCACACCACAGGTCACTTTTTACATGGACATTAAAGCCTTAAGAAGCTTTGACATGCAGAAAAGACCAGCCCAAGTTACTCCCACTTCTCCTCTCTTTCCTTCTCTCAGCACTTGCTTCTTCCCAACACAGTCAGCAGGAGACTGAACGCTTCAGTCACAGTTTATTGCCTGATTTCTTAACTCTAGCTGCTGTGAGGATGGCATGGAAAAGACTTTGGTGGGCTGCAATATCTGGAATTGCCACACAGAGTTTCCCTGGAGGTCATTAGTCAGCATGATAAGTGATTTAAAAGACTCGGAAAAGTTCACCCTCTATGACTTATTATGGCTTTTCCATCTCTAACTTCTGTGGCTCTGAAGAGAGTGCAAAATTTGTAAACAGTGCAGGAGAAACCCTTTCCAGTCAACTTTTATTTTTGCTTTTGCTACCCATTGACAGCAAATATTTTGGTAAAAAGACCCACTGAAACAGAAGACAAAGATTAGGCAACATCCAGAGCTGCAACTACAAAACTTGCCCTCCTCCACCATCGTGCTGCCCAGCCAAAAGCTGTGTCAGAGCCAGCATGGAAACAGGAGGAAAATGTATTTTTCACCATGTGTTTTGACTCTGCTTTGGGGCTTAGATGACCTGTTGGTAAAAACGCCTGTGTCCTGTCTCCATAACAGACCCATCAGTTGTAAATTATCTGTCCAGTTTTGCCACTGTGAGTAGGGCCCCCGTGGGAATTGTCAGTACTCTATTATTGTTGGTTTTGGTGGATAGTCTTCAAACAAAACCAGTGCTAGGGTGGGGGCAATGCTGGTGTTGGGAATATTACTATTTGGGGCAGTTACATGTTTTGGGAAGAGATGGAGGCGTGGGGTGCCAAGCTGTGCAGTGGGTGTCCCATGCCAGTGCAGGCAGGACCTGCCTGTACCTCTGCCAACTCCCTGCCGTGCTGCTCAGTGTCCTGTTACACGTGATGCGAGCCTTGGAGCTGGGAAGCGAGGCAATTTGTAGTCATGTTACATTTCCTACTTCAAAACTGTTTTTAAAACTATTGGCCCAGCCTGTCCCAGGAGCGCTGGCCCACGCAGCAGGCTGTGTTGTTTCATTTCTGTCAGCAGTGGGTCTTTTCTCTCTGCTCCTGCAGGAAGGCTTTTGTTTCATGTCTTTCCTCCCTGCTGCATGCTGTGTTGGCCAGGCAGCCTGCCACGTGCTTGAGAGCCTCCTTCCCACCCCTCTGTCCTGCACAGCCATAGCCTCCCTCTCAGCTCATCCTGCAAACACTCATCAGGTGCTTTGGGTGCAGATGCTCCGGACCCACTCCTGCGTCTGACCACAACGTGTGGTGTGATAAGAGGGTGGACACCTGGACAACAGCCAGTCCAAGCATTACATTACAGCCCTCTCTCTTCTGCTGTTTACTTTTGTGACAGTTTCTCCTTTCAATTCTCATGTCTGCAGTGTTGATCTAGGAGGGTGGCCATCTGGATCCCTGCCTCCACTGCCAACCCCATCTTCGCCCCATCTTCATCTCCACCTCTTCGTTTCTCTGTCAGCCAGTTCTGCTAAGTTTTCCCCCAGCTGCTCCCCATGTTGGGTGTTGCTACAGCTGGGGGGGACTCAGCTTTCGTTTCTCATCCTCGCTTTTTTGTCCTCCTCAGGTTAGACTGACCACAAGGATCACACAGAGACTACCTCGGCTCTGTGCCACAGCAGTGGTTACAGCCAAATCAAGACTAATCCTCAGCTGTTAACAGAGACCCATCTAACCCTCAGTCCAAAAAATGGACAAAGCCTATAGCAAGGGATGTGAAGGGAATGTACAGACTCATTTGATTATTAGGATTCCCCAAGAGACCCTGACCTCAGAGACACTGCCTCCATCTCACAAAGCCTTTGAGCTGAGCACAAGTGTCTGACCTCATCTGGGACCCCAGGGTGTGGGGTGCTTTCAGAAAACATTGCCACAAGTCAAAAAAGCAGAGAAAAATCTGTATCCATTTTTTCTTTTCTGTTTTCTTCCAAAAATTTTTCTTAGAAACAAGAAGCAGCATTTCAGCCTGCCAGATCCAGCTATTCTCTTCAGTCCTCAGCTGGCCTCTCCACAGATTTTGCTGCCAGGGTCCTGGGCTCATGGGAAGAGTTCATGGGACATCTGCACCATGGTGTGGAGATACACACACTGACTAGGAGCAAGCAAGAGCTGGAATTCATGAAAGTACAACTCTATCAGCATGGCTCCCTGCCCAGCCTAATTAGACCTGCCAAGAAAGGCTAATTAGCTAGGCTCAATGCCACACTGATGTGACTATACCCCTTTCAAGAACCAGCAAGCATCCTGTGCAGCTCACTTTAGCATGGAGATGCCATGTGAGGCTGGACAGAGTATATATTCACCAGCCTTCCCTCTCCAGAATGAGCACACTGAGCTTGTAAGAGCCGATTGCTCGTCACTCTCTGTCCATTTGTGTGCTAAAGGGTTTTACAGCAGGACCTCCACGGATTGAAGCTTCGTGACACCCACGGTGAAGGAAAGAGCACTAGACCTTCTCCTTTGCTGGAGAGGAAAGCCAGAGCAAAGGGAACATGAGAGGCTCGCTGGGGTTCCCCGAGGGAGCCCAGGGCCAGTCTTGTCTCGTAGCCCAGCCTGTCCGCCTCGCCCTTGCCTGCCCACACCCGCCCTGCCCGCCTGCCCAGCGGCGCTTGGCTGCCTTCCCTCGCTGCCTGGCCTCGCTGCCTGCCCTCGCCGCCTTCCCTCGCCGCCTTCCCTCGCCGCCTTCCCTCGCTGCCTGCCCTCGCTGCCTTCCCTCGCTGCCTGCCCTCGCTGCCTGCCCTCGCTGCCTTCCCTCGCTGCCTGCCCTCGCTGCCTGCCCTCGCTGCCTTCCCTCGCTGCCTGCCCTCGCTGCCTGCCCTCGCTGCCTTCCCTCGCTGCCTGCCCTCGCTGCCTGCCCTCGCTGCCTGCCCTGGCCGCCTTCCCTCGCCCCCGCCGCAGCCGTGGCCGCTCCTGCAGGGCTCTCACAGGACAGTACCGAGCGTGCTTTGGAGCCCGCTCAGGCCTTTCCCGGGATCCCTGCCCTGCCTTGACGAACTGTCACTCGTTGTGTTTTTCCCCTGACCTCTGCTGCCGCACAAAATGCTGTCTGCAGCCTCTCATGCTTTGAGGGGACACTTAGAGGAGGGCACTGGTTCCGCTGTGTCTGCGGTTCCCCACAGCCATAGGAGGGTGGAGAAATCTGCTCTTAAGGTATGTAAGAAGGCAGTGAATCACAGGAGCAGCAAGTTCTTGTTTACCAACACCTCGCTTTGTAAAGATTTCTTTAACACAGTAATTTGTAAGATAGCCAAAGTCTGGTTTCCAGTTGAGACAAGCTAAGCCCTGTGCTCAGCTGGGGGAAAGGTTCCTCTTGGCTAATGTAGTGAGGACAGTGACCATGGAGAATGATGGCCCCAGCTTCTCTGGCAGATAGGCCCTCGTGCAAAAGACACATACACACACACCCACGCAGGTAAGGCTACTAGAGGAAAAGCTCCAGACATTGTCCCTTTACTTCCTGGGTCCATCTGAGAGTTTAGCAGGAGTCAAATAAATGAGAAGGAGTGTATGGAGGTAGTAATTTCCTACCTTTGGACCATCATGTGGAAGTATAGCAAGAAGGAAGCATGGGTTACACACACACAGAAATACCATGACATATATCACAGTGCTGCATAATGCAAGCAAGCAGAGCAGCAGCTTGTTACCCTGACTGAAGGCTAGAGCATAATTAACGTAATTGCAATGCCTCTGGCTGAATTCACTCGAGGAGTATGGCATTCTCTATGCCCTACAGGGTAATGCATAATCCCAAATACTTCACCAGTTGAAAGCGAGCTCTGAGACACATTTGAGCTGCAATGCAGTCTCACAGCCAGTGTTTTACTTAATGGTATTCGTCCCCAGCTCTCCAGAGGATCCAGTTGGTGCCACTGATACCTTTACTCAATTTATCACTTTTGAGGAGAGGTTGTGACACTTCCTCCCCAAGGGAGTTGTGAATGGGTCGGGGCCACAGGGCCACAAGCAGCAGCAGCAGCAGCAGCTTCCTGCATACAGGGCACAGTGAGAGAGCAGCAGTGCTCAGCTGGCCCACAGCTGAGCTGTGCCAAAGGAGCCCAGCCCCATAGCTGCTGTCCTGCTGTAAAACAATAACTATTCAGGGTGGCTCCAAGACCTGGTCAGGCATAATCCCTTCCTTATGGCACTAGTTGGACCTTCATCAATTGCTAGTTTTCATCGCTAGCTCTGTTCCCTCATCATCTTCCCCCCCACACATTGTACTGTTCTGTGCAACTTCACCTCACTTCCCAGAAAAAAAATTAGTTCTCAATATTTTTTTTTCCTAAAGAGCAGTAGGAATAATTGGCTTTTGAAATCAGCACAGAAAGGCTACAATTACAAAAAAATATTTGGGGTTGACAGGAAATTAAACTGTATTTTCTTGGTAAAACAATAAAACCCCAAAATTCCAGTTTGGATCAAGCAAAGTGTTTGGTTCAACCTGAAACAAAACACTTCATTTTTGTATTTAAACTTTTCACCCCTTTTTATTTATTGCAGGCAGGAAAACCTCAAAACAAAAACAAATGTTTCAAACTGAAAAGTTGAGCTGTTTCCCTTTGAAATCACCACCCTGCATTGACTGCAATTGCATTTCTCAGAATTACCCTCTTTGTCTTCGGCTGAAACCCTGCTAGACTTCAGGCCTAATTCACAAAAAGTTTTACACAACACCAACCAGTATCCCAAAGATTTCACCTGGCCCCACTTACCTATTACTTGAATTCACATCCTGAAAAAGTTTGGAAAAATAATGCTATTTTGCCAACAATGTTCTTAATACCAATGCCCTTTCAAAATCATGTTAATCTCAAGAATGCACTGATGCTCTCTTCATAGTAACTCATGCAGGAGTTGAAAGAGAGAAGGGGCCTTGCTTTTGGTGTGGTCCTTATGTGCCCTGAAGGCAGGGCCAAAGGGCAAATGTCAGCCTCTGTCGCTGGTCTCTGCAGGCTGCAGGAGGGATCCTGTGGCTGAGCTGGCCAAAGTGCCACTTCACATTGGGCATGAGGCAAGTGGGATCCAGCTGTGTGGTGCCGGGAACTGGGTGCATCTGGAAATGATCTTCAGACTTAAGCCCAGGAAATAAGGAGCAATTCACCTAATCTGCTTTTGTCTTCCACTGCTTATCAGCCAGTGGGAAAGTTTAACTGTATACGGGGTTTTTCAGGCTTAAAATCTGTCTCTGGGTTTTGTCTATAAGGAACAGAGGGAAAATAGCCTCTTGATCTGTTTTATTGTTTCCATTTCTAATTGCACATGAAATAGCAGAACAGGGAATAAGTTTGGCTTTTGACCCTAAAGGACTCTAGGGCAAAGATCCCATCTGTTGTGCATTTTAACTGAACCTATTCACCATTTCTGGTAACATCTGAATATGTTAATGCTGTAAAGACTTTTGGTGTGGTTCAACATGGATCTCTCTGCCTCTGAGCAAAGCTGTGTCTTCCATATCCTTATATCTCTGCTGAATCAGCCAGATCATAAAACACATAAAAAGCTGCCTGGTCATAAGCAGTTATGCCAGAGAATGAGAGGTTAAAAGGAGGACCAGAAGTGAAAGAGTTAAAAAAATGCTACAGCCTCTCCCAGTGTTTCCTTGGGTGGAGAGTGTAAAGGTTAATGATTTCTAAATATTCAGGAGTAAAAAATGATCTGAGTAGTTTTCTGGCGGTACCTCATGTTCTCAGAGAAACAAATGTTTCAAGGATATGCACTGTTTCAGAAGAATGTGACAGAGAGAGGGAGAGATTTATTTTAAAAACTTGTGAGGATCTGTCTCATCACTGATAACAAAGGTGCAGGTTCTTTCCATCCAGAAACACCACCAGGTAAAAAATGAAGAATGCAATGCATTGGGATTTATGTCTCAGAAGGTCTTAAAATTATTTTATATGAAGGTTTTCTGTTCCCTTCAAATGCATCTACAAAATTCTCCCTTCGTTCATAGAGTCTTTCTTCTTCTCCTTGTTCTGGCAACACACTGGTTGGTGTTGAATGGTTGTTATTCCATTCAATGGTAAAGAAATCAGCAGTAAAGAGCAAACAGGTAAACAATCTTTCAGATATTTGAAGTGTGGTCACTCTTGTCCCCAGCTATGGGGGAGGGCTGACTTATGTGGGAAGATAAATGTCTTTGCGGCTGTCCCACTGCCAAGCTGGCATGACACCAGTCAGTCACTGAAGAAGCTACCAAGGGAGTCAAAGAGAAGACATCCCCAGGCTGGGCTGTTGAAAATATTTTTTCTCACTTCCTCAACAAAAAGGGAAGAAGACTCTTATCTCTTGTACACCCTTTAGCTCAGGAGCAGATTAAGGGAAGAGCCAAGGAACGTGGGAGGTCAGGTTAAGACCTGGAATGGAGCGCAGCACTGGCTGTCCTTCTTCTGCTACTTTTGGATGGGAGGCTAAAAAGGGGGAAGGAAAAGGGATGCAGCCTGTGGCCAAGATAAGCGTCAGCAACATGATTTGTAAGTGATGAGGCAGCAGCAGTAGGAAACAGAACACATGGATAAAGCAGCTCCTGGGAGAAAGGGCAGAGTAACATTTACCTCCCACAAAATAGGAGAAAGAGTAATATGAGGATGGGCTGAAATATGAATCTCAGGGCCTGACTGAGATTGTAGGAGAGGTGCAAGTGAGGTGCACCTGAGTGCAAGTGAGTATATGTTTTTATTTATTTTAATCTGGCTGACACCTGGGCACGTGACTAATGGAAAACCTACAAACTGAGAGCTGATTCTTTGGCATCTTCACAGAACATATCCCCATTGAATGAACAGGATCTGGTGATGCTGCTTGCATTCATGCAGGGATGCTATCTTTTAACATGGCTTTCTCACCCATGAGCAAGCAAGACTGGGGTTTCTTATGTGGCAAAAGGGAAAGCAGGAAAGGCCTTCTGAAGATTAGGGGAAACCTGGATTAAGTCACTGTGGATAATTATGGAAACAATGGACAGCCCAAGTTAGATCAGTATCCATGAGGAAAGACCCCTGCACACCAGACCTTAGCTTCTTATCTATCAGTTCCAGTCTTTCATTCACCTCCAAGTGCACTTACACTGTGTACACTGCCCTAGGTGGGTGCTAAGTACTGTGACAGTGATCTGCTTCAGTACATGCTGCACCATGGGTGTGACAGTGCCCCTGGCTCCGCAGACGTCCCTTAAGGTCATGCCGAGTTCACCCAGCTGCTGCTGGGAAGATTTAGTGAAAACCTTGGCTGAAGATTTAGTGAAATACCACAGGATCAGCCCCACTTCTGACCAAACCCTTACCTGTTGCTGGTATGGCAGGAGGAGCAGCGAGGGACGTAGGCCAATTAGCCCCCAGCTAAAGCACCGCGGTCTTCTCGTGGCAACAGAACCAAACACTGTTTTCAGAGCGGTTCGTTGTGACAACACATCTGCTTATGACCTCATGGATCCCTCAGAGAACTTAAAAAAAGATAACTTCTCATACAGCACTGCGTTTTAGCAGAAACTGTGTGACTGCCACTGAAATGTGCTTGGTGGGATGAACCCTTCCCTGTGCGCTCTGCACAGGTTGGTCTGCTAGAACAAGTCCATGGCCGAGTGCTCTGTGCATACCTCTCTTGGGTAACAGCTGGGCTGAGGTCCAAGGAATCTGTATGAAACATGCTCAGGGCTGCTCAGCCAATTAATCTTTTGAAACTTGGGGGGGAGGAAATGGCATGTGATCGTGTAATTAATGGTTGGCTCCTAAGGTGTGTGCACTAATTAAGGTTCAGGCCTACAGTTGCTCAGCAACTGTGTTTGCAGCATTTTCTAACACTGAAATGCTTGACTTCATGGCCTGAATAAATGCTCTTTCAGGCCTTTTTGTGTGTCAGTATTCCTCAGCCAAGAAGGGCAGAAGCGGACAGAACAGGCAAATGGCAGCCTAGAGCACCCTCTGTCCATGTTGGCCAGGATGAGTGAGACTTCGTACTCTCCCATCCAGAGCCCTGCCTTGAGTGCTGGCAGGGAGCCATGGAAGGTTGCTGTGCCCTTCAAGAGCTCATGCTGTTGGAAAGGCAGCGCCTGTGCAGTGTGTTCTGCAGACCATCGCTGATTGCAGGAGAATGATGGTGCCAAGGGTTTGGGGGTCTCTTCCCAACACCACTACAAAGCAGCAGTCTTCTGCCTGAATCTCTTCAGGCTTTTTTCTTTTTGTCTTTCCCTATCACCTTGAGCCTGTCACTGTTCCAGGCTTGTCTTCTCCTCCCTGCTAATTTCTCTCAGCCCTCAGCCAATGTGCTGATTTTCTCCCTTGTTCATCTCAGGTTCCTCTGGCCCTCCCCTCCACACACTCCTCTCCCTCAATTCCTCAGAGTCAGCAAATGGAGAGGAGTACGGTGCACACTGAAAGAAGGCAGGAAACACCCAGAGAGATCTATGATGAGCCTAGCACATCCTGTGCCTGTGACTGTAGGGAAGTGTGTGTTCCACCCCTCCTTCCACAGAGACACGCTCTACTTGGTCAGAGTCCTTTGCTGCCAGCAGTCTACAAATAATTTTTCAAAGGTTTACAACTTGGCCAAACTTGGTGCAGATTATCCTGGACACAGCGAAAGGTATATTTCTGCTTCAGAGGCCCTCTCCTGACAAATTTCAAGAATTTTCCCCTTGCCTTGTGGGAATGCAAGCACTTCAGAAGGAAAAAGTTCACCAAGATGTAATGCACAATCTTTCCTTAAACTCTCAGAAGTCTTTGGAACAGGGTAGCAATATTGCAGACAGATACTTGACATGGAAAATGTCAACTTGCTCTTTAACAGCCCAGTGACATAGTAAAACCAAATAAAAACCTGCATGATAGTGTGCAGTGTGAGAGTAGCTGGGCAATGATATCAAGGTATCAACACACAAGATAATATCAATTCATTTCATACTAAACTAAAAGGCATTAGGTGGAACTGAAACTGGGAGGTGTACACGACAGCACCAAGGTCTAAAATGGGATGGACCTTGATGGACGGATCTGTTATACATTGACAAAGAGAGCAGGTAACTCCTCCCTAGATTTCATTTTCATTCTTTGCATCATTTGCTGAAGTTGAATCAAAAGAAGACACTTTTCTCACCAAAACCCTGAACAGCCAGAGCGACCAGTCCCCCCAGCCCTTGTGCTGGACCACAGCCAGGGACATACCAGCACTGTGGCTCCCAGGAACAAGCACGTGCCAGAGGGTGAGTTTCTCTTGTAACTGTCAATGGACTGTACAGCCAACATTTTACACCTACAGAGCGTTGTGTGAACTGAATTACAATGCATTTCCACAAAATCATTGCATAGCTCTCGGACACTTTGAACTGGAAATTCGCTGTGAGAAATGAAATGTTCGGATTTTTTTTCCACCCATCCTCTCAGGTGCTGCTGGTGCTTGCCCAGCTTGAACAAAGTACAGTCTGTACTTAGTTTTGTTGTTGAGATGTACTCGTTGAGGTTGTCTGTCAGACTGCTCATTTCAAAGGACATCCCCATGTTAAATATAAATAAACAAAATATCCCTGGTCATTCATAATTATTTCATTCAATTCCAGCCTTCTATTATCTACGTTGGAAGTTTTATATGGACTGATTTAATGGAAATTCAGCATTTTGGATCACAGAATGGAAAACTTTACCATCAAAAAGCTGATTATGATTTTGCCAAATTTCACTTTCTCTGAAACTACCAGTCATAATTTCTCTGGTTGAGAATCTAATTGGATATTACAAATGTTATCAAATGACACAAAATATAGCCAAGAAATGCATCATGATGCCTATAAAGAAAATTGCCTTTCTATGTGTCCAGAGGCTTGGGGCAAGAGCTTTTAAGAATGCATTAGGGGCTTTTAAAATGAGATTCTACTTTTAAAATCCTCTTCACCCTATCACAAATGTGATGAAAATGTGTTTTAGCTGTCATGACATGCCTGCATTTTACCACTAACTACACCAGGTCATTACAAGAGTTCTGATGTGTATCCTTGAGTATGTTGTTGCTGATTACATACAGAAATGTCATTGTTCCATCCAAGTGGGCATTCATTTTGAGACTCTTTCATTATGATAGGACAACCTGGTAGAAATATCTGAGATGATCTATTGTTTAAGTTCATATGTCTAAATTAATTCTGTTGGCTTCTCAAAAATCATCATCCTAAATGCAGAATTCAGTGAACACAGAAAGGCTGGAATTTGCTATGTATATGAATCTAAGTGCTAAAAATCTCACCCATAGTCAGCCAACTCTTAAGCTCTTCCTCTAGATTCTTTTTGTTGTTAATGAAGAGAAAATTCAATCCTTCCAGAGGGAAATTGCTTCCAGTTGTATTTAATGCCTATCTTTGGGTAAGAGAAGTGTTTTCTCAAGTTCCAACTCTCTCTCTCTCTCCCCTCCCTCCCTCTCCCTCCACTGGTGACGGAAGAGATGCCTAAATCTTCAACATCCAAAGTCACTTGGCATAAATTCTGTGCTTAAACATGTGCGTACTCTGGCTTCAGCCTGGTTACTCATCTGGGTGAAACTACAGCCAAGCTCAAGCACCTACTTGTTCTGGAAGTGATTTTCCCCCTGTACTCATCACTGTGTGAGGCCACACCATGAATACTGTGTCCACTTCTGGGCCCCTCAATTCAGGAAGGACACTGAAGTGCTGGAACAAGTCCAGAACAGGACAATGAAGGCCCTAGAGGGTACGTAATCATGTGAAAACCTATGATGAGAAATACGGACATAACTTTTAAGTGAGAGGCTCAAGTTTCTTCCCATCCTTTGTGGGAAAAGGCAGTAAGACCTTGGTCCTTTATTACTTCAACTGGCTCCTGTACCCAGATGCGTTATGTGTGAAAGTGCAGGTCTTCCTGTCCAGCAGGAAGAGCAAGTTTCAATCAACATGGGATGCAAATAGGTGCAAATTATGCATTTATCAACCTCAAACACTTTTCCATGAAAATAAGGCAACACACACACCCTTGCTGTTGCAGGATGTTTGCAGCTCGGTCTTCAGTAGATGTGCAGAGCAGAACTTTCTGAATTACTAAGTGATGCTTGTCTCCAAATGTCTTTGAAGAATATTATCTTTGATCACTTTTCAGCTGCATCTCATATTTCACAAGTCTGTGAGAGATAGCTTTTTCTGAACCTACTTATATAAGTTGCTGTAATTTTGCAATTTATACTTTTTTTGCCAAGGAAGATTACCCTCTCAGTAAGCAAGCAATGGTCAATTGATTTCAAGAGCAAATCCTGTTGGTACTTAAGACCAAAATGATTAGACCCCTTGTTATCAAAGTTCCAAGGTCAAGTCATCATCAAATATGACTGATTACATTTTCTAATGGTTTTTCTATGCTCATTAAAGTGCATTCAAATATTCCGAATCACCTCTGATCATGACATTCAAAACCTGCTCTGATGGCTCCTGACAAGCAGAAATGTATTCTCTAATCTTTAACCACATAAACAATAGATAACCGCTTGTAATTGGGTTCAAATTGATTTCAGGTGGCTTCAGAGAAAAGCAATTTCTATAAAAGATTAACCTTTTAATTAATGTTTATTAAGGATATTACCAGGTGCAGGAATCCTCCCAAAGCAGAAAATTACACTTCATTGACATTCATTTATGAGAAAATAGTTGATCCATTCCCAGGCCATTACCCATGTATTTATCATCATTTCTTCCTTTCATGAAAATGCCATAAACTCTAATTAACTCTTGTAACACTGTATGTTTTAAATACATTGTTCGTTATTGAATGGAGAAATGGCCATATGAAGATGTCCTTTGGCACAGTTTTTTAGAGAAGGAGCCAGCACTCTCTACCAAGTGTGACTATGGTCGTTCAGCTGTAATATCAACCTCCTCTAAAAGCTTGTGGATACCTCATTCAAGAAGGAAATTCAAGCACCTGAAGAACCCTGTCAGAGTTCACATACCATAAAGAACTTCATCCACAGATGAAAGATAGACTGTTCTATTGAGAGGAATGCAATCTGGGGTACAGAGGCACTTGTTTAACATGTTTATGGTACATTAATGCCTCAGTGATTGAATGTCTGAATCTAAATTGCAAGGAAAGTGATTTCCTAGATACATTTCAAAATTTCCATCTCCTTCTATGGTTTGAGGTGATCCACCTGAGGCTGATGGTGATACCACCTCTGAACACATCAACTCTAAATTTAGAAAAAAAAAAAAGGCCAGTTGTTTTCTGGGTATATCTGTAATACTATATTTTAAAAGTGTCCATCATCGGCCATAGAGTGCAGCTGCCTGCTTTCCCTGGCTTTGCTTTGGGCAGTTTTAGCTAGTTGTCCCCAAGACACATCTGCCATGGAGAAGGCTGGCCCTGGCTGATACAGATGCAGACCAGCACATACCATTTGGCTTGGGGCCAGGATCAGTCTCTGACCCTCTTTCCTCTAATGGTGTACATAACAACTCTGTGGCTATTACTAATTTGCTGCTGCCCAAACACTTCCTGCAGCCTCAGGCCAATCTTTGGACAAAGAAATTGACAAAGCATGTCTCCTCAGGAGGTTGATTTATTTTGTTTTGTTATAATTGTGGAAGAAGTCACTCCCAAGCATTGTATATTGTTTCTCTACCCATGGCTTCAGTTCAGCAAACTTTACACCCAATTCGGGCACTAACTAAATTTTTTTCCTTAAAACTTCTCATTGTTCCACAGTGTGCTTACCATTCAGTAAAATTATGTCAATTAAAATTAAAAATTGCAGAAGTCTTTAGTTCTCTGTAATAGTAAATCTTGTAATTTTCAGTGAAAAGCTTTGTTCAGCTGCTGGTGGTGTATGTTTTCCTTTCAGCATCCTTTCTTACCTTCTCAGTTCCAAATGCAAACACTATTTCAAGTGATAATCCAAATGTATTTTAAAGAAATACGGGAAGATTGATACTGGCGTGTGGAGAAGTCCTGGGCGTACCTGGGCAAGGACTCTTATCCAGAAATGGGAGAACTTGGTCAGTATCTGGCTAGAGCATTTCTTCTAGAAGGCAAGGGCTTTTCCACCAGCAGAGTCAGCCTGAGTTTGGAACATCAGAAGTCGTACCAGAAGATGCCTGCAGGAGCTCACAACATTCTTCACATGCCTTTGTGACTGACCTGGAAACCTCCCAGCAAGTGTTACCTTTTCTCTGTTATCTCAGCAGGGGTAGCCCATAAACTTCACTGACTACACATTACTGGATGGATATCAAGCATACAGACAAGCTAATCACAAACCAGAACAGGCCACAGAACCTTTCAGCAATCTCCTACGAGTGCCTTAGAAGTTCAGGCAGAGGAGATCCCATTTTAAAGGTTATCTGAAATTTATATAGAATTATATATATATCTTCCTAAATTTCAGTACTTGGGTATATCTATTTACTAGAAAGATTTTCATACTGAAATAAACTGTAAGGGGGCTGGTAGCACTTTTGTACTTGTTTTAAATAGGCTTTCTGAAGCTACAAAATTCTATCAACTTCCTAAATAGTCCTATTTTCAACCAGCTTAAAATTAAATTCCTCCTACCGTTTCCATTCATTTCCTTTGATTCTTGAAAGTTTGACAGTTTTTTTTAGCTATGCCAGAAACGTGGAGTTCCTTTTCATCCGTTGAAACACAAAGGAGAGTTATTTTTCTCTTTGTTAAACTTACCTGAACTGCAACAAGAGCAAAGTGAACTCCTCTGCAAGACTTACACAAGACCACTTAAATAGCACAAAGGAAAAACGTCTCTGAAGCTGCATTATGAGGCTCTGCTTAACAATATGCTGCTTCCTGATTAATATAATTCAACTGTAATGCATGAATAAATTGTAATTTAGATGATTGCACGCATGTACTATAATATCAAAGCTAAAATGAGATACTTAGATAATCATAGCTTTCTCTTTTTTTGTCTTCTTTTTTTTTTCTTTCCGCATCTTTCTCCCTTCTAACAAGGGGATTTGTATGTCATACCTTATTCCGAGATTGTCTGCAGAGGCAGGGCTGGTTACAAGGCAGAACACTGACAAATTTGGAGGCGGGGGGGAAAGGACGACATAGGCACAGATGCAACTGGCTTTTTGGACAACCAGAAGCATGTTAAAATCTGTTAAGCAAAAAGAGAAAGGGAAAGTAAGCTGCTGTTGTTAAGGCACCACCCTGGAACACAAAAGAGCTGGATTCAAGTTCCTTCTGTGCAAGAAAATTCCTCTGACTCATCAGAGAGTGCTTTCTGGTGGTTTGTGAGATAGCGCCCCAGGGAGAACTGAAGTAACACAGGCTTTGAGGATCTGTGAACTTGGTTACATACCTTTGCAGGGTCCAAGAACATTGCAGTGTCCTGGAACCAAGCTCACAGACTGTCCATCCTTTACTGCTCTTGTTCCAAAGAATCAGAAGTTATTTGGACATCAGAGCCTGGCAGTGCCACAGGTGCTCCAACAGGGCTTGGTGCAGGGCTGAACCACGAACAGGCACAAGGGATATAAGCTCATGGACCCTGTAGTGGGTGAGTATTTTCACTAAGGGAGAAGTGACATAAAGAACTGGTTAAGACCAATTACTTAATGGAAACTTCCAATGTAATTCTGTTTTTCAGGCACAGGATGTGTGGTTCTCAGATAACAATATTGATTGTATGGGGAAAAAACATCATAAGCCTAAACTGAGGTTCTTTATACATTTGTTTTGGAATAGCTGTTAACTGGTTGATCACCAAATGGTCGGGAAGGCAGCAAGAAACATGATGATTATGGGTAGGTTACAACATAGCAGGTAGCATTGGGATGGCTTTTGGCTTGGCCAGATCGTAGATATTTCAGCTGAAGAAGTTGTTGACACAGGACATAATCTTGGGGAAAATGCCTTTAATTTAGTTAAATGTCATTAATTGTTTTTTGTGATATTATAGCAAATACTCCAGTTGTGTGTGCACATTATATTTTGTGGTTTGCCAAGCACTCTAGACACGGTATCATTACAGAGAGAACCACAAAAATGCTTTAGATTCTTTGGAAAACTGAAGAGGAGAAAAAAACCCCAAGAGATCCAAGAAGGGGGGATAAAAGAGATAGAGAGAGAATGGGCGGTTTGTTATCCATCCTGTTCTTGGAAACTGAACCAATGGGGGTAAGACAACAAGGGCACATATTTATAAAGCACAATAAAGGCCTCTGTGCAGCCAAGTCTGTGCAGAGCAGATGAGCAGTGCAGT
The DNA here is from genome assembly GCA_013400495.1 of Nicator chloris. NCBI lineage: Eukaryota > Metazoa > Chordata > Aves > Passeriformes > Pycnonotidae > Nicator > Nicator chloris. The sequence continues at coordinate 270,686 of WAAE01001730.1, read as the reverse complement.
TCTGGGAAGAGTTACATAAGGCATCTTGGGTACACGTGCCCGTGAACACAGAAACCCTCATTTGCACACACACCCACACTGCGTGCCCAGATGATGCCCCTCTTCACATAAAAAACCTCTCAGTCTCAGTCAAGAAACTCTACAAACACTTCAGATGCAACACATGAGAAGTCCTGTTTCCTACAGCGCCAAATCACCCGAGTCATAAGCAGCCTGAGAGCAGGACTGTGAGCAACTTTTCTCAGAAACAAGGCTGCTTAGCCTAGCTTCAGCTCAAGAAAACCAAGAGTAATTATACACAGACGTTTAAGTGGATGTTGTGGACTTGACAGGCTGGAAGAAAGGCAGCTTACATGCACATCTATTCAAGAGTACTGTCAATTAGAGAATCTGCCAGCAAGATGCTTTCAGATGGGTTTGTTGTTTGTGTCCATAGCAGCTTGCCATGTGTCACATCTGCAGTTCACACAGCTTCCAAAATCTCAGTGCCATCCTTGTGTCCAGGTAATACCTAGACGGCATCTTCTCTGAGAGCTAAATGTCAACAGTTAGAACTGTCTGGATACCCCAAAGCTCTTGCACTCTCATCCCCTCTCATATTCCTTCTGTCCAACCTTTAGTTATTCTGCTGTGCTGACTACCTAGCACAATAATTCCTTCATCTCAACCTTTAGCCTTACCTCTGGTATATGAATACTGTCTGGATATGCCATTCCAAAGGTGCCCTGTTTCACACCCATTTGCTTCTTCCTCCCTTGTATAAGCTTCCACATCGTTAACTGTCTCCTTGAAAGATGCAATGATCTGTCCTAAAACAGTTCCTGATTTTCTTTACATCTCTTACAAAATTATCCTTTCCCCCCCCGCAAAGTTCTCAGAAATAAGTGACCAGAAATGTGTGATGAGATGATGCAAAAAAAATCCTGCTTTTTCTCTCTCTCTGGGTGACCCATAAACTTGCTACTCAGCCCTCTTGTCTTTAGACGTCTTTAGCAACAGAGCTCCTCTGCCATATTGCATTCAGCTCCATCTCCTATATCTGCTAACGTCTACATAGGGACAAAACCCCAATCTCCATCCACACCAAACTCTTTCCACGTGCATAACACCCCATCCGTGTTGCGGAAGCAAACGAGGACGTGAGCTGTTTCTGCTGGCACCTCTAAGATCGCTGACATCTGCGCTGTCTAATGAGGTGTGAGTCTCAGCTCCCTCCAACTATCAGCATTTCCCAGCATGATACCCAGTTCATCCAGGAGCTAATAGGTTTGTCTACTCATTAGTTAGGATCAGAGTTAGAGAGCTGTTTATATTGCCAGTTGGCTACCACCTCTTACCTGCATGACTCCACTGCAAAGTCTTCCAGGCCCTACAAGTGCTTCTGTGTTGTAGCCCTTGGCCCCTTGCACACCCCAGAAATGTACCTCTGGTCCACAAGCGTGAAGGTGTTTTTAAAGTGCCTCCTCTGAGTGGCCAGGGCTCATTGTAACAGGCCAGCATCAGGTTCTTGGAAAATAAGAGTGAACTTTTAGAACACCGCCAGACGGTAGCTGGAGATTTGAGCTAAGTATTTAGCTTTTGGGTATAAATGGGCATCTTTGTCTTACATGGAGACTTTCCCACAAGAGCTGCAAATTTTCACCTCAGTGTCTTAGCAACCTCCCAAAGCACAGCCTAGGCAATAAAAACACCACAGAAACATTTGCAGAGGAAATCGGTAACCTAACCAGGTAGAACTCACCTGGCCAGCTGTAGGTATCTAAAACAGTTTTCTTCATAGTCAGTAGAGAAAAATATGCACTTATAGGGTGCAAAATATGTGACATTCATTAGCATGAGGCAAATTTTGTCTTACATTAATCTATTTCTCTTAGAGACCCACGGGAAGAATGACAAAATTACCAACTCGGACTAGAAGAGGGAGGCAAAGAAGATGCTGGTGTGGCACAGGAGATTGCTGGGCAGTAGAGTGTGACACTTGCTGTAAAGGAGATGCAAGGCCCTCCAAATGCTTCGCTATTATACAGGCCATGAATAATTGTGCTGGCTACTTTCCCAGGCTCTTGCTGTGGGTGGTCTTGCCCCCCAGCATGGATGGCAGAGCACAGTGTCCCCCAGCCAGCTGTGCTGGGAGCGTGGGGTCACAGGGCAGGAGGAAACGCCCAGTGCAGCACTATGGAAGGGAGCTGGACTGATCCTCCTTGCCTGGGTGCTGGGGCAGGAGCCATCAGAGTTAACATCCCCTCCACAGAGGGCAATTCACACTGATTTTTACTTTGTATATGAAGCCAAAAAAATCAGACTAACTGTTCGGCAAACTGCTTCAGGCACTTTCTGTCTTTCAGTGTTACCTTCTCTGAAGGATATTCTAAGATAAGGAGAAGAAGTATCACTAGCCAGATCATTTGTGCACGCTGAGTGCAGTGTGGGCCTGACACACAGATGCCCAGGTCCCGTACACTTATGACAGCTAGCTGTAGCCAACACAAACCCCATGTGCTCTTTGGACTTTGTTTTTTAACACAAAGGCTGCAGAGAGGATGTCAGTCACTTGCCTGGAGCTTGACTTTAAGGAGCAGCTGCAGGAAAAATGAAGTGACTGTACCATAAAAAATTAGCCAAAGCCAACAGCACAAAACTAAACCACAGGATATGGGTACTGCAATTGAGAATGTTAAACCAGGGGAAAGAATTCATTGAAAAATCAACTAGCAATATACCTTTAGAAATAGTAGCTTTTACTTTGATCACTTCTCTAACATACATCACAGGTGCTTCAACCAATTGATTTCTCTGCTATATGTCCTGCACCCCAACAGGTCGAGCAGAGTGGGTAACATTTGGCCAGGCAGGAATGATTAACCAGGTGACTTCAGCTGCAAGGGCTGACATCTGACAGCAGGAAAAACAGATGTGGAAGAAAGATCCTAGTGTTCTCAATCTAAAATACTGGCTCTGTTCTTCCTGGGGCGAGCAGTTAAAAAAAATCAGAAGCAGAAGTACACATGCTAAAGCTAATTTCACGGCTGAGATGGGTCAGATAGCAGGACCTCAATCCTAGGCAAAGGTCTTCCCCTGAAGATTTTTGATAGGCAGAGGTCTGTCATTCGGTTTCCGGCTCCACTGGCTTCCTTTCTCCATCAATTTCCCTGACACCATGAGTGTCCGAGGACTGTGCTCACGTCTGAGTGCACCGAAGGACCACGAGGCTGGTGGTGAACAGAACAACTGCAAACATGCAAATTCCTTCCTTAGAGGAATACAAGTTAGAGATCAGGATAAAATTTTGACTTTCTGAAGGCAAGTAGCCCGATCTTCCTTAATCCCTTTGCCCAGATCAGACCCTTGCAAAATATACCACAGATCTTTTTATTTTCTATTACACTGCTAATTAGGACTTGATGACAGGAGCCATTTATCTGCAATAAAACATTTGTGAACAGGCCATGAGTGTTTTTTGTCTTTAAGTGATTAAGGTTTGGACAACATTAGCTTCAAAATGAAAATAGATGTGGCAACTTCACTAGTTGACACAACTTCACCAGTACAGACACTCACTGCAGAGAATTTTTAGGTGTACTTTCAGATTACAACAGAAATCAGGTTTTAGTGTTACATACGTGTTTTGGGAGTTGCTGAATATCAGTATTTTCAGTAAACAAGGAAATCAGTCTCGACATTAGAGAAATTACCATTCAGTGTTTACTCTCAAGCTATAAATCTTACCCAACCAGGAAAGAGAAATTATTTCAAGTCACACAATGGCAGATGAACATTAAAAGCCAGATATTAAATTTGCTCAGTTCTAACAGGTTTAATGAGTGCTTACTAGTATTTTTTTAGTTAAACCTCTTTTTTTACTTACTTTCTTTTAATTCTCTAATCATGTTTGATTCTTGCTCCTGCTGCATCTACTTGGCCATTCATACCTCTGCCATCTTCTATCTGTTGTTTTGCACTTGACTACAACTGGAACAGAACAGAAAAATCTCAAGTTTTTCCAAACAGCAAGGATAAGATGTCAGAAAAGAACAGTGTGGATGAGCTCTAATTCTGGGACTGTTTCAAGCCACCAGGCCAGTCATTTACTACCTGAAAATGGGAACAAAAAAACTTCTCTTCCTCACATTTTTCTTGATTCAAAGAGCACTAGGAGTTGTCTCATCAGATGTATTTCAAAAGCATATTCTAACCTGTGGTAGAGTTTTATATTAGACAGAGAAATTGATAAGATACATGGGGTATTTTATATAGAAGGTAAAGGTAAATCATATTCTTTTTATTTAAAAGTCACACCACTTCTTTTTCACCTTCAAAAGTGCAGGCTTTTTTATTTTTGCATGCTTAGTCCTCAATATAAATGGAGCATACATAACACATCAACATTTTTTTGAGACTGATGACTGAAACATGGAGCCAGCAATCTTGGCCAGTGTTTAGCAGAACGTGAGCTTTTCACACAATGTGGTACCTAGAGGACCTAATTTTGTCTGTGGGCATATAAGCTAGAGGAAGTGATGCAGAAGTGGGGAAGCAGTATTAACAGGGTTTTATAGTGCTAGAGAGACATCTACAAATTCTCTTCAGTTTTGGAACACCTATTAAAAAAAAAAAGACGGTGAAACTAGAGAAAGGAGATAATGTTCTGCGTAATAGTGATGGTGAGAGTCATGTCATCTAACTTCAGCCACCAAAGAGCTAGGTATGTATTCTGAAATAGAAGTGCAATCCATGGAGGCAGATAGGTGTCTCCAGAGAATGATTCATCCCACTCTAAGAGAGGTGTCTAAAACAAGTTGGATGAGTCTTCTGAATGAGTCATCTTTCCTCATTGACTGCAGGAGGACTGGAGAAAACTACCTTAGGCTAGATGTTTCTCATGTTTAGGTAGCAGAAGATACATCCCATCCCAAGTGACTACACTTTCCTCCCATGCATGTGATTTAGCCAAAAGAAGTGTCGAGTTAATTTGGTTATACATGCCACCTTGAGGAGATAGGAGGGTTTGGAAAAAAACTTAATGAAGGGCATGGTGGGTTATCCCTCATGTGAAAAGCCCAGACTAAGGGATGTGCTGTAACTCTACAGCAAAATCTGAAGGTGGTACAGGATACATTAGCATAATCGCAAACCCCAGATTTTGGAGATCAGACCAGGTGTCTGAAGTAGTCCATCCCAGCTTTTAGCTCTGTCTCATGTCTAGTGGCATTCTGTGTATGAGATGATACCCCTTTAGAGCAAAGTGTATAGGCAAAGCATAAAATAAATGAGGAAACAATTTGTCAAAAGAAAAATCCATTTGTCTCTAATAAAATGTCATCGGGGGGGGGGGCGGTTTCCTGGTCAGAAAAATAGGTGTTTGCATCTCTGTGGTGGTTATTTTAAAACAACTTTGCTTTATTGCACAATTCTAGTCCTATGTCCTAAGAAGAAAGGAGACTCACCTGGACTTACAAATGGTCTTAGATTAGGTTCTCTGGTCTGCAGGTCAGCACCAACTGGTGTCTTTAAGGATAACCAGTCACTGCTGAAGCAAATTAATTATATCAGGGCAGCTAATCATTACTCACAAATAATTTTGGGGTTATAAATCCACAGATGTCATGTCCCTTGGTGAAAGTATATTTTTAGCTGTGGAGCACACTGGCCTTTCCTGTCTCTGTTTGCTCTGAATTAACATTAATCAACTTTTGGCTCTGTGCATGCAGTATCACCCCAACCAGGTAATTACAGCAAATTTCTAGAATAAAGACCAAAAAAAAAAGTCAAGTTTAAAATCCCTTGCTTTCAACCTTCAGTGTTTGGTCACTCATTTCTTTTGGTACTGTATCTAGTACTCATTAGCTACATTGAAAGTCAAGGATGTGCGTGCCTGGAAATGTGTCATTTTCCGTAGCACATCGATCACTTAATACAAGCCATTACCTCTCCCTATGCACCTGGCCTCTCATAAAAATAATAAAACATAGGCTGCATGTAAAATGCTCTGTGAGGCAGGATAATCATCCCAGAACTCCTCCATGGACTGACAACTTTTGCAGTAGTTGCAGCTTTCCATTTTGTTGATGAGAAAGGATATATTTAGCTCCTATATTACAGGCAAATTATATGGAGAAGAGCAATAATATTTCAAATTATTACCACATAGAACCCATCAAAATAGTCACAAACAGAGGCAAACAAACATACATATCTTGTTGCATTCTCCAGATTTAGAGAAGGAGATGAAACCTCAGTGGCAGAAGACAGTTTAGCCAAAAGATGCCAGGTACTGTGATTCTGAAGACCTCAGTGGAGCCACAAAATATGGCTGGTAAGTTTGATATAAATTACAAATGTTTATTTTAGCAAAACTGACAAACAGCACTATACTCACCCCCTCCCCTCTCCTTCTCCCCACCAAAAAACCCAAGCCCAGAAACAAAAACCCAACACAAAAGAAATTTGTTGCATCTTCATGGAAAATCTCACTTCCCCTCCCAGCCACCTACTGCAGGTGAAGGATGCTGTTGGTCCATTGTTCATGATATATGTTGCAGTTTGTTTTTTGCCCCTAGTTTTAGTAAGTAAGTGACTAGAGTGCAAATTGATGTTAGGCAAAGATTTCCAGCTCTGGTTCCTCTGCCAGCACGTATTTGCAGGAGTTAATGTCTGGAACAGCATTGCTCTTCCTGACATTTATAGGAAGTGCATTTTCGACTCCAGAAAGGAGCTCTTGATTGGTGCTAGCTTTGGGTCAGCCCAAATGTGGGCAGGAGAACAGCATACACGGTAAAGCCTGCTGTTCTTCCAGAATTTCTAACTTAGTATTAGCTTGTCTTCCTCACCTCTCTGATCGTTGCACCATTCCTGGACTCCACAGGCTCTTCAGCAAGCTTTTCCTCCACTCTGACATGTGTCTAATGGCACAGGTCAAGAACCTGAGCATTGCAGGCTAATTTGGATAATTACTGCTTCCCTGTCTCGGCCATTGGGCTAATACCTGTTGTTCCTCATATTCAATTTTATCTCTTAGAAATCCCCCCATGGCCCACACGTTATATTGCAAAAGCCCACCTCCCCTCCCAGTTTTCAGGATAAATAGAGGCAGATCAGCCTCCTTTTTTGAGAATAAAACTTGGTTATGCTGTATTTAGGTGTAAGAAGCTCTCCATCAGGGGTTCTCAGAGTCTGTACCAGGCTCCTCACTGCCACCACCACAGCCAAGTGTGCCAAAGGCACTGAGCCTGGCAGGCCAATGGCCAGTCAGCCTCAACAAAGCACACACTGGCCTCCAGATCTCTGTCTTTAAGCAGTAGACAATCCATGATGAACTTTGCTCCTCAGACCTTCTGCCACATCCCTTCCTCACACGGATTTGTGCCGACTCTGGGTGCCACACGGTAAATTTTCATCGCGGCAAATCAGCGTGTCAGAAGACAAAGAAGTTCATAGCCTCACCCACTCAGTGGGATGCGTGACTCAGATAGCGATAGCTGGTGAATCACCTAATAGTCACCCGGAGCGCTTTTTGCATGAGCTCTTGCAGGGGAAACCTGATAGTAGAGAGGTGGTTCTTCACTCTCTGTGTCAGTACTGAAAGTCAGCTAATGACACCACCTGGCACAGAAGGAAGGGGGAGGTTGGCTGCTCAGTTTTCAGCTTTGTTACTCAACTGAGACAGCAGTCATTACAGAAGTTCTCTAATTATTACTTCTCTGAAGAATGACATTTTCAACATGATCTTTTATCTCATATTTATTAGTAATGATTGCCTCCATACTATTTGAAAATTAATCTGATAGGGGACAATGTAGATTCTTGATCAGATTAGTAATGTCGCATAATATGATACATGCATAATGCCCATAACACTAAGCTAAAAGAACAGAAATTTAGGAGTATGAAGACAATTGATAATTATACCAAACACAGGCAGGAAAAACAAGTGAATATGTAATCTATTTCTAAAAATTATTAAAATTTAGGACTTTTTTTCTTCCCTTTCTTCAGCACTCAAGAACACAACACATATCTCATGATCAAAACTGACTTGTCCATCTCTTAGGAGGACCAGCCATTTGATTCTTAATAGTCATTTTTGGGGGGACCCAGAGAAATCCTAACAAAATTTTTAAATAATTCATCCCATGTGGAAGCATATTTGCATAGTTATTGTATTAAAATATTCTTACAGATCTGTAAAGTAAATATCTTTCTTTGCCATGTCGTCCTTCAACGTGGAGCCGCCAGGTTCCTTAATTCCATGTGTTTAGCTCTGCCATATCCTCGCCACTTACACAATGATCTTTAGAAAACGGCTTCATTTTCAACATTATCTGGAATAGAACACCCGTTTGTGATTTCCTTAAGTGGCAGGAATATCTATCCTCAAACACACTGTTTTGCCTCGTCTTTCCTGGATAAACTTCAGTTCATCTCCATCTAAATAACTCATTGCTGATGATCCCTTACCTTGCCTGCACCTCATTACAATGTATGTCATTCATTTCAGATCTAAATTTATCCCTCCTGCTCACAGACATCATATTACCTGACTGCAAACTACTGAAATCAGAAGTGCTGAGTCCTAGAGTCTGAGGTTATGGAAAATTTAGTACATGTTAAGAATAATCCCATATAATTAAAGCTTTCTCTGTTGTTTTAGTCACGTTCCTCCTTTAAAGCGTCAGCTAAATATTTCACAGGTCAGTGTCAAAAACTATGAGAATTTGGCAGTTTCTGAAAGCAGGATGGGGCACAAATTATCCCACTAAGTAAATCATACTGGATGGCTTACAGTAATGAGATACCAAGTTTGTTTCTAGGTCACTCACCTCAAATACACTCTGGTTGCCAGGTCCTGAAATTCATTCCAATCCAATGTGCTCTATGCGCATCCAAAGGTAAACAATTTGGTCACTTTACTCTGTGACCAAGGTTTGAATGATCATGTAAGTGGAAACTCAACATCATTTCTATAAGAGATAAAGATATTTTGACAGTGGTCAAAGTTTTTAGAAGTTCTGTGGGGTAGACGGTGATTGCATGGAGACTGAACAGTATTACAATAGATGGTCCATTGATCCTGTCTCTTATGGTCTGTTACTCCTTTCTTTTGTGAACCTGGACTGAAAGAGAAGTTAAGTGGTAACCTAATCTCCTTTCCTCACTCTTTTGTCCTTCCTGTCTTTTTCTGTTGGGCAAACCATCTCTGGGTTGAAGACTTCTGTGTTGCACTAACTCCAGGTAGTTGCCTGAGATGAGCTTTGGGCCCATGCCTTAACGAGCGTAGTAAGGCAGATCTGTAATTTCTCTGCTGCCATAAAAGCATTTGAACGGACAAAACTGCACATGCCGGGAAGCGAAACTTTGCAAATGCAAGTACAATTTAATTAAAGCTGTAAAGAGGCCTGAAGGAGAAAAATAACATATTATTAGCAGCTTGAATCTGTAGCTGGCCTTAGGTCTGTACGACAAGCCAGCTGCACTTTTGGTGTGAAAAGGAAGCTGGCCAGTGGCCCTCACCCAGCTCAGCTGCAGTTTTCCAAAACACACCCTTTCTCATGCCTCACATCCTTGTGGCACAACTAGCATTAAAAAAGCTTCCAGTAATACTGTGCCTCTGGCCTATGTAAAATGAAAGAAATTCAAGTCTAAACTTGCTCGCTCTTGCTTTTGGAGGTAGCAAATGAACAGTGCTGTGCCAACAGAAATTCTGCTATACAACCACAAGGAGAAAGCCTACCACTTCTGAGCAACAAGCATTTTTCCCCTTTAGCTGTATAATTACAGCTTTTTTCTGATCATTACCATGCACAGACTCTATCAGCTGCTTCCACTGGTGTACCATGATGACAAGCTTTTGTCCTTACCACAGATATTCAAAAGACTGTAAGAACATTTTAGACCCTGTTGCAAAGTTAAAACATAAGCTGGAGTCTGACTAATCTCTACTACCACTGCTGGAAAGTTTTGGGATGTTAAACAATTTGCTTAATGTCAGAACCAACATCTGATGAGAATCCATTCAATCTTTTCTATATTCCCTGAATCAAGTGAATAGCACACGTCAGACCTAGCACTTAAAAAACCTCAAAATTTGCAATATTGATTGGAAACAAAGTTGGAACTGCAATGGTCATAAAAGAACAGCTCCAGCTTTTCATCTTCTTGGTCTCTCTGCTCCAAACTCATCTATCTCCATCCCTTTCTCAGAGTACTCTTAATGTAATTTAAGAATATTATTGAAGAGAATTATACAATTGCCTAACTTGAATGTTGGGCAGTTATCTGAGGTTTTTTTTCACTGATCATCTGGAATGAAAGAAGATGGGGAAGATTGCAAAAGGAAGTGGCTTTCTAGAAAAGGGGATGTGAAAAGGAATAAATCTGCTTTATTGCAGACTGGAAACAGAACTAGAAAGGGCAAAATAAGCCTTTTATAGGATGCATAGGTTCCATGTGTACTTGGATGAATTAAGCCACTTAATGCATTCATGGGTCCTTCATACACATTCCAAGTGAAGATTTCTAAAGAACCAAATGGCCACAGAAGTTCACACCTCAACTGGATCACGAATCTGTGGGCTAGAAAGGATGGCTACCAAGTGGCATTTCTAGCTCCAAAGGCAAGCGTAAAGACCATAAGGATCAGGGTAACCTCTTGTCTTGTTAGCCACTAAGGGCGACCACATGATGCTTGCTAATTAATATTTTAGTCAGACAGAAATGTAGAACTAGGGAACTGCTTCTGTGCCCACCAGGCAATAGTGATAATACCAGACTGTTCCCAGACGAAGAGAAGGGAGTTGAGGAGAGGTGAGCCATGCTGTGCCCCTTGGTCTGGCCAGACAACAGGCCCTATCCCATGGAATTTGTTAGCACAGGCATAAGCCAAAGATTTCAGTCAGAGTCTCTGCGGAATGGTGGGTCCCTCCCACATCTCTGATAACTTTTCTTCCACTTTGTAGTACTTTGCTCACTATAGCTGTTGTAAGTCAGATCATATAGGCTGTTTCTAGATGAAGGACGATGTGTTGAGTTTTTGCTGGGATGTATCTCTGCAGGGCTCCCATGTAATTCCACCCTTTTGAAGTCTCCCTCACTGTAGGTCACAACAGTAGTAGTCAACTGATCTATTAAACTGAAGTACAGTTTACACACGTTCAGAAAAAGCCTGAGGTCTGAAAACAGCATTTTATGGGATGAATCAAAAAAATTATTACACCCAGGTGTATGGAGCAAATCTTTTCATCAGTGTGTCTCACTTTGTGACTTTGGACTCTGATCATGAAGATGATTCTGCACCGGTTTCCCCCCAAAACTAAGTGTAATTTCTCAAAACCAGAAAGAGCAGTATATACCAGTAGGTGTTATATGGATATAGCTAAAACACCTGTGGCTCTAGGGCTGACGCATAGCATAGGCTGTGCATTGTGAACATTAGTCGTGTAAGCTCACTCCTGAGATCTCCAAAGACAGCACTGATGAAACACAAACAGTAAGATGTTTAAAAGTTACAAGGGGAAGGAAATGCTGAGAAACTAATAGAAAAATCACAATTATCATGGAAAAGGGAGGAAAACAAGAGAAGAGTGATGCAGAGCAAAAACTCCTTTGTTTCTAAATGAGTGCAAATTTTCCCACCAAATAGTTTCCTGTTTACTTGTTGCTATGAGGTTCAGTCAATGGAAAATGCAATAAATGTCAGTCCACTAGATGATGGAAAATAGATTTTGTCAAACAAGTTTCAGGTCATTAGAAACACAGAAAAAAATAGGTATGGAAGGAACTTGGGAGTTCATATCCTCACTGAAGCATTGTTTGGTTGGTGAAGGTAAAATAGACTAGACCATAATGTGTTTGACTTAGCACAACACACTCTTTAAAGAGTAGCACTGCACAATATCTGGCTCTAACTTAAAAGCTGGCCTTGTTTTGAGTGCAAGTTAGATTAGATGATCTCCAGAAATCTCTTCCAAGCTAAATTATTCTATGGTAATATGAACAAAGGGATGATAAATGAGCAAAGGATAAGTGGAGGGAAAATCTGAACCCGTCTTGAATAAAGATGGATGCTGGTCATCAAATAAATGTTCCTGCACAGGATGGATGGCAGATAAAATGTTCTGCAGCATTCTAAATAATCTAAATAATTAACTTTAGACAATAATCTAAAGTTTAATACAGACGTGCTTCTGGCAAAATTTGTAGATGCCATTGATGGGAGAGCTACAAAAATTATTCAAGGACTGGAGAAAGTGTTTTACAGCAAGAGTCTTAGCAAGATCTACCTGTTTAGCTTCTCTAAAAGTAGACTGAGAGGTGATTTTGTTGGTGTATAAGCACATCTACTAGAAGACCAGAGAACTAGAATAGTTCTAGATAGAGAACTTGTAAGCAGAGAAACGCAGAATGAGAATGAGGGTCTGTAATCTGAAACCAGACCAATCATGCCTAGGAGACACAACCTTTACAGTTCTTGCTTTTCTGCAGGAAAGGTAGAGGCAAAAATTGTAATGAATAGCAAGGGCAACGATTACTTCTCTCTTCTGTGTGATGATACTACAAGTTAACAGGTTCAAAAAAGAGCAGATGGGCAAACTGTAATGACCCATGAGTTTTCACTAAGATTACTGGCCTTACAAATGGATTTACATTTACTGTTATGCTCTGCTTTTTTCTTATTTCTGGTCTTTCATTTTAGGGTTGTTTGTTCCCATCAAACAGCTTACTTGTCAACTCCTTCATGATGCTGGGACTGAAGTCCTGAGTGGAGATGCTCTTGTTAGTGAACAAGAAGGTGAGTGCTACTTAGAGCACAAGACAGTGATGTAAGAGGCCTTTGCTTTGCCTCCGCTTTCCTTTGTGACTTTGGATAGGTCACTGGGGTGTAAGGTCTCAAAGGCACTCAGGTGGCTTAATGCCCTCTCAAGCCAGGGGTTGTTTTAATGGAAACTGAGTGTCTCTCTAGCTTTAAAGACTTGGATTTGAGTTCTCTCTGCACAGCAGCACACCTCCACTTCAGACACTTGCCAAGGAGGCAGCACTGCAATACTATTGTAGCATCTCCAGTAAGCAGAGTATCTATAACGTGCTTTTTTTGTGGTGTTGGTCACTTGGTCATACTGAGGTACAAATATATGTGCCCTACATGATTAAAATCATATCTCTAGCAATTTCCTTTATCTGGATTTTTTAAAGTTAAATCATAATACAGAAATTCCCTCAAAGTAAAACGGCAGCATTTAATTAGGGCTGTAATATTGTCCTGGCATTCCTTACAGGGTGTCTCCGGTTGTTCAGGTCAGAAGTCATGGAAACATCAACATACGAACCATAGTTTTATCTCCATTGTTTTGAACCTCAAATAATCTCTATTTTTTCACTGTAGTGTGAATTGGCAGGCCTGATTATGTTCTTTCAACATCAAGCATCAGATAGGATAATTTTCATGCCAGAGACAGATTTTTAAAAGCAGCTTTATTCCAAACTAAAGGGAAACATCAATGAGATACTTGTGCTGGAGAGTCAGAGCACTGTTGTCAGGTATCTGGCACCTGACTTCCATGTCAGGTATACAGCATCACTGACATCCCTGTGGTTCAGCTGGGAAAAAAAATCCCCACTCTTTCAAATTTGGTTAAAGACATATTGTGAATTTTAGTAAAATTCAATGCCTTACATGTTTTGCCCTGACAATATTTCAGCAAGGATTTGACTTACTTTGCTCACGTGTTTTTCAGTCAATATGGAAAAGAAATCCATTCAAAAAGTACTAAAATAATGAAATATGTAGGGAGCTAGCAAAAATCCTAGAGTTTGGGGGGTTTTATGTAGCTCAGTATGCCTCAGTAATTTATTTTAAGCTGCTATCTTAAATACATGCTGTATTTGATCATATATATATACACACTATATATATATGATATCTGAATTACAAATTGTTGACATAACAATTAAATGGCATGAGTTTTTTGGGGGGAATCACAACATTCATGAGTAGTAAAACCAGAAATTACTCATAAAAATGATCCCAGACAAGTACAAATTTAGGGGTCAGTAAATGCAAATTTCAAAATCTTTGCACATGCTAGCATCCCGTTACTTCTCCAAGTATTCCCAGTGGTTTCAGCATGAGTCAGAGCTTGTCAAACTAATCATTCATGCACAAAAGTAGCTTCCTACACCAATTGCCACAGTATATTGTACTGGTTTAAAACTCTCGTGCTACAAGTCCTTTCAGGACAAATGAGTCCTGGGAGGACTCAGTGTTGGCCTGTAACGTAAGCCAGGAAAGATCTGGGTCATGAGGCACTGTATATAGCTTTTAAAACATCAGGTGCATGTCTCCATCTCTCCTTAGACTGCTTTGTATTTCCTCCCATTGTCCCTTAAAAGCTGTCTGAGTCTTGGGTTTGGACTCTGTAGAAGGGCTGCCACATTCCCTTCTTGCAAGCTCCACTTACAAAATGTCATCCTGCCACTTGGGACCCATAGGCAGTGCAATTCATGCCTGAGCTGACTTTCTGCAGATGCTGAAAATGCTCCTTCTAAGAGACATTATAACTCCTCTCACAGACCAAGTCTTGCAGACATCCATCCGCGAGGAATGTTGAGAATGCAGTATCAGAACAGCTGCGCTTGGCCAGACAAAGAGTGAATTTGGCAAACATCTGAGAATAGCCAGTGGTGGACATTAGGAGAAAGAGTAAACAAACCGCTTCAAAACAGAAAGCCTCTCCACATCAGCCTGTATATGAAATTTCTCAGCCAAAGATTGCATCTGGATCATCTCCTAAGTGTTGAAATCAGATTGAAGAAATACATAATCCAAATAGGAAAGTAGTCTGCTGATACTTTTCCTCTTGTGTTTTATCTGCTCACACAGCTTTGAATTTCATATATTGCACAGTCTTTTCATCCTCACAACAAGGCAACATGCAGTGATCTCTAACACAACTCCAGGATGAAACAAATCCAGCTTTCCCAGACCACCCATTCATTTCCTCTAACAAAAGCCTCTACACAGGTTCTTCTGTGAAAATAATCACACTGTTACTGTGTGAAGATTATGAGTTTGACCATCTCAGTTCTTATAGAACTTCTCTGAGTTTCTCTGGAAGTTGACTATGTCATTGACATATAAGAGTGAGATCTTGTAAATCAAGATATGTATAGGTATTGATTGTAATTTTTTCCCCCTGAACTCAGCACAAGAATAGATATATTTTCTTTAGGATTTTTCTCCTCATCTCTCTTCTGATGAAGGGGATTGTCCCATTCAAGAATCAGACTCATCCTCTTTTCTTGCACTCAACCAATTCATTCATGTAACATCTGTATCCTCTGATATTTCCTGAATCATGACAGTTATTTGAGGTTCTCTTCAGCGTCACAGGGTATTCACAAGTCAGGTTTGCCCTGAGGGTTTCCTTTCAGACACGGTTACCAAATATGTTCATGGTCGAGCACTTCTGTAGGATTTCCTACAGGCCTGGCTGCAAAGCCAAAAACTTACTTCCTGGAAACAGTAACCTAAATAATGTTTGTTGCAACATTGCAAATTCCTGGATTCTACACATTTTCTTTCTTCTGTATTTCCCAACTTCCCTAGAGTTTTCCTTTTCTAAAATGGTGACTTCTACTCATTTTCCAACAGGCATCTCTATGTAAGGATGAGGAGACCATTCTGGTAGAGGAGTTAAGGTTTAATCCAGGTGATGATGCCTGTATTCCAAGGAAGGAAATCAACTTTTAGGAGAGGTTTAGACACCTTAACTGGTGAAGCCATTCCTCTGCAAAACATAAGGGGAAGGCTACAGGGAAAACAAAAGAAAAATGATCAATCAGCAAAGCAAGTTCTCAGCAGACAGAGTATGGGGAAAGGATAGGAATTGCCAAGTTTTGAGATCAGCTAAGCCAGCAGAAAAGATTAAAACAGTGCAAAATCAAAAAAAAAGTAAGTTGTGCTACATTTAAGAGAAGACAGCCCAGATGGGACTATAAAACTGCATCAGTCTCTTCTATTGATACCAGGAAGATCACCACTATTGTAGATTGGGCAGTTTGGCCCAGCATTAAAGCAAAAATGGACTAGGGGTGGTATTGCTTTCTGCAAAAAGTGCAGGAAACTTCTCACGGGAAAACATATTCTCGCATTTGCTGTAGGGAAAGAACAACTGATTTATAAATGGAGAGAGTCTGGCTATGCATATACTGAAAATGTCACTTGGTAATAAAGTCTCTAACCATCAGAAAAATAGGACTGCAGAACATCCCCTCTTTCAAAATACTAGGGTAAAGAAACTCTATTTTTAAGGCAGAGGTGAAAGGAGTCGTATCTTTGATATGACTGATTCGGTCATTGAACAAAACAGGCTAGAAAATTCCTTTAAATTTTATACAGTGAAATAAAAGCAAAAGTGAGAAACAAATCCATCCAAAGCCTTAGTGGAGATGCACACCATAGCTCATTCATAGTTTTCAAAAGCAGCAATTTGCAGCATCTCCAGCACAGACTATGTACTCAGAGGAGCATACACACGTTGCAGAGCTTAATCCAAAAATTATTCCCTCTTTACTTGAAGAGTAAAATTGCTCTGATTGCTGAAGTAACTCTAGCTCTCCAGGCACCAGTGTGTGCCAATAGTCACCTTCCCGGTGCTTCTGGTGTGATACAACTCAGTCAACCATTTCCTACTTTTGGTTTCACCAGCCACAGACCACAGTTCAGCAGTGTCTGTGAACTTGTTCTCATTGCCCTGTTGCAGCTTTAGTGCCCAGCTGAGCTTGTACTGCACTTAGCTCTATGTCATAAATTTTATATGGCAGCTGCTATGGAATTGCATCAGGTGGAAATAAAAGAACTGGAATGTGTGTATAGCATACTTTGCAGAAAAGGCCTCCGTCAAAATCTTGAATTTCATTGAATATTATTACTTGTTTGAAAAAAAATCCACTAAACTTGATATACTGCAAACTCCAGGATTTCATCATAAATTCAAATATATTTCTAGCTCTGCAGTCAACAACACAGGCTGTACAGAATCCTAAGTCGCTTAATAGAAAAATCAGAGACAGGCATCACAATTTGCATTGCATTAGTTCCACCTCAAGAAAGAAAACAGGAGGAAGGTAATGAAACGGAACAACTCTCATCTTAAGCAGATAGCTATTAAAGCTAGAAGAGGAGTAGAAAATAAGCTGAGCAAAATAATATCTATTCGTTCAACAGCTTAATAACTGAGCAGGTTAATGTTATTGAAATGGTGGCGATTTTTGGTCATGGGGATGAAGATGGAAAAAGGTTTTAAGATTTTTTTTCAGTCCAGCATTAGAGTTAACAAATGGAAATTATGTGTTGCTGTAGCCTTACCCTGGAGGTGTTTGGTTTGAACACTGCCACCTCCATGGTTCCAGGAGGGAACCGTGCTTCTCCACTTCCAAAGACATCTCTGTGTTCCACTGCTTGGTTCTGCATAACCTCTGGAATCCCCATAATCTTCAGTGAAAGACTAAAATAAAGTAGGGCAACATGACGTTAGGTAAATTAACATAACATACAGAGTCAGACCATGGATATAGTGGCCCCATATCCTGTCTCTTAAGATATCCTACCACAGACTTTCAATGCAGTGCATAAATAAAGTGTGTACTGTTATTCCTACCTCACAACGACCTGTCTTAAGTGTTCTGCTCAGCTAAGAAGGAAGCTTATAGATTGTATTGGATATCTTTGGCAGGATCTTGGTAGCAGGGGGGAGGAGGATGGCAGTGCTGCAGGGGTGACCTCTATGGGAGAAGGTAAAGGGCTGCCCTGTGCCAGTCCCAGTCAGCTCTAGCTGACTCCACAACAGCCACCCAAAGGCACTGCAGCCCCTGCAGGACTCATGCCACAGCAGGAATTCCGTGAGCAGGCTGTAGTCCGTGGAGAACCCACACTAGAGCACAGGAAAAGAGTAAAAAGGAAGGAGGAACAGAAGAAAAGGGTAAGGAACAAGGAGTGTCAGAAAGAAACCACTTCACCCTTGATCCTAATGTCCTGTGCTGCCTGTTGCTTTGCCAAAGGGACTGAGTGTGACCTGTGGTAATATCAATAGCAAAATTTTAGGAAGGGGAAGGGGGAGGTGCTTTCCTGAAGTGTTTGAATGTTTGTCATCTTTGCTTTTCAATACCCAAATCACTGTCTTTATTTAGATCCATGAGTTTTCTTGCTTGTCCCTATTTTCTTCCCTCCATCCCACCTGAGGAGACTGAGGGAGCAGCTGGGTGGATGTTTAGCTGCTACCCAGGGTCACCCACCACACATTCAACAGCAGTAAGTTTTATTGAGGGAACACATAATTTCAAAAACCTAAGTGTTACTTTATTGATCATTCTAAAGCAGTGGAGACTTCTGTCTCTTCTGCTCTCTCAGAGTTTTGTTTCACTTGCCAGTGTTGTGCTGGGTCCCAATTTTATCACAAAGGAGTCTGACATTTGTGGTCTGAATGTCATTGTCTTGATAATAGATCTCTACAACTCAACCAGTGTCTGAAGTTAGGTACAATAACAGATGAGATGATGAAGTAACAATTGCCGTGATGGCTGGATGAATTCCTAAAGCAAACATATTGTATGGGCCAGGTACACATATGGACTAAGTGGCATAACTCCATTGGTAACTTCCATTTTATGTACCTGTGGGAGCCCAACTCACAACCCCTGTAACTCCCAGGCTCACCATACAGAGCCCTGCTGTTACAATAAAACTTGTCATGTTGACCTCCAAGGCTAAGGTGAAGCACACCTCTAGCTATAACATCATTGGTAATGAAAGGTGGAAGGGGAAAAAGGGCATTTTGTCTGTTCTGAGTAGACTGTGCATGTGCTCACTCAGCTCTGCAATGATCACTGATAAAGAATGTGTCATTTTGGTAGAGGTAAGAGTTTCTTGTCATCACCCCAGGGGCTGAATCTTTCCATCTTTCTAGCACTGAACGTAAGTCATGGGACTAAAAGTGACTTACTGGACAAGATTCTCAGCTGCTGGAAATTGGCATAGATCCACTAAATTAAATGGATCTATGCCAATTTATACCATCTGGAAGCCCAGCCCTGCATGAATAAATGTTAAACAAGCTGTTTTTAAACTAGGAAAATAATTTCACTTCTAACTTGCCTTCCAACACATCCTTAATAAATTGTCTAAACAAATTACATGATAATTAAAGGAAAATACCTGCCCAAGGAAAATGTACTGCTCCTGTCCTTTCAAATGTTTTGAGGACTTCATTCTTGTAAAAGAGATGTTAATTTCTTTTGGCAGTCCATTCTGAATATCCTCAGAAAATTCACAAGTTCAGGAATGTCTCCCCCTGTCCTTCATTGTGAAAGCAACTAATCAACATAGGTCTGACATAGATTAATCTGGAATAAATACCAAGAGTGTGAGGGTTACAGTGACTCCTTGGGCCCTGTTTCACTGAACTCATCATTCAGATGCATATCATTGTCACACCCCACGAGCAGATGGGCTGGGACATGCTCCTTCGTGGGCAACATTAAGTTATCTCAAGGGAACTAGAGGGAACAGCAGACTATAAAAGGAGATAAATCACAAGGGTACACAAATATACAGTATAATCACACCATTTCACTCACTCCGGGGAAAGCATCTAGGTTTAAGTTGCTTACCAGTGGAATATTACAGATCTTGTCAATGTAAATTTTCTCTAGTTCCAGTGACAAACAGATATTGAAAAAAAAAAGTTATCCTTCAAGGAAGATAAAAATGAAGTAAAAGCTGTGAAGTACACAAAAGATAGATAGGCTTATTCAAATTATATGTCCTCCATCCTGAACACTGACTGAAAATTAACTGTATTCTGAAGAACAAAAGGAGGAAAAAAGTCCCAAGACTACCAATCTCAACCAAAGATTGCTTATGGACAAAATATAATATTAGATAATCACAGAAACACTCTGAAAATTGTCAGAAGGAGAAACCAAGACGATGACTAGTTGACTAAACTGTTTCAAACTTTGTCATTTGTCCTATCAGGTGACTAACTACTCACAAGCAAGGTTTTCTCCTAGTATCTGACTGACTCTTTTGATTATGTGGTAGTATCAAGACACAGCACAGCTTACAACAAAATATTTCTGGGTACTTTGAAGAGTGTTCTCTAATGAATGTCAGTACCAAAGGCATAGGACCACTAACCACACTAAAGCATTGGTCTTGCAAAGTGTCTAGGATGTCCAGAAACAGAGCAGCCTGACACTTGTCCTTTGAAGTGAACAGAAACAGGTTTGTTTGAGTTTTTTTTAAATTAATGCTTGGAAATGTGGAAAAATATGCAATGGGTTCTGCAGTGTGGTGAATTATTAGTATTAATGTTATTCTTATTTATGCTTACAGAGACCATTTTCTTGATATTGTTACATGATAAATGACAAGCAGATTACGACCTTGAATGATAACCAAGTGGTGATAACCCTGGGCAACAATATAAATTGTGTTTACAACTTGACCTTGCCATCCCATGGCGTGTGAACACAGCTGTGGGCAGCACAGGTAAAAACTAGGAACCGAATACGGGCACTCACTTTCATGAATTTGCCTTCTTTGTAGAAATGTAAAGAAATGTAGAGAAATCAAATAATGCAATCATATTTGCAAAACCCTCTGAATACAGTGAAATCAGAAACGTCAAAATCTAGATCTTACTGACTCTTGTGGTCATTTCAGAATAATACTAATGTTTAAAACAGTGTCGAAATAGAGGACAGTATTTGTTTTCAAATGTCTGACATACACTTTTCTCCATGCCTTCCAGGTTCCATTGTTGAGTGGAAACAGCACAGATTTCCAGTGATATAAAAGCAACCCACAGCTAGAGGCACAGCTGCACAACCCAAAGTAACCAAATTACTGGGTCTAACTGCAGTATCACCTGCTACATAAGCAGAAGCAATGGTGTCATTGTCTGATTTTTACATCTTTTCTGTGGTTTTATGAAATCAAATGGAGGCACCAAATATTTACTGGTCTTTTCAAAGAAGTGGCTAAATTTTCCCAATTCCAAAATGCAGACAGTGCTAAGCCAGCCACCTTTTAAAATGCTCTGAAACATAAAAAACTGTATCAAGGTTCCTGATTTATGACTTGCAATAAATTAGCATCTCCTTCCTCACTGACTAGTGTTCAGTACAAGATATGAGGCTGAAACCCTTGAACGTTTAAAGGGAACAGGTTCATAGAGATGTCACTTAAATGCAGTTTCCTCAGTGATAACAAAGTGATAAAGACATATCCTATGATGAACTTGGTTTATACCAAGGTAGATGTTTTATGACTGTTCATTCAGATGTTTAAAAATAATCTAGCATTAGTGCAAAATCTATGTGCCATTTTTATACCAGCAAGCTGCAGAACTATTCATTTCAGCAAACACCACTCGAGGGAACTTTCAGTAAAGAGATGAAAAATGTTATAGGGTTTTTGTTGTTTTTTTTTTTTCCTTTTTATCTTTGCCTAATTGTGTCTCCATTTTACACTACACTCTTTATTCTCTGCCCTTTTGACATAGCCAGCTGCCTTTTGGAGCTCTGTGAAGCAGCAGGCTGGCTTCACGCTGTAACAGGCACCAGCTCCCAAAGCCTGGTCTATTGATGAGTCACATTGCTGCTGTGTGCCTGCGAGCACATCGCACAAGTTCCTACGCTGCTTCCTTCGGAACTGCTGGGGGCAGAGGGGAAAAGTGTGTGTGGAGCATAAGCTACAAAAACAACCCCGGCAGTAGAATCCCCTGCCCCATGGTAGAGCACAATAGCCAGTGACACAGTGGAAGGTCTGCTCCAGAGTCAGTGCAGGTTCATCCTGTTATCCGCTGGGCAGCCGCGGGAAGTGATGTCAGGGGCACACACCTCTTGTTTGAAGGCAGGGAAATACACCAAGACATTCCAACTCAGGCAGGAAGTCTTCATGTTAAAGATTGGGTCGTACTCACACCAGGTCTTGATCCACCCCTTTGCCCAGCTGGCCAACCCCAGTTCACCCTGGGCCAGGGCTGCCACCCTCAACTCAGAGAATGCACTGCCTTCGCAAAGGCTCGGTGCCACCACAGCCAGGCTTGCTCTGAAGAACACAGCCAAGCTGTCAGGAAGAAAAATTCTCACACAGCCCTTGCTCTGCAAGTTCTTCTTTAAGAAGAAATTCTCCAGATCTGACTAAGGTTGAGTCGAGAACATGAGTGCAGATCACCCTCTCTATTACTACACTTCAAACCTGCAGCTACCCAAAGCACCAAGCCTCAAAACCAGAAACTGTCCTACTGCCTCACTCTCCTGCATGCACTTACACCCTGAGAATCCCCATTTTCTCTCTATTTGGCAGAGATAAATGATAGAGAAACCAGCATTATAAAATGGTCACTACTGAACATCCCCTTTCAGACTGGCTTTGTGTGGGGACACACATGCCAGATCGCTCTTGGCATTCACCAGATTTTCCTGAGAGTGCTTAATGAGGTTTTCCCTCTTTTTCAAATGCCACTCCACCATTCTTCCAAGGGTCATTTCATCCCCAGTACATGTAAATCCTCACTGATACCCACAGCCCCACAGCTGTTCAGGCGAGGCACAGAACAACCTCTCAGGAGGCCAAGCCCTCTTCTGCTCTTTTGCATGTTCCAGCTTGTCTCTAAATAGTACTGAGCCTTCTGCCCTTTTCAGAGCACATGTCTTTGCTCACCTAAAACAAAGCTGAATTTTATAGCTTAGGTTAGGACAATGTGAACTCCTAGTGACTAGTGGCAGCACTCCCCTGTATCTGCTCTGGACAGCCTGGTTCAGCTAAGCCCTCTGTGAAATCTCAGTTCTAGATGCCACTAGTGAGAAACACACTTCATTTAATCCATCTCTCTGGAGCGCTTAAAACCAGGCATCCTGGCAAACACTTGTTTAAGGGGTGTCAGCCTGCTGGCCAAAACTAGGTTTTAATGAAGTATCCCTTTTCACCATGAGACCAGTAGAGGGTCCAAGGTGTTTCTAGGGGCCTTAAAGTGTTTTCTCTTACTACACACTCCAAAGGAGAAAAGCCTAGAGTCCCTTCAGCCTCCTCACCCTTTAACAGTGATGCCAGCAGTGAGGTATTTGTCTGAGTTACAGTGAGGGGTTCAAACTGCAGCCTTAAGCTAAGAGCAGCAAGGGCTCTTGAAACCACAGGGTTATTTTTGGTGCAAAACTCAAAGACTGGTCAAAACCCCAATAGGAGAAATTTATCTTTAAAACTTCTACCTGACCAGCAAGACACTGCAAGATGTAAGTCAGGAGATGAGCAACATCTTGATAGCCTCAGGTTCCTCTCTGTGCCACCAGAACAGACAAGCAAGAAAGTGTCTCTGCACTTGCAGGCATGGATGGTCCTGGAGCAGCCCCACATTGTACTCTGCAAAACCCACGCTACCAAAAGGCACGGAAATGCCTACACACCTTTTGGTCTGATAACTCTAGAGAAGCAGTGGTAGGTACTTCACTGTGCTCACAAGGAGTGTGCAGAATGGTGACATGAATTTCCCCTGGGGTCAGAGCAGGTAAACTGAAGCCTGTAACCCATCCAAGGAGGAGGTCATGGTGACATCAGCTAGTGCATAACTACATCAGTGCTTTTCAGTTTGCTGTTTCTTGGAATGAAAGCATCCTTCAAAATACGAACTGCACTCTCTGTGGCTGGCCCACCAGCAGCCCTGTTCATTGAATTACAGAACAAAGTTGTTGTGGTATTTAAAAGAGACTTTCCCCCCCCTCCCCCATATAACCCAAAAGCTGGAGTTTAAAATTCCTATTGTATGAACATTAATATGAAAAGAATGCTGTCTCCTATTATGGAATTGTGTTATAAAACTGGAATGCTGTCCCCGCCCCGTCTGGCTCACAATCATCCGGACTTTGCCAAAAATCATCCTGTACTACAGAGCATGTGTCTCACAATGGGAACTGCCTCCTGACTCACAAAGACAAGAGGCCTCAAATGTGTAAAGCTGGCAGAGGGTTTTTTTTAATCTGTCGGTAACAATCAGGCGACGTGCTTAATTGCCCTGAATTCTGATCTCTCCTCTGTGTGCAGCCTCCCAACCAGCAAGCTGCAGCTGTGTGCCTCTGCTTGTGAACTGCACCCATTGTCCCTCCCAGGAGACTGAGAAGAGGTCCAGCTAATACGCCTTTGTCTGCCCTTCTTGGTGCTCTTGGCTTGTAAGCAATGACCTAAAAACATTATGTCCAAAGTTCAGGGCCTTGGAAAGCTGTCAGGAGCCTTCCTCTTCAGTGCTTTGAGCTTTAGCAGTGCATCTTGAAAAGACAGTGTGTGTGAAGGGACTTTCAAGCATTCTCTGCATGCAGCAGGGCTTGTATCTAAAACCCCTCTTTTAGAGCAGCAACTGCAAAACAAAATTTCCGAGGCCAAATTCTGACTGCAGCAGTGCCCATGTCTGGAACTGAGTTACTCTGGATGTTGTCTGCTGGTAACCCACTGGAGCTTGTTTACTGCATTAGGGACTGATTTCTTCTAGCCACATTCTAAAAAATCTAGATGTACCATTTATTATATGTCTGTGCATGTCTTTGCTTTAACAACTTGTTTCTCACTTCAGATTTTTCTTTCCCCACTCTTTCAAACCCCAAAGTTATCAAGTCAGCTCAGGAGCGGCCTCTTGGGAGGGCTTTTCCTCTCCTGCCCACAGGGCTACATCAACATACCTCATAACCCCAGACAAGAACAGGTAAAACTGCTGGGGTATTTTTGAGGGAACTTGTTCAGTTACACAGAGCACATTCTAAGCCATACACATACAGCCAAGTCCTCCTCCGCACAGGGATGATGTAAGCACATCCAGGAAACTTGGGATGCCAAAAATCTCAAACTGGAGGAAATATTTGCAGGTCGACATGGCTGCAAATTGGGCAGAATTTAGGACCCTGGGGAATGTTCCAGTCACAGCTTCAACCTGAGCCTACAGAAGACCAACACAAACAAAGACAACATTGGTCAGGTCTCAGAACAGTCTTGCTGGGATGGGCTGAAAAGCAGCTTTTCAGACCAGGGCTGAAGAAAGAAACATTTTTCATGGGCTTATATGTCAGGAGGGTGCACAAGGAAAACTCAAAAGGTTAAGAAGATGAAAATTGCTAGGATTTTGCATTGACAAAGCTGGGTAAAGTATTTGAATAGAGGAACACTGGATGTAAGTAAAAATAGGATTGTACTACTCTGACAGCACTGGGACATGCGCCAATGGCAGATACCAAGGCAATAGATGGTCAGGAAATATGACACATGGACCCACTTGATTACTTGATAGATGCTTTTTAAAGCCTCTTGTCTGCCTTCATTCAAAGTTATTTCCTATGTGGTTCCCAAAACGAAGGAATCTCTGGCAAAGATAAACAAGACTGATCTGCCTTCCTCTGCAGGCTAAAGCAAAGATCAGAAAATACAGCCCAAGCAGAGAAAATTAAAACACAGAAGAGGAAATGCCAATCATTTTCCTGACTAATAAATGCCAGGAGGAGAAATCCAAGGTTCACAGAAGGACCCATGTCTCTTTGGAGTCTGTATATTTCTTCTCCCTGCAAATCTCTGAGCTTCAAAACACTGACAGTTCAGTTTTGCCAATTATGCAACTTTTTAATGCTTTTGTTGCTTTTATGCCACGTCAGCTGACCGTGCAATCAAACCAAATAAGACTACAATAATAAAATAACCCGCATTAACTAATTATCTTAATAACAACTCTGTTAAGAGTGAGACATCTGATAGCAGAGATAGAAGCAATAATAAAAGGGCACTGTCAACTGCATGAACGGGCTTGTGCTGCTTCCCAACGCGATGCTCCAAGGTTATTAACCCTTGGACTTCTGGGTGAGAAGTCTTGGGAGGTACCAAAGGGTGCGGTTTTCTAGAGACTCTTAAGGAATCCAGGCCACAGGGATTAAAACTAGGGGAAAAAAGTTGAGGGTGGAAATGAGATAGGAAAGACATGTCAACAGAGCTATTTCCTCTGTTGTCTGTGAGCTGCCTTCTGCAGCAGTATGTAAGCTGGCACACGGGCTGCCAGGAATGAGCTGTACCAGAAAATAAACACAAGATATATGGGGCAGGCTATGTAGTGAAATCAGACTTAGTACACATAAGGCATGAAGGATCACCCAAGGAAATCTTCCCTATCCTTCATCAGGCCCCGCTGACCTCCAGGACATAGGAATACTGCTGTCCCCACAGCTTGCAAGAACACCAGCCTCCCAAATCTGGTGGAAAAACACACAGATATAACACCAAGCACCATGTCCTTCAGACCTGGAATGTGAG
The DNA here is from genome assembly GCA_013400495.1 of Nicator chloris. Taxonomy (NCBI): domain Eukaryota; kingdom Metazoa; phylum Chordata; class Aves; order Passeriformes; family Pycnonotidae; genus Nicator; species Nicator chloris. The sequence continues at coordinate 244,354 of WAAE01001730.1, read as the reverse complement.
CTGAATCAAGACAGAGACAGTGTCTCATTTCCTCCTGGAAATCCTTCAGAGGTCTTCCAAGACTATCCCCTAGGGTGAGAGTAAGTTTGCCCTACACACACAGCCAGCACAATCTGTTCCACGCTTTGGAGCCTAAAATCATCCCTCAGTGGCTGAAAACTGACCTGATTGATGAAAAAACTGAGCTGTGCTTGTCAGGATGACAAACAGGCAATCTTGAACATCTCTGATTTTTCTTCCAGGAGGTCTGATCCAAAAGTTTGCTTCTGTACTGAAAGCTAAAATAAGAATACACCCAGGCACAGTCTGCTTTATACAGCCACTCTTCTTCAGGTGGTATCTGTCATGCTCTACTGGCCTGAAACTACAGAAGGCCTACAGAGGTGCAAAGCTCTGTTAGTCACTTAAATTAATCTGGAGGATAATATACAGAATAAAACAGATCCAAAGACACCAAAATAGATCTTAGGGAGGATTCACACCACCAACTCAGAGGATCTTGCTTAGCTGCCTTCACTAAGCATTCCCCTCTATACTCAACCTAAAGACATGAAGCCTCCAAAGGTCATGCAGCAGCAGCTCGTGGGTGGTTTGTTGTCTTTCTTCAATGACTGTGGAGGGAGCCTAGAACAACAATCAGGAAGGCTAACATTAGCCTGGGAAGGCTAGTCTCCACAGGTTTCCCTCCTAGTCAATGAAGGGTGAGAGGCAGCTTTGGCAGGAATTCCCTATTACCTTACAGCTCTGCACAGCTCCTGCTCAGAGTCATTCTTCTCCCCAGAATGTTCAAAGAGGGAGGTGAGGGAAAGTGAGATCTCTAGATCAACTATACTCTTTATTTATAGCAGTCTCAGCTATTTACATCTGCCATGTTAGTCTCTGGGAATACCTCTGGCCCCAAATCCAGCCCACTGTGGGCTGTGCTAGGGATGGACAATTTTGATGACATCAGCAGGAACAGCTTCCATGTGTGGCTCTGTGTCCACCGGTTTCCTCCGGATGGGTAAGGGCCTGTGTATCCTGTGTCATCATGTTACACAGCCCAGTGCAATGCAGCATCTAGGTGCTCAAATTAAATCTTCATTTCTCCAGCTCCTGCCTCTTCCCAGCTGCCCTGTCGGCTTACTCTGGCACATGTGGTCAGTGTGTGCTGTATGTCAGAGGCTGACTTACTGCCATGGGTGGGCAGAGGGGAGGAAGGTAAAGGGCCTGCATGGCACTGGCACTGCCACTGTCACTGTGACTGCACCCAGCCCAGAACACCCCCATTTCCCACCTGGTTTGGCATGTTTCTCAGGAAAGAGTACCCAGGATCTCCTCTTGGTTCAGACCATTTTCAGATACCAGGCCGGGTAGTGGTTACAGAGACCTGAGACACTCCTTGTAGTCATCACATATCTGAATGCTGTAGGTAGAAGCCTTCAAGTGAAATCAGATTTTCATGCAACTCAGGTTTACCCAAGAGTTAGACAGGACTTTTGTAAAATCACCTGCACTGTTCCTTCACTCCAACCCACGTTCTGGGGCTTTCCCACCACCAGAAACATAAGTGCACCACGCTTGTGAAACTCCTGAATAGGCAAGAGGCTTGCTTCTCTTCCTACAGAACAATCTTCATTATGGTAAACGAAACAGGCTGGAGGAGCATTGATCTGCCTGCTCAGGACTTTCACAAGCACACTCAGCCCCAGGGCACAGCCCAGCAGTCCCTGGGACCTTTCAGGGGCTGGCAGAGCTGCAAGGTCAGATACAGCCATGACCACAGTGCAGAGGCTGCAAGGAGACTCCTTCCCAGGTAATGCAGAGCTAATACTGAGATCAGTCAAGATTTCACCCCGTAGCCATAAGACTGTCTCTACTCTCCTGAATGCATCCATGCCCACCAGGCCATCAGACAGAATAAAAATTCCACATTTCCACCTCCAATGGCTAAGCAAATGCAGATTTTCATAGCACAGAACCTCAGTTTAAATTAGGAGAGAGCAAAAGTCAGCTGGAGTCTCATCCTTAAGAACAGAGAGAACCCATGTGAGAGTGGATATGTGAAAGGGAAAAGGACACCTCAAAGACAGTGTGAACTGAGTGGGTGAGAGGACTGAGAGTTTGCTTGCCCAATCTGAATTTCTCAATCTTTCCTAGATTCATCTGTCACTTCCACCTGAGGGTTATTTACCGTGTTCAGACACCACTAGGAAATGGAGATGTCTAAGTACAGAAAAAATGGCAAACACTAAGCAATGGAGTTCCAAAAATTCCTGTCTCACTCCAAACTGTCTGTTTCAAAACACTTAGATGTTCTGTGACCAAGGTCTGTAAAAATATGTATGTGCATAGAAGTTAGCTTAAAGCCTTAGCCATGTGGTCATACCCTCTCCTCTTCACAGAGGCTTCTCATCTTTAACAGGGCACAGCAAAGACTTCACCCCTCGGTGACTAGGAAAAAATAGGTCAGGCATCACAGAGCACCTTCTTCCCAGAAGGGCATCCCCCCAAAACTTGCCCCAGTCACATGAGACATGATTAACTTGTGGAGCAGACCCAACACCTTCTTCTTGAAGCTTCCTGCTATATTCTGCAAGCTGGAATTAGGAAAGAGGGCATCCTGGGTCTCAGAGGCTACACCTATGTTGGGAAGCTGACACAGGACAGGGCATAGCTCAAACATGAGCATGCAATCATCAAAAGAGTTTTCCTCTCTATTACAGTTTGCTTGATTGCCAGCTAGCGTTTTCTCAGGCATAATTTAGGCATAATTTAGGCACAGACTAAGCATCCTTGCTAATAGGGAACATGGGTGAGACCACCCAGCTTCTGACAGCAAAGAAGTTTAGCCATAGAGACAGCCACATGTAAGCCATGTGGTACCACTTACCCTCTGAGTCCAAGAGGATCTGGCCTTACAGCCAAGAGTTTCATCTCACGGAGAGGCAAATGCTGCTGACCCAGACTGACCACAGACCCTGGCAGCCACGTGTTGCTGAGAAGTAGCCCTCATAGCTACACTTTCTTTCACAGACACCAGGTGTCAGAACATCTTTTAAAAAATACAACATCTCACGGAGAATTCTTTTCCACTATGCCAGCTTCTTCCAGCCACAGCCCCTCTGAAGGGATAACATCCCAGTGATGCCAACAGCCCCAGACCACATGCAGCACTAAACGAGGAAAATATTTGCGCTGTTGACAGTTGTCTTTTCATGTTGTTTAATAGCTGGGAATGGAAAGCAGGCATATGAACAATCAGAATGTCTTTGGCAGACTAGCCTTGCTTCCTAGGCTGGCAGCTAAAGGTCCTTCTTCTGTATCAGCCAGTGAGGTGATGGGCAGCCCGTAAACCAGAACCACGTGTCTCCTTGCATAGAAGCATGGAAATTCTTGAGTTGAAAGGGACACACAAGGAGTTGAACTTCTGGCCCTGCACAACCCCAAGAACCCCACCATGTGCCTCAGAGTGTTGTGCCAGCTTCATCTTTCTTATCTTTCAAGACCTGAAATGAACAGGAGATTTTTACACTCTAGTGACTAATTGGAAGTGTGTTGGACTGCACAACAAACCATTCAGCACGGGGGCAAGCATACCTTTTTTCTGAAGCCTTTCACAGAAAAGGTCAGTCATGGTGAGAGTAAATATGGTAAGTACAGCGTATTCCCACCAGAATCAGATTTATACATACCTAATAATTAGCTTTAATTATGCAAAACATAACTGATAGACAAGGGAAAAGGAGTCACTTATAACATTACCTGTGGCAAAACCAATGGCATAAAAGTAGGAATCTGCCCCCCACCCGCCAAAGATTATGCATGGGCCATCTCAACACGGATTCTGGCAACTCAGATCCTTCCAATTAAATGACATCAGGGAGGCATGACAAATAGTGTGGGCCCTTTTTCATTGCTGCTTCTGACTAACTGATGTAATGATGAACTGTTTATCGCCATAATCCCAGCCTACATATCCTAAGCACTGAGTCAGTATTTAACGGAATCTCTCAAATCAAAACAGTTTTATAGCAAATGCTGCATGTGGTTTTCATCCCGTGGGTTCACAAACTTCACATAATTATTACTTATATTACTCTAACAACATGGGTCAGTGCCTGTGTGCTGGCCTTGGGCAGGGTCATTGCACTGGATGGGGAGCAAAGATGTCTTGCATTCCAAAAAATGTATGTTATAGGAGCTTCTCATGCAAAAGGTAACAGAGGGACAGCAGGATGTTCAGAGACAGCTTGAGCCACCATCCACTCCCACTATCACTGTGTTGTCAGAAGTCTGAAATACAGGATTGCTGCAGGAAGGCAGCCTGAAGGACACAGCTGAGGAATTTCTTGCCTTAATTCTGTGATGTATGAGACAAACTGCTTGGAGAGTAAGTCATATGGGGAGTGGCTGAGAGAATCTGAGTTGTTTAGGCTGGAGGAAAGGAAATTCAGGGGAGGCCTATTGCTCTCTACAAGTGACTGAAAGGAGGTTATAGCAAGGTGGGGGTCAGCCTCTTCTCCCAGGAAACAAGCAAGAGGACAAGAAGAAATGGACTCAGGCTGCACCAGAAGAGGTTCAGGTTGGTCATCAGGAGGAATTTCTCCGTGGAAGGGCTGGTCAAGGATTGGATCACAGTGCCCAAGGAAGTGTGGAGTTGCCATGGAAGGGTTTCAAGAAATGACTGGACATGGCACTTAGTGCTCGTAGTGCTATGACTTAGTTGACAGAGTGATGTTCTGTTGGTGATTCTTTGCTGTCAAAGTGCAGCACACGCTGCTCAGCATGTGTCTGCTACCTTATGCACAGCAGGTCTGAAGTCAGCCTCTCCGAAGGATGATCCTCCCAGGCTGGGGACTGTGCCTCTGGTATGAAGAACCATGATCAGCTGCACGTTATCAAGATCTCTAGTACAGACCACTGGAGACTCAGGCTACATCCACCAAGGATTTCCTCATGGCTGGACCTATACCAACTAGTAGGGGGTCAGCAAGGGCAGCTGGAAGATCTGCAATAACTCAACCAGGTATTTCTTCTGAAGCATCACAGGTGCATTCGAAGAGGGTGATTGAGGTTGCTGGCCAATTCAGAGGTAAGAGGGCAGGCATGATTGAAACTGATCAGAGCAGGCAGATGTTTACAGTCAAGCCCACAGGGTGGAGTGGTTCCACAAAACCCAAAGGTCCTGGTCCAAGCCTGCTCTGAGGACCAGCCCCACAGAGGGATCACTGGTGGTGAGGAGGATGCACCCCCTATGTGGATCCATGCTTTCCCATGCTGTCAGCCTGCAGGGGTCAAACACAGACTCACATCCCACGTGACCATTTTGATAACGGCCTCACATCCTCTATGGCAAAGCAGAGCTGGGTTCTTCCCAAGATGTAGCGGAGCTCTACGCAACTAAACCATGAAGGCAGACAAGCTGTGGCAACCCAATACCATCCATGCAGGCAGAAATCACAAGGGAAATACCTTTAAGCACATCTAACATACCCTCAGGCCCCTACCCCACAAAATGGTAGATAGGTGGGAAAGGTGGGCTGGGAGGATGCTCAGGACCTCATGGGGCATGGGAGGCAGGGACAAAATCTGGGGTGTGCAGATGACTAGTGTCAAGTGTGTGCCCTGGGTTAAACAGGTTTCAGCTATTCCTCAAGTTGATGGGTGTGACCCCAGCTCTCATCAGAACCCACAGATGCCCCAGGCAGCACAGCCCGGAGAAGATGACAATGAATGTGAGTAATTCTTGAAATTTGTGGGAAGACTGTTCAGACGTCTGACTTCCTGCTTCTGCATGTACAGAGGAGATGTTTTTGTCTAAAGGAGTGGTAACCGTTTACACTGATATAAAGCCTCATACACCAGGGCAGAGGAGCACAGAGCCCAGGAGAAGGGGAAGAGGGGGAAAACACAGCAAAGTCTGCTAGGGAACAGTGTTGACCCCATGTGAAGAGGGAAGTAACCTATGTCTGGGAAAGAGATCATATATAGGAATTCCCCTTGGACTGAAGGGGAAGCAGCTACTGAAGTGAGACTGAGTCAGAGCTCTATTCCCATGGTGCTGCTGGCCAAGGCAATCACAGGGTTACCTCTGTCTCAAGGGCAGATTGCATTAAGTCCAACCTAAAAGTCTTTTAATAAAGGTTAATAGGAATGGGAATGTCAGCTTTATAAGACAGTTCATAGTTTAAACATTATCAGAAGATCTTGATGGAGTTTTAAACACTGCAGTGAAGGAAAACACTTTGTTTTGAATGCAGCCAAAGGATGAAATAGGATTTCTCTCTGTGGAAGCTATTTGGCCTATTCTCCAGAGCACCACAGGTAAGAAGAGAGAGAACACCTGAAGTTAACAAAAGTAATACTTTTTACAATTTGAGCATGCAGAATCTCTTCCCAGCAACTGGAGCCACTTTAATATGAAATGCATCATTAGAGCGATAGGACTCTGATGATGGACAACACTGAGGGATCTCCAGAGTAACCCTGATGGGAGCTGGTGCTCAGAGAATGCACCACATTAATTTACAAGCCTGTCATGATTGCTCTGGGTTTATTTTTAACTAAAACAACCTGGCTTTCAGCAATCTGTGCCAGGGATACCCTGACTTTGCAGAATGTGCAGAGCAAGAGCTGCAGCATATGCTTTTGTTTTCGTCAGACAAAGGCTTCAAGTTAGGAGTACTGAATAATAAAGTAATGGCTGGGGTTTTTTCCATCTCTGCTCTATTTTTAGCAATTAGTGACCATCAATAAGTCCAGACCATATATAATACAGTCATTAGCATGGTACTGAACCACAGAGTGCCCCATAGCCCAGCACAGGATCATGTATATAGATCACCACTTCCCAGCAGATTTATCTCTAATTGAAGAACATGTTAATACCACAGAGGTGGACGTCAAGGAGTATTTCACTTCTGCCTTACTCACAGAACTGCCTCCTGCCTACAGCAGAAGGTACTCTCCAACCTGCCAACCCCTCATGGCAGCCCAGCCACCAGTACCCAGGAAAGCTGCCACATTGTGCCAGTGAAGAAATTCATACAGCTCTAGTGCAAGTAGCATGATAACTGCACAGCTAGGGCACAGATGCAAGCTGGGGAGGAAAGCAGGAAAAACAAACAACTGCTGCTCAGTTCATGGCATAGGGCAAACACTGGAGACAGTAAATGCTTGTTGATCTAAAGGCGTCGCTGATTTCAAAGTTACCAGTTGGCAGCAAGTGTTGATATTTGGGCCATTTAAGCAATCTTTAGATGATGACACAAACATTAACTCCCTTGAGGATCTACTGGCAATGTTCCAGTATTGTAAGGTATCACTTCCTCAGACAAGAGACACTGCAAGTGACAACCAGAGGAAAGCGTTTGCAGACTGCACTCTGATTGCAAAAGGGACAGAGCTATGACAAGGATGCTGGGACAAGAGAAGAGACATGTCCACACACACTGTGGCACTCATGAGAGGAAAGAAAGCCTCAGCAGGTTAAGGCTATATGAGAGAACTGCTACCTACAACTTGTACCCAGAGCTAAACCAATGACTGCATTATTTTACAGATCAACTGGACTGCCACAAATGGCCATCTGGTCCCTGGAAGAGAAAGTCCAATGCCATTCAAAGCAGGGCCCACTGCATAATAGAGCCACCTTGAGGTAAAACACACCCTGAAGCAAGTTTGCAGACTACACCAAGTTGAGTCAGAGTGTCAGTCTGCTGTAGGGCAGGAAGGCTCTGCAAAGGGATCTGGTCAGGCTGGATTGATGGGTCTTCACCAATGGCATGAGGTACAACAAGTGCTGGGTTCTACACTTTGGGCACACCAAACCCACTCACTGCCGGGGCAGAGTGGCTGGAGAGCTGCCTGATGGAAAAGGAGCTGGGGGTGCTGGTGGACAGCAGCTCAACATGAGCCAGAATGTGCCCAGGTGGCCAAGAAGGCCAATGCACCCTGGCCTGTATCAGGTACAGTGTGACCAGCAGGACCCGGGCAGGGATTGTCCCCTTGTACTCGGCACTGGTGAGGCCACACCTTGAATCTCGTGTTCAGTCTTATGCCCCATATTACAAGAAGGACATTGAGGTGCTGGAGTGAGTCCAGAGAAAGACAACAGAGCTGGGGAAGAGTCTGAAGCACATTTCCTATGAGGAGAGGCTGAGAGACCTGGAGGTGTTTAGCCTGAAGGGGGTCCAGGGGAGACCTTGTTGCTCTTTACAACTACCAGAAAGGAGGGTGTAGCCAGGTGGGACTCTGTCTCTTCTCCCAGGCAACCAGTGACAGGACAAGGGATACAGTCTTAAGTTGCACCAATGGAGGTTTAGGTTGGATATTAGGAAGAATTTCTTCACAGAAAGGAAGATTAGGTATTGGAATGAACTGCCCAGGAATGTGGTGGAGTCACTGTCCCTGAAGGTTTTTAAGGAAAGACTGGACATGGCACTTAGTGCCATGGTCTTGTTGACATGGTGGTGTTCAGTCAAAGCTTGGACTCGATGTTCTCAGAGGTGTTTTCCAACCTCATTGATTCTGTATGAGAGCCTGGTCAGGAGAAGCTCAGAAGGACAGCTGTCTAGTTTGATTTCAGCAAAATCTCTGTAGAGTGGTTTGGAGTCAGCACAGTGTAGACTGCCCCAGCCACCAACTTGAAGTTACCTTCTTTGCATGCTCCTGGCCTGGAACCCTTGCTCTTCATCAATTGTTATGAGTCAGACTGTGAACTCCAGAGGCTCCAAGGTCCCACAGAACAAGGGGCACCCAGGAGTTAGCTAGCAGTAGTATAAAGAATAAACAGGCACTTGGAGTCTACTCAGCTGGGATGCTTGGGTAGGATTTGTCTACTCTGCTTAACACGTCAACACCAAAGACACCTAAATATGAGGCAGTGACCTAACATCCCTTTATAATCACTGGTGGGGATATAGATAATTTTTTATCAAGCAAGTAGTCTGGGTGGCTTTGGTCATTTGTGTGAGGATATGATAAATTGAACCCAAGAGCTGCTCTTTCTCTTCATGGACATCAGCGGAGAAGGCAGTGGTACTCATGGGAATAGAAGAGCAGGAGCACTACCTACCCATTCCCCAGTGCTGGATGGAGAGGGTGAGGAAGGAAGCCACTCTGTGAAATATCTTCGGTCATCCCAGTGTGAACCAGCAGAATCTGTGAAAAGTTAGCAAAATTCGTGGGCAGTACTTCTTCATGTCTGCAAATACAGCTGTCATTAGATTGGTAAAACAGCTGGATATTTTTGGATCCATGAGCTGCCAAGGTTACATGTACTGAAGGCACTTCATAAACAGCTGGATGTGAAATAGATAGAGACTGCAGGAAAATGTCTATGTCTATAGGTGATTTTTAATTTGTGGTGATAAAAATTGTGAAAACAATTGTTATATAAGCTAAATCTTTTTAGCAGATGGTACAAAAAAGGAATGCATAACAGTAAAATAAAAGGCGGCTACTTGCCAAACTTACACACAAGGACCTTAAGGAAGGAAAATGTTCTTGCTTCTGCCCTGTGAATGAAGAAATAGGCTTTGATAACCATATAAATGAAAACCATGTGTCACTGGATTGAGTTTGTGGACCTGGAATAGGGAAAAAACCCAAAACCACAAATAAAACAGATGCTCTCATCATGACTGGTTTCTGATTCAAAGACAGTTCCCCAGCAGCGTATAACTCACAGAAAGTGAAGCTAAGAGGAAGTCCAAGTTTCCATGAAGCAACAGGGAATACAGCATTGAGCAACAACTTTTCCAAATTGAATGTACATTGAGGCATTGCCCAATCAAATGATAGCCAACAATGTATGCAATGAAAAACTGATTGAATCTTGCTGTAAGACAACTCAAATGACGCTATTAAATATCTTAATCTTGGAGCTGACAGAATTGTGGCATGGCATTCTGTCAGTAGAAGCTATAATGAGGCACTGGTATTACACACACACTACCACTTTGAACTTCTAACACAAAACTGGAGGCTGGAGGAATGGCATCATCAGCCAGTATTTTTCAGGCATAGGAATTTTCTCACACATCCAACTCTAGGTTAGGAAACTCTCTTTTTAATTACAGCAGATGGAGAAGCACTTCTCTTCATACTCCAAACACTTTCAATGAGCATTTTCAACAACACAGGACAATCTTCGTGATTGGGATTGAACTGGTGAACTTACGAAAAAGCAGAGCAGCCCAAGCCCCACCAAAAATTACAGACCTCTCTTATGCCTTTCTGTGACAGCCCATGCAGAAGACCAGAGAGCAACAAGCCAACTGCTCTCCATTAGGAGTTATCCTCACAGACATCAGGGCGGACTGATCCTCCTCCCATTTTCATGAACAAGCCTGAAGAGGATTTTCATTAAAGTAAATGAGAGTAGACCGAGTGAAAATAATTAACATGAAATTATGTAATGTACTGAACAGCAATATTCTCAGAAGGCGGGCAGATGCATTTTGGGAAAGTATGAACTGGTGTATCACAAGTTACTGGAATGCAGGTGGAGACACATGAAAGTGCACAGTATCTATCTAAAATCACACCACGTGATTTGATAGTCCTTTTCAAATCTATGAATCTATTAATTGTTTCAGGAGAGTACAGCAAAATGCTCTATTAAAAAGATTAGCTGCTCCGTGAGCACGCTGATGCTCCCAAGCAGCCAGACCAAGAGCAGATGGATACCACACAGCCTGACTGGAGGCTGTGTGCTGGGCACTCTCATGGGAGGCAGCTCTGCTGGCTCCCCAGACCCCAGGGCTCCTGGGAGCAGACCTGTCTTTTGTAATTCCCATTATACCATCACTTACCTCTTAATGTTGCCAAGCCTCTTAACGTTGTCTTGATCCGTTTAAACTCTGCCTTACAAAAGTGGTTTGAAGAAAACTGTTTAAAAACAATCCACGTAGGACAGATGAATAATGTTGGATTTTAGGCAGCTTGCTCTGCAAACAGGAGTTTGAATTTCTTTTGGTAATAACCCCTTTTGACTTGCCCACATGTAGATGGTAATTATTACTGCTTTTTACAGCTAGGGTATTTTAATCCCAACACATCTCATTCCCTCTCCCACATAGACAGCCTTTGAAGCAACAATAACAAGTACCAGCTTCCCTAGGCCAGTTTGCAAATTTGCCTCAAGGCTAAAACAGTCAGAGCAGGCTTAGTAGGTCAGAATTGGATTTCCCAAATATGAAACCATTCCAGAAAAAAGTATTTTTCTTGCTGTTAACTTATTAATCATTAGAGAAAAAAAAAGTATTGGGAGGGTAGATGTCCCATCCTCCCCTGTGTGAATTATGTATGGAAAATAACTGCACAAAATGCTCTGGCTCTACTGAAGTCAACAGGAGTTTTGCCACCGGCTTCCAGCAGAGCCACATTTTCACCCACTGTCTCCAGAGCGACATCTCATATGTCACCATATACTAGTAGCAGCAGAGAGTTCACCACCAGGCCTGCCATTACCATATAAAACATAAAGGAAAGCTGAGGTATCTCTGTGGGATCTGGCAGCATCACAGAATTCATCCAGATTTGTTTGTTTTTAATTACCATTACAGTAAAGGGCACTAAAAACTCTGTGGAGTCTGGGAACAAACGGTTTTGTTGCCCTCAGACACACATTATCCCAGCACAGCTCTGCAAGCAGCATGGTAGTGGTACCCAGCTGGAGGAGCTCCAGCGGGACCAGAGCCAGGGGGCTTCAGCCAGGGGGACCTCAGCCATTTCCTACCTACCAGAGGGGAGGCTGACACTTCAGCTTCCTCACATACCCCTGGGCACTCTCTTAAGACCCACACAGGGATTGATGTATCTCCCTGAAAATCCAGGGTTGCATGTTCTGGCTTCTTTCTGAGTTCAGTCTGAATGCTATTGCTGTCTGTCCCTAGACGGATGTGAGAGCTGTGCCTCCTCACCTTGGGCACAGCAGGCTCAGGGAACATGAGCCTTTGGGTAAGCTGGAGGAAAGACAGAACAGGCAAGCGGCGTGATCACTGCCAATTTGTTAAAGTCTAGTTCACAATGGGCACAACTTTGTTATCACACCTGGAGGTGCAGCCATTGCTGACAGACCCAAGCTAAAGCCCTCATTCATCCTCAGCTCAAGCATTTTGTTCCTCCGTTTTCTAATTCAGTCAACCCTTTGTGATGAAAAGCACACCCAGCAGATGTATTGCCGTGAAAATGTTGCTCTAATGAGCTGGAAGGAAAGGCAGTTTCTCAGAAAGAAGATCTCTGAGTAGCCCGATTCACAATTACTCTTCACATCCACAGGCTTTCATGCTAATTAGGAGTGACACCTTTAATTACCAGTATTGAAACCCTTAAGAGCCAACAGATCACAGCCTAAATCCATGATATTGTCAACCCAGAAGGCAGCTCAGCAGTTGGGTTTGGGGTTGTTTTTTGATTTTTTTTTTNTTTTTTTTTTTTTTTTTTTTTTGAGTCAGTGGCTTGTTTCCCTATGACGCTTTGAGAAAAGGTTTATTTGTGTAATGTCTGCAAACCTAAAATAACAGGGAATATTTAAATTGAGGTAGAGGGCAATTTAAAGCCCAGCTAAAACCTCTCTGCTGAAATCACTAATGGTAGGAGAAATGTGTATTTCCAACACGTAATTAGGAAGAGACAAATAGAGGGTGTGGAGTCTTACTATGGAATGTTAATTACAAGCAGATCCTGAATCCCCGGGTTGAGTTCCAGCCAGCTGAGGACACATATTGAAATGTACTTAGTGATATACTCATTTCTACCTAATTACTTGTGAGACAAAGCAGCCAAAGGATATTTCTTTAGGATGCAGAGGATAGCTCTGAGAAGGATTGATAAATGTAAAAGATACATAAAGCAGTATCAGTCCACCTACTTGCCAGTGAAGGGAATTTCACAACAACATTTTTTCTAGTGCTCTGTGTTGCTTATTTTAATGTCCTACGTGATAAGGTTTCCACCATTTCCCTTGGAAGATTAGATAAGTTTCATGGCCAGGATTTTTTCTCCCTGCGATATTCAGCCTGTGTTTTCTTCTCTTTCTTTAGAGTTCAACTGTGTTTTTCTTACCATAATAATCTCCCTCTCTCCTCATTAACTGCACCTGAAGCATCCTCTGAAAAGGGTGTCTAGAAAGACATTTTGGTTGAATTAAACTCAATCTTTTCCAGGGATGGGTGCTGGAGGAACAACCAAGCAGAGCAAAATACCTGTGGGAAGAAAGAGGAGGTCACATAAGGTCTGTTGCATTCTTGAGACCTCCCAAATTTGATCGTGTCTGAGATGCCTGTTCCATGTACCCCATGCAGCACAGTGGATGCATTTTCTGTGCTTCTGATCATGCAACAGGACTAAGTGGCAGAAGGTGGCTGGTAAGGACTGGCAGCCAAGCTACTCATCCCCACCTGCACACAGGTACCAAAGTCTCCTTGAAACATATCCCTGGATGGACACTTTCAATTGATCTTGAATGATAGATGATGATTGAAGACAGCAACTGCCTCAGCATGAAGTGATGATGGAGAGGCTGAGGTACACAGGGCAGGAACCAGTTACATGGTCCTCAAGGGCATGGCACAGGTTTGCACTGTGTGCCTTGCACAGAGGCTCAATTTCATCTCCATGTGACTCACTAGGGGCTTGCTGCCCTCATCCTCCTTCCTACCCTACACTTTCCTCCATGCATTTTTCTGCTGCAGGACCCTCTCCATGGCAAGACAGTGAGTCAAGCCTAGACTCTTTCTTACTTAAAGGATGCATGTAGCTTTCCCTGTCAGAGTCCAGGGCACTCCCCTGACTGCCCTGGAGGGTCTGAGATCCTGGCAGGGGGTCACAGACCCCCCTGCACAGAGCCCCTGAGAGACTGTCCTGGATCTCGGTCCATGGAAAAGCTTTCAGCTTGTGAAATGAATTACACGTAACGAGAATGTAAGAAAAATAATAGTTAGTAGTAGTAATTAAGTAATCACGGGGTGCAAATGTAGAATATTAGGATTTTCAGAAAGGGGTCAGAAAAAAAACATGGAGGACCTGGGTGTGGTCCTTGTCCTTTTTGTCCTTCTTCTTGTCATCCATTTTTCTGCTGTGGTGGCTCACAGGGATTGGTGTAGGATAGAGGTGACATGTCTAACATTAGCAGTAGGTATTGGTGATTAATGGTAAATAAAGGATACGTAGAACATGGTATAAAAAGTTTTGCCCGCCTGTCGTGGGCGGGAGTCGTCTCATGCCCTCACTGCAATGAGACCTTGGCAGGGCACAGAAAGAATTTGTAGATAAGTAATAATAACCAAAAGAAAACCTGAAACGGCGGCTTTTGACTCTTCTTCTGCTGCACCACGGGGCATTCAGGGAAAAAAGACTCTGATCTGACATGTCTTGGGAAACACAACCCCGAGATTTCCCATCTCAAAATCAGACAGTTTGGAAATGCTAATGCCACACCAGGCATAGATGAAACCTGTGTCTGTAAATACATTCAAAGTCAAGTGGAAAAAATCACATCCAACATGATCAAAGTGCAGTATCAGTTGACTGCCATTCAGCAGACAGCAGAAATGTTCAATTTACTGCTCCCAAACACATCAAGGATCTCAGGCAACAGCCAGAACCTGGAAGTAACCACCACCATCCTAAATCCACATGAAGACAGCACATTTCCCCAGGCCCACAAGGCAGCAAGCTGCACTTGGGAACACAAGGCAGGATGGCTCAGCTCTCTCGATGTACGAGGTACAAAGTAACACCACATGTTCCCCAGTCCTCCTGAGAAGCCGTGTGTACTGGCTGAGAATGCTCCCTTGCACTTGTGATCATCCAGGTGAGGAGAGGCCTCTCTCACAGCAGGCGGATTTGCACTGCTGCCTCTTTGGCACTGAGTGATAAAAGACACACAGATGTCACATGGATCTGTTGGTAAGTGGCTGCTTGGCTTTAGGGTAAATACAAGATCAGACGTCACCAGGGATAAAGCAAAATGTTGAAAATCAATGAAAAAGAAGAAAGGAAGAGAAAGCAGAAAAAGTGTAGTGTAGATAAAAATCGTTATCAGTTCTTTCTCTAAAACTGCCACCTCTTTATTCCCTAAAACGCTTAAACAAGAGGATACTGACCCTGCTGTCTGAGTCATATGCCACAATCATCTCTGAAATGAGGACCAAAGAAACAACAGAAGACACCTAAGCAAAACCGGGGAGAACACTGGTTTCCTTCACCACAAAGGCCAACCCAAAATCCCACTGGCAAGAGTCTTTTGTTGACAGAGAGGGAGCATCTACACAGGAAGTGGTGAATCTGAGGCAGCACACAAAAATGGAACAGGGATCTGAATGCTGGGACTGCATCTCAATCCAGATAGGTACTATGAATTGAAAAATTAGAAAAAGAAGAAGTGAAAACCATGCAGACCTCACCCAAAAATGGACCAAGTAGTCTTCTTCACTGGAACAGCCCCTTGGTTGTAGGTGTGTTTTTCAGCCCTGTCCCTGTCTTTCACTTCTGCGGTATTTTCTAAATTGTGCCCAGTCTGGGTTTATCTCTCCCAGCAATCAGGACCTTTCAGACCACCTTTGCATCTCTCTTGTTCCACACTCTGAACAATGGAGGCCCATAGAGGAATCACAGGGATGAAATGGGGACGGGGAGAGGGTATAAAAAGAGGGGCAAGACAGATCCACCCTCATTGCAGTGGGTTATGTTGAATATCTGAAAGGATCATGGGAAAAGTGAGTACAGGAAAGCTTAGCAGAAAATCTGGAGTGACTGATTTAGTTCTCCTCCCTTTGAAGAGGCCTGCATAAATTTAATAGTAGTCTAGAAACCAGGAGGAATCTGCCTTCCTGACCCAGAGAAGTGGGCCCATAGGAAAGAATATCACGTGGTTTAACAAGAGCATGCAAAGTGCTGCACCCCCTGGTGTCAACACAAGCTGGGGGATGAAGAGATCAAGAGCATCCCTGCGGAGAAGAACTTGGGGTGCTGGTGGATGAGAGGCTGGATATGACCCAGCAATGTGCACTCACAGCCGAGAGAGCCAAAGGTGTCCTGGGCTGCATCCAGAGCAGCGTGGCCAGCAGGGTGAGGGAGGGGATTCTGCCCCTCTGCTCTGCTCTGGTGAGACCCCACCTGGAGTGCTGCGTCCGTCTCTGAGGCCCTCAACACGGGAAGGACATGGACCTGTTGGAGTGAGTCCATAGGAGGATCACTGGGATTATTAGAGAGCTGGAACACCTCTTCTGTGAGGAAAGGGTAAGAGAATTGAGATTCTTTAGCCTGGAGAAAAGAAGAGTGACCTAATTTTGTCCTCCCTGAAGGGAGCCTACAAGAAAGATGGAGAGAGACTTTTTACAACAGCATATAGTGACAGGACAAGGGGGAATGGTTTTAGACAGACAGAGAGTAGGTTTAGGTGAGATATTAGAAAGAAATTCTTTGCTGTGTGGGTGATGAAGCACTGGAACAGGTTGTATTTACCTACATGCCATGATGGAGCAGCTGAAGAGCAGGGAACAGAATAATGGACCGTCTGTCAGGTGGAAAGATGGAAGCATTGGACATCTTTTCAATACTTAAAAGGGCCTTACAATAAAGATGGGGACAAAGTTTTTGTCGGGACACGTTGCTGCGGAACAATGGGGAATGGTTTTAAAATAAAAGAGGGTCGATATAGACCAGATATAGAAGAAATTTTTTATTATGAGAATTGTGAAACACTGGAACCTGTTTCCCAGAGAGGCTGTGGATATCCCATCCCTGGAATCATTCAAGGTCAGGATGGATGGGGTTCTGAGGTACCTGATTTAACTGAAAATGTTCCTGCACATTGCAGGAAAGGTTGGACTAAATGATCCTCAGACGTTCCCTCCAACCCAAACTAATCTATGATTCTGTGATTGTTGGAGTCCAGGGGACGGCAGAGACCCCCATGAACACCCCCAGGCACACCGTGGGGGGTCCAGGACCCGTGCTGGGACCCCAGGAGGGCACTGCCTTTGACTTTTGCCCTTGGAAAAGGCTTCCAACACTCAGAGATGAATTGCAAAAAATGCAGATTTAAAATAGATTAGATAGTAGTCTAGTTGATCACAGGGTGTAAAGGGTAGTTTGGGCTTTTTAGGATGGAGGTTGAAAAAGAACAAAATGGAGGAGCTGGGGTGGTGCCTGAGCTTCCTCTTTCTTCTTCATAGGCTGCATTTTCCTGCAGTGTGGTGGCAGAGAGTGATTGGGTGAAACGGTTTGAGGTTAAAATGTCAATTAGAGAAATAAGTAGTCATAATTGGTACAGAATTATAAATATCTTACATTTTAAGTTATGGTTGGAGGAATTGTCTTTAAAAGGACTCTGAAAGACCCGCCCAGGGTCACTTTTCCAGAGATTTTTCCAAAGAGAACAGACCTTGTATCAGTATGGCACGTCAAATGAGATAAGAAGAAAATAAATATCTTCAAGCCCGAAGCTGGAAGCCTCTTTCTTTCTTTAAAAACTCTGGTAATGAACTGATCTTGGGGAAAACAGGCTGCAAGATGTGATGTTTTAGGGGTTTTATCACTTGCTGTCATCTGAGACAAAAGTATTTCCTTCAGAGTTTTCCATCCTCCTGCCTCAGAGCACCTGCCAGTGGATCCCCTCTGAGGAAGTCCATCCAAGAAACTGTTGCCCCAGGAAAGGGGATTTTTCAGCCTAACAAAAATTTGCACAGAAGACATCTACTTACCCAATGAAAAACTGAAGATTTCCAGAACAGAAAACTGCAACCCCAAAACTGCCAAAACCTAAGAATCCTTGGAAAGTTCTTTACCCAGAACTTCTTTACCAAGTAAATGTTGCTTTTATTTTTGTCAAAGCTCATAAAACTAAATTATGTTACTTCCATTTGTTCAATTTAAACCAAAAATCTTCTGCACAAATCAGTTCTAAGCAGCTCTTCCACTACTCACAGAAACTGCAGTATCTTCTGGCAAGTCGTTCAGGTTAACACAAAGCTGTCTAAACACACTGAAGGGGTGAAATGGAGAAAAGGAAACACTTGCTGCGCATTCTTCAGTGTTTTAACATTTGTCCTTGACCTTTTAACAAAGCAGTAAAGGAAGGAAGCAGAAAGCACAGATTGCTGTTAGTGTTGTTTTTATACTAAAGCCAATTTTCCCAAGTTTGTGGCCATAACTGGCACTAAACTCATCTGAGGAAGGTTGAGTTCTGCTGTACCACAGCTAGAGACTCAGCAAAAACAAGTTGGCTGTTCTTCCTGCTTCCCCCTATCACACCAAATGTATCTCTCCACAGTACCCAGACTCAAACATATATCACAGCTACATGCTAGCACGATATTGGGGCAAGAGTAGAGTGTGCAGCAAGTCTCTCCTGCCTTCCCACACTGTGGTTTCCGTGGAAAAGAGGGGGCACTTCAGGGTTATTTGGGCCCCAAATCCCCAGGTCAGCTGCAGCAGGCATGAAAGGTACATTTCTAGAAAAGGGTATCCAAAGACACGTGCCCAAGAGCACAGAGTCTGTGAGAACCCAGCAGTGACCCATACCCCTTATTTGCATCCTCCCTCATGACTTCTTTCTTGCTTCCTTTGTCTGTTTCAGGATGACTCAAGCAACAGCACTTGCACGTCACAGACAAAGCATTGCCTGGTCAAGCAGTGTATGACCTGGTCTCATACTTAGCACTTGCTTGGGAAAGCATTTGTAACAATCATGCTTGTACCACAAGAACAGTGTTTCGCTTGTACCACAAGAACAGTTTTTCACTTGTACAATTCGAAAATGCCACATTTATCTTTGCTTGAGCAACTCGAATGCTTTCCTTTCTCATTCAACTCTCTGGTGCATGGAACCAGGTTTGCCCTTGCCTATGCAGCAGATGACAGGTATCATCTTCATCTTATAGGAGAGAAGCCATGCCAGAAAGCTCAAATGAGACACAAGAATGACAGGTGAAAGCTACGATCAAACAGAATGCTTATACCGATATATTCATGGGGGACATCTCTGCCTCCTGCCAGGCCAAGGGGCACAGTCTGGCTCATGCAGAGGCTGCTAACAGCCACTGCCCCCTGCCTGTGACCACCCCACCCAGTGCTTGGCCATGAGCTTCTCCTGGGCTCTATCTGGTGCCCCACTGGCCCCAAGAGCAAACTGTTGATTCTGGACAACACAGGGGTTGTCCTGAATCCCAGCAGAGTGGGGCTTCTATAGCACAGACCTGGTGGATGGAGGGTATTGCATGCCCAGAGGTGAGGATGGTGCTGCAGGTGCTGAAGGCATGGTGTTGGCTGGGATGGATAGTATGGGAGGTGGGGGGGAGCCTTACCCAACACTGGTTCACTTGTGGGTCTGACTGGGAGCAGTCCTGGGGAGAGCTGTTCCCAAATAGTTCTCTGCAGTGTGGGTGGCCAGGCTTGATCCTTGGTTTACTTCCTACCCTCTTTTATGCAGGGATGCAGGAGTACCCTCACAGGGACTGTGTGCCATCTCAGAGGTCACTAAATAGCATGAACCAGAAGCAAAGGGAATTGTGCAAACAGTAATGATCTTCCCAATATCCAAAGATAAGAACCCCTGACACTGAAGCACTGAGATTTTCTCAAGCCAGGGTTTACTTTTCCCTCTCTCTGTAGTTTGTAAGTAACAATTTATAAACAGGTATAAACCTAAGTAGCTTTTGTTCTACACCAGCTTGTCACGCCACTCCTTAGATGGCATGGGTTTTAAAAACATGCTCTTTATTTCCCATTTTTCCTTTTTGGTAGGTTTCTGTATTTGAGGAGGCAGGTAGAGCCTTTAGTCTGTCCCTACTCACAAAGACTTCATTCAACCAAGACCCTTTCTGTGAGTACAGTTCTTGTTACAGCACACTGTTGTCAGTGGACACAGGCTGTAGCAAAGGTGTGAAGCCATTTACCATTTATTAACAGATCCCAGGAGAAGTTATTTTCCTGTTTGCGTACAATGTGTGTATTGCCCTCTGACTTTCCTGTTGCATCAGAGCTGTCACTGAAATGTGGAGCAAACTATGTGTTGTAAGGTTCATGGTCCAGACACATAACAACACAAATGACATTCCCATGCAGGTTCATCCCCTTCAGAATGCAAAACTGGAAATAGCAAACTGTTTTAAATCTCTAAAAAAAAAAGTTACAGACTAATGAGAAATCTTAAAATCTAATTTTCAGCACTACAAGCACTGTTTCCCACCTAACCTATATAAGGAGTTTAAATGGACCTAGGAGTTGCTTAGAGGTTTTTCAACAAAGGAATATTTACAAAGATATCTTCACTTAGCCTGTGGTACTTAGGAACACTTTCAGTTGAGTAAAACTACCTTTTGTTTTGGAGAGAAGTGTAGCATTAAGCTAATTAAAAGCACCACCCATTCCAGCTGACTTTACAAATCTGGCACATCCAGAATGTGTGATAAGATGAGTGATTTCTAAGTGTGACCCAGCACTTATGTCACATTCCAAACTGGCCCTGAGTGAAGAGGGCTCTAAGTACTTTTTCTGCTTCTGTGAGACTCTACAGCCTGATTATTCCACGAATAAAACTAGTGTTCTACCAGCCACTAATATTAATAAAGCACCTTTAGATCAAATGAAAATTCTTCCTACTGACCTAAGAAGATGACTGTGTCACGTGTGATTCCGGGTAAGTACCAGCATTGCCTCTTTGCCAGTATTTGAGTATACTCTAAACCTCTGCTTTATTAAGAGCAGGGAATGGAAAGTGTTCTCGTGGGACCCATGCATTACCTGACTGGGCTGGATTTCTGGGTAATCCTGAAGCATGGTTGAGAAACGAGGAAAACTGCAAATCCCTGTGGGAATCCCTCCAAAGCTGCCACGGGTGTCTGCAGATGTACCTGCTCTGTGAAATGGGGGGGTAGACAGAAGCCAGGGTAGACACCTGCTAGAAACAATAAGTCAGAAAGGTGGAAATAGTCAGATTCCCCATTCTCTAGAGAGCCTGGTCTGGTGCAGCACACAGCTGCTCCTTGTTCTCTCTTGTCTAGGAAAGCCCTTCTCAGCCACTTCATGAAGATCCTTATGGAGGCTCTCCTGAAAGCTCAGCTGACCTGCATTTCTAAGGGAGGGTTACTTTGCATGTCAGATGAGGATGAATATTATTTTCATTTTTTTCTTGAAGCTATGAACTCCTCTTTTCTTGACCCACACAGCTGTCTCACTCCTGGGTGTGGGATTAACCTGCCTTGCTGCTCCCAGGCCATTCAGATTTATTC
This sequence comes from Nicator chloris, assembly GCA_013400495.1. Classification (NCBI taxonomy): domain Eukaryota; kingdom Metazoa; phylum Chordata; class Aves; order Passeriformes; family Pycnonotidae; genus Nicator; species Nicator chloris. The sequence goes on along the minus strand of WAAE01001730.1, from coordinate 223,130 downwards.
CAGCTGGTTTGCACCTATCTTACACATGGGAGGGTAGACTGCTGACTGTAGCATTTGCCTGGAAACAGGAACTCCTTTTCAGTAGTTGAAACAACTTGCTGGAAGGAAAAATGTCCTAACTGTACACCAGGCTTGCCAGCAGCTGTTTCACTGCTTTCCGCATGGTCAAACCAGGGGCCATGGGACGCTGCTCTGTACCTGAGGCTGACAGCACATTTACGGATCACTTGGAGCAGCTGCTCAGCCAGGAGTAGTTCTTTCCTACCACACAATAAAGACATATTTTTAGCAGCAACAAAAATAGATTTCAACAAGTGTCTTAAAAAACAGATAAAATTTCACATTCCTCTTTGATACTTCACAGGGATGAAAAGTACTGGGTTGCACACCTCTGTGTGGGAACCCCTAATGCTCTGCCCATGTCTGACAATGGATGGTTGCACAAAATAATACAAAATAAACATCATGCAGAAATACGATTAATCAAGGGAGCCTTTTTTGACACAGGAACTTTCCACACCATAACAGCCTTGCAAAGCAGCCTGTACGGGGAGGCTGCTCATTCCAGGGGTACATTCATAGAATCGTAGAACAATTTGAGTTGGAGGGGACCCTTAAAGGTCATCTAGTACATCTCTTAACAAAACAGATGTACCTGTAAAGGGACTTGTGGCCTCTGGAATTGAACATGTTAGTGGATAGATCATTCATCCCTCCACTTCCTTTGGAGCCATCAGAGGCCAGGCACATTCAGATCACGCTGCGAATTCCATCTCCCCTTTTGCTCCGTGCTAAGGGAGGATCCAGACATAAAGGTTGCTATGGGAGAGACCAGCACACCCAATCTGTTGTTATCTGCAGAGCTTGTGTTAGTCAGAGTGGTGGCAGTGTGGAAAGGAGGTCAGCTGCCACAGCTCCGCGCTGAAAACCAAGGGAACTGCTTCAAAGTTGGGAGTAGTATGGAAGACTGAAGGCTGAAATCATACTGCTTGAGGGCTGACTCTGCCAGTGCCTCAGAAAGCCTTCTCTTGATCCTTGAGCTGTCTCTTTGAAACCCACATAGGAAGGCATTACCTTAGGAGTGAGACCTCCTTGCAATGATAAAAGGAGATGCAGCTGTTGTTTAAGAGCAGTGTGTTTGGGATTACAATTAGCCTGATCTTAAACAGTGGCTGCAAAGAAGCAAAATGGGCTTGAAGATGGTGCAAGGCAGAGCAGACATCCCAGGACCTACTGCCATTGAAGTTGCACTGGAACTGGGGCAGTGTAAACACATCACTACCAGAGAGAAAGAGCCCTGCCAAGAGACCCATGAGTCTAGAGTCGTGCTGGGAGGACAAACAGGGTCACTCGGTGTTCAGCCAAAGATTTCCACATCACATTTTGCTTGGCTGTCCCATGGAGGAATTAGGAAAATGAGGATGGTGAGGGGGATGTGGCATTTGCAGTCAGCAGAGCTGTCAGGCAGAGGGGCAGGGAAACTTGTTCTTCAGGACACCTCTCATGCATGGGGGGTGCAGGCTGAAGAAACCCCCCTGTCCATTTGACAAGGAGTTACCTGCCTGCAACAAAACCCATAGAGACTCTTCACAAAATGCAGAGCTTTTACTAGCATGTGACAGCATCCAGAGCACATCTGGGAGGTGAGGAGCTGAGATGTGCAACACAGAGAGGGGCTGGTGAGGAGAGCAGGGGCCAGCACCTGAACCCTCCCTCTGCCTTGAGCCAAGTGAGAAAGGTGTCTGAATTACTGCTGAACTGCTGCTTTGGTACTGGGGGCAGTGTGAGAGACCACCTTTTACACAAGACTAACTTAGACCTTTTTTCCAACACTTTGTATGGGCACAGGTTAACTGCTAAAACAGCCAAAACATAAACCTGGACAAATCAACTCACTTAAATTTATTTTCCCACTAAATAAAGAGTTCCTCTTTACTGTCTCTGCTTGGCTGCTGTACAGCATTGCACAAAACATTACACCAGCTTTTGTGGCATTTCTCAATGGGAGGAACTTGCTGCTTACATATCCTCCCACCTTCGCCTGGTCTCCTCGTGGCCTGATGAAATGTGCTGGCAGGTGTGAAAGGTTTCCACTCTTACTTGACAGGGTCACTTCTAGTGACTATGTTTCTGTACCACAACCCAAGAGTGACTCCTGGGCTGTATTGCTACACTCTTATGAAGCAGGCAAAGCTTTCAAGATTTCCTCATACAGGTAACAAATATGCCAAACAGCTGGTGGAAATGCAGGTTCATGATGCTGCTGCATAGATTTTATTCTGGTCAAAAGATTTTTACAGGGTGAGTGAAAACAGAGGCAACCACACGTAAATATTGCATGGAAATCTATCTCCCAACAGACAAAGGAGACCTTCCTGAAGCAGAAGCTCTCTGTGACTTCTTGACTGGCAGGCACAGACACATCTACTTTATATCTGTGCACACACACACATAGACGTGCACATGCAGAGATATATTTGTACAGACACATTCATATGCACACAGCTGACTCTATAAACACACATGGGTGCCTGTGTATGTATGACTGACTGCACTTGTGTCTCTGCATATATAATTTATTATGTTCTGCTGTATTTTTGACATTTGTTATGACGTCTATAATTTGTGGTCTCAGAAGGCTGAGCCATGAAATGTGGTGAGCCAAACTGGTTTGCATGTCTTCACTGAAAAATAGAGGGTTGGTTTAAAAGATACTTTCCCCCTCAGAAAATGCAATTTTTAAAATCAGAAAAAATCCCCAGCTACTCTTTTTCAGTTTCTGAGTTTTCACACTGCAAGGGGAAAACATACTCCTTTGCACACTCTCTTCATCTTTCTTGTTTTACAAGCACTGGCCAAAGGCAGAAAAAGAAGCAAAAGCTAAGTAGACGTAGGGTTTGGTCTTGGCTATTCCATTTCTTCACTTCCTTCTTTTATATTACTAAATGAAAAATAAGAGGTGATATTTTAAGAGTTACAGAAAGCTGGCCTGTCAGTTTATTTTCTTACCATCAGAATGATATCATGTTTTCCTAAATAAAAATAATTCATGAAAAATTTCCAACAAAAGGAAAAGTCTCTCAGTTTTTTTCCATGAAATGTGTGTTTACTGAGCAGCATTGCCGTGAACACTCCCTGCTCTGGCTACTAGGGAGGATGTCACAAGAAGCCCTTGGATGAGTGGAACAGTGGACTTGGGACGAGTAGCACATCTCCTGGCATCCAGGCATCCAGCACTCACAGAGGCCTCCAAGGACGTGCAGCCAAGGAAAGTGGTGATTGTGCCTTTCCCCATCATCTGCTCGGGTCTTCATGCCCTACGTGAGCACCTTCCAAAGGAGAAAAATGAGGAACTGATGAACACTGGTTAGGTCCAAGCCCAACCTTTGGGAAGAAAAACCCATAAACCTCTGCAGATCCCAGAGGATGGGAGGGCAAAGACTTATCATCTGTAAATGCTGAAAAACAGTGAGGTTTGCAGTCATTCTGGGCTGAGTTCCACACTCTTTGGGGGAACCCTGAGAACGGCCTGACTCCTTCACTAAGATGATCTCTGCCACAACAGGCAATGCTACCATCACCAGAAAGCACTCATCATGATTCAGGAAAGTGAAGAATTATTACAAAATAACATCATCCTTTAGCCGTGCAAATACCAGCCCTTTGGCCAAGGTGACTACACCTGCCTGGTAGTGTAGGAGGCCAGTGAAGGAGCAGGTGACAGGTCAGCAGTGCCAAGGGACATGTGTGTCCCACTCCCACACCACCAGTAGCATTTTAGCACTGATCCTTTTAACCTCAGAACAGCTTAGCCATCATTGAGCAGGAGGTAGGAAAGTAATACACTGACAAAACTTGGATGAGACAAACCCTCTGTGCAATCAGGCACAGCAGAATACAAATAAACTTTTAAGAGGGAAAAAAGCCAACTATCCAAGAATAAATGTTAGCAATGTATGAGTTGCCTCCTTCATCAAGAAGAGAATTTTCATTATTTTTCACACTAATCCTTGTGTATTTGAAAACAGAAGTAGACAAGCTCATCTAACCTAAGATCCCTTCATCTAGATACCAAACATTGCCTTTGTAACTTAATATTTGTGTATCAGCAAGATATTAAACATCAAGGCGCTGCTGTGTTAGGCATAATAAAATAGTTATCCGCCAAAACCACAAAGCCTAGATTAATAACTTGAGAAGTAAAGCCAGATTGCTGGGATAGTATGTGGGAGAACAGAAAATACACGGGAACAGTAAGCGCACCAAGACTTGGAATTGTCTTTTAACTAAATTCGTTCTCCCAAATAAAGTTTTTGAGTGATAAAAACATTTTATTCATTAAAATTAATTTATAAAGTCGTTCATTCTCTTTTGCTTAGATACAAAAGTTTTTTTTCTCTTTGAAAGGAAAGGTTCTTTAGGAGAAGAGAGTAATATTCATATCCTCTCATTTCAATACCTAATTCATCTTCCGTTCCTTTTTTCACATCTAGGAAGTTAAAGTACAAGAGCCCAGGGAGAAAATGACATTCACAGAAAAGGATACCCTTGCATTCCTGGTCAAAAGAAGAAGGAGACACACTAATTAATGAAAGAGACTTCTTACCACCCTCTAAATCTCTAAGAGGAATAAAAAATATACCCCAAATCAGAGTTGAGATATCAAGTAATCAGCTACCTTTGTTCAGACACAAGGGCAGATGAAAGTAAAATGTCAGTATCCTTTCAAGTGAGGAAAAACACAACTCGTTTCCCTGGGGGGAAAGATCAAATTGTTATGTTTTTGTTTTTAATTTGGCTCCTTCAACGAGCAAATTTATTTAGGTGTAGGTTACCACCATTCCTACAGACATTTCAGCCCACGCTGTTTGGAGCCCACACTGTTTGTGCGGGGGCTTGGCTCGCAGTTGCTTTGCCATGGGACCCCTGCCTGAAGCTCAGCGTGGGTAACGCTTCCTCCTTCTGTCCCACCAGAACAACACCATCAGGGCACACACCCTTCCTTGTGCCATCCCAGCACGGGGCATCAGGGCTCCCAGGGCAGAGGTGTGTGTTCCTGACTCTGGCAGGAACCAGCAGACACCTTGAAATGTGCTCGCACACGTGGGTTGGATCCTGAGACCACTGGGATCCCTGGGAGCCGGCGGACTCCAGGGTGCCAGGTGGCTTTGGGTGGTTCTCAGAAGGAGTGACCCACCTGAGCCACTGGAAATGCAATACCTGGAGCACACAGAGATGGATTTAGAAGCTGATCTATTACACATTCTGGAGAGGTGTAGGTTCCTTCTCTCTTTCCATAGACCTCTTATCCTACAGGACCTATTCAAGACAATCTTAATTGTCTAATCCTATCTAAACCTGTGGGATTTTGGAGCTCTGAAGGGAATCTGAGACGTTTGCTCCTGAGGACCATGTCATGGCAAACTCTGTAATGGAAAAGTAATGACTTTGGAACAGGCTTATTTGAAAAAAATTAAATAAAATCTGGGCCCTTATCCAGGTAGAGATCTTAGCCTGGCATTCCATCTACATTCTTTCTGTTATTAAAATAATTTAGGAAACCAGGAAGCCTGTTCTGCACTCAATCATGTTAGCCCACGCCGTGTCAATTTGAATTCTGCCTGTGGTGATAACAGTTGAAAATCTGATGGGCCAGATACTGAACTGACAAAAATCGGCATTGCTCCATTACAATCAGTGGGGTTTTGCCAATTTACCCTTGTTAAAGATCTGGACCTCTACTTCTAGGCAGGCATTTTTCCAGACAGAGAAACACTCTCCTACCTCTTTGGCAAACGAAAAAATACAGGAACAATTTAGCGATACTTTGGAGAGTGACACGACCATGATAATGCAGCTTGAAAATTAAGCCCTTGGCTTATTTTCAGCATACTTGAAGTCAACTAGAACTACGTTCAGGTTCCTCAAATGTGGTTAACAGGTAAAATCTGGTGCCATTTTCAGTGTAGATGCCACCAGATTCCAAGATGAAGGTTATTATTTTTCCATTTTAGTTCATTAAGATGACTTTAAAACTCTGTTGAAAAAACTCCTCTGATGAAGAAAATAACATTTGCATGTGTAAGCAGACACATAAAAACATTTTATCTTCCATCCAACGGCTTTTTCAAGTCTAAAAATACTTCTGAAGTTCATCTTTGCTGTAGAAAGTCCATAAGCCTGTGGAAATTATGTTTTTGATATTTGGCCATTAGCTGATCGGCAATCAGGACAGCTTAGCCTGATCCTGTGCATCACCCTGCCATAGTTCACGTGAGAAGATAACAGGGACAGGCAGTTCCTTCCCTACCCATGTTATCCTTCTGTGCCTGAGAGATGTTGCTCCTGACCTTCCTCAAGGTGACTTCAAAAGTCTGCAGCATGGCCCTATAATAGTCACTATTTTGAGACTAGTCAAAAATGTTAGAGGGTTGCACTGTGGGTCACACTGCTTTGACCAAGAGGCAAAACCTGAAAAGCCTTCGTGGTTACACCTCCCCTGATCCTGTTGCCATCTGCCATTGCAGAAAGGAAAGTGAAGAAGAGTGGGGGAAAAGGGACTTTGAACTTCAGAGAGAGTTATTTTCATCTGAAACATGACAGGTACTTTTTACTTGGGAAAAGGAAAAGCAAAATACATTTCGTAGAAGACCAGTTTCATCAAAAGATTTGAGCTGGTTATAGCTGTTTCACAGGAGCAGGGACTCAACAGTGATCACAGTTGTCTAAATGCGGCTTTGAAACTACCCTGAAGGTCTTGGATCCTATTAGTAAAGAAAAGGGCCCAGGATTTATCTGTGGCTCTAAAAGCAAATGACAGAGAAGATTTTGCTTTTATCAAGCTAAACACCTTTCCCCAAGGGCTTCATGCATAGCAGTCTCTGCTGTCCCATGAGTCATACTCTGGAATTTGTGGGGACCCCACTTGTGAAAGCCAGCCAAACCTGTGACAGGGAACATGCCCCTAGTTCAGCTGTATGGACAGTCACCAGACCATGCTAAAGCCTGTGCCCTCACCCTGTAGCACAGGCCTGCCAGGCCTGGTAACAGGACCCTGCTCAGTTTGCAGGCATGTCTGTGCACTTACCAACTTTGCAAGCGACAGTCCTGGCCAACACCAGCCAATAACAGCACTGAGTGTGCACCGAAATGTTGTGTCCAACCATCTCCCTAACAGGCAGGACAACATTGCTCAAGGCGAGCCAAATCTTCTGAGCTTTTGAACATCATGTACTCACCAAGAAGAGGACGTGGATAGGAAATCGTCCAACAGTTTCCCAGAAAGGCTAAATCTGAGCCAGTCACAACAGGACTAACACAGAGATATGGATGAGTAGAGAAAAGGCATTGTAGAGTGAATAATAGCACTCAGTTTCTTTAACTGGCCTTTATTTCCATGTCCTCAGAGCACGGCCATGGCTTCACCAATGCAAAGGCTTCAGGCCTGCCTGCTGGAGAACTTCCCCTAGGAAGGATAACCTCCAGTGACCGCTCCCGTACCAGCCCCTCTGCAGAGAGCAGGGCTGTGGGGAAGGTGGTGCAGCAAGACCATCCATCAGCCCCAGATAGTAGCATAAGCTCTGCTCTGAGTTAACAGCTGATACAAGCAGCTAAACAGCTCATCAATTTATTCAAGTAAGCTGAACAATATCCAGAAAACCCTAGTTTTTTATGGAACACAATGGAGCTTTACACCTGCCTTTTTCTTACCCCTCCTATCTTTAGCTTCTGGAGTGAACTGTGGAGCATGCTCTGACAGTTCAGAACTGAACCAAGACAGTACTGTGTAGTGGGTTAGTCTTCATGCTTCAGCAGAGACCATAAATCCTTCAGTTTCTTTACTTGCTTTGAGGAACCTTATGTTTTGTTCAGTTTTGAGAGCAGATAGAATCCCATTGATGGCATTTAAATGCATCCATCACCATGAACTCTAAGATGCAGGAAATAAACTTTTCTTGTACTTAAGCATCTCAGGAGACTGCAGTGATCATATTAAAATTTTAATCACAAATTCCTTGCATTTAAATCACAAAGCATTCACAGTGCTAGAGAATTTCACAATATGAAACTCTTATAAATTTGTGGCACATAGCAATTTTCTGTCTGGGAAATGTAAATCAGTTATTAATAAGCCAAATTGCTAACATCAAAACTGGTATTTATATGCAGGAAAGAGACAAAAATCTTTCATAGGCTTATAAAGTTCTACGTGTACTAGCATGAGCAATTTTAATCCCTGTTTCCTGAACTGAGAGACGTCAAACTGCATCTCATTCTACAGCAATATATCCACTTGATCCATGCATGGTGTTGTAGGGCTTTGGAAATTATGATCGGAAAATTAATAGCTGAAAAACTATTCTGAAAGGCATATGCATTTCAGACTTTATAACTAGGGACTACTTTTTGGTTCAGATGAATGTAGTTCTTGTACAGGCTTAAAACAAGGCAAGAAGACAGTGATGTCCAAAGCAAGCAGCAAGGCAAAGTCTATGGCATCCTCTAGACCCATTCAGGCTCCTCAACAGCTACAAGCACAGACCAGAGCTCAAGACCTACCCCAGCAATCCTGCCTTGACCTGAGCCTATGTTCTGAATTTCAGAGCTGTCTTTGAATACACAATTGCACAAAACATAAACATTGGGTTTTAGCAGCTTCCGTATGTTGGGAGCTCCTAGCTGAGCTCAAGCACATTGCTAGCAGTACTTCAAATTTGATTATTTTGCTATTTTTTTAATGTATTAAAATATCCATTACCATTGTCAAAGGATGCAAAAGGTGGTAAATAATACACAGTGGATTCTGGGGATGAATTTGCAATGTAGCTAGAAACTGAGTATTTAGATTTTAAATCACAGCTCATTATTAGAATTAATTCTGAATGCTTGCAACTCTTTGCTAATGCCTTCATAGAAAACTACATAGTTTGCATCACTATGAGATTACCCAATTCCTTCACTTGCACAATTGTTCCAATAATCAAGAGTGGACTTAGTCTTTGCAGGTGCAAGAGCATCTCCAAATAATACAAATAATTCAATAACCAAAATGGGCTTTATCATATGAGTAGCAATTTACAGGGTACTGGTTCTTCTGCTTGCTGATTTTTTCAGCACAGCTTAAGAGATTTAGATGGAATTGCCATGAAGATTTAAATGTGAATGTAGGGCAGAAGCAGATAAACTGATTAATTAACTGATCAATTGCATAAGGACCTTAAAGCATATTGTAATTTTACAAAAGAAGGCATGGGATGCAGTGCTGTCTTCACAAGGGTATCTCCCCGCGTTGGAGTTCATCCCATGAATAAAGCAGTTTGATTCCTCTCTCAGCACCGGCACAGCTTCAGTGCCATGCGGGTGGAGAATTTGCCTCCTGCAGCACCATGTGTCCCCCATGCTTAAGTTTGCCTTAAACCAGGCAGAAAGACAAAGATCTGTTGTTTGGGGCTCGCAAAGGGCAGCTTCAAACCACGGCTCCTTCCAGTTGTCGACGTGCTGGAGTGTGAACTCCAGCCAGGATACGTTCAGTGCAGCTGTCTCACTTGCATCCAGGCTGTGGTGTGCATTTGCGTGTCAGTCGGGACCACTTTCAGACCATCTCCTCTAGGTGCCTGCCGGCGTTGCCATGACAACTAGTAAGGCACTGATGGGCAATTCGGGCTCCCCACGCTCCACGGCTGCCAGACTCTATTCCTTATATAGGCAATGGACAGAAGTAGGCATCTAAGTTAGGCACCCGAAATCAACAGGCTGACTACACCCCACACACAGACCCCCAGCCAGCTGCCAGATTCCTGGCTGCTCCCTGCAAGCAAGAGGGACTCACTACACCCTCGCCATTCCTGAACTCACTTCCTCGTCTGACTTCCTCTTCCAGCGTGTCAATCAGAAGTGACAATGCGACATCTGGGAAATGCTCCAAATCTATCCATTTTTAAAGTGAAGCTCTCAGTGGCAGTTAAACAGCCAGAAAGCTCTGGCAGAAAGCTCTTTACAGTATTAGAAACATTCAGATTTCTCTGCAGTCGGGTAGAGAACGGTAAATTCTACCATTGCACCCAAAAGGTTCTGACATGCATTTCCAGATCTTTCATCCTGCAAGTGTATTCCACAGATACAGAATCAGGCAGATGTCCTTTAAGCTTCAGAATAAAGAAATATTTTTAAACAAACAAACAAACAATCAAGTGCTAACCAAAAAACCCAAACCTGCTGTAAATGTAAGACCTTGAGACAGCTTCTAGTCCTGGAAGTAAAGAAAAACATTCTCTGCAAATATTCATGCAAATTCCAGTTCAGCTCACATTTTTTGGAAAGATGTCAAGACTCTTCCCATCTTCAGTACCTCTTCCATTTTTACTGGTTCTTCTCTTGCACATACATTACTCCTCATCAGACCTTTAGTGTCACTAATATCTGTCCTGAGGTGTTTTCTTTTTCAACCCCTTTGCAGGTGAAATCTGTGGAGTGTCTCACCGTGGTAAACTGTGACTTTTTGTTTGTTGGGCTTGGAGGTTTCTATCTTGCTCTTGTGCGGTTGTTCTTGCAAGGGCACTTTTACGAGCTGTTTATTTTTTTTAGTAGGCACACTGCTGTGTATTTATGATAGGGATGGCCAAAGAAATGACCTAGCAAAGAACTGGACCATATACTTGGAGCAGAAGTAGGTGTGATTCATGACTTGCCTTAATTCCTGGAGGAATTCATTCCAGATGTTCAGATAACAAGCTGAAGCTTGTTTCAATGACCAGGAATTACATGATTCCAGCAGAGTGAAATCTGTGATGAGGGTGACCACTCAGGAACTTCAGCAATTCAAACAACCTTTAAGAACATCCAGAAAGGGCAAGCTTAGGCACTTCATTCACACTGACTTCTGCTGGGATTCAATCCTCTCTCCTCGTTTGATTCATCTAAATGCTTGGTACCTCAGCTGAGCTCTTTCAACTGCCCATACAGAGAGATAGATTTCTTTAAGGAACAAAGAGCAGATGCCTCTTCCTCTCCCCACTAAAGTGTTGGCTTTTCCCAGATAACTGGTTGTTAGGCAGCTAAAGAGAGGAACAACAAATCTCGTGCTTGGAGTCGGGGTGCATTAGGCACTCCACAGGAGTCAATGATCTCAGTACTCTTTGGGGCCTCAGCAGGAGAATTTGATTTGGTGCAAAGACATGGTGGAGAATGTGAAGAGGAAGTCCAAAGTGCTCTGCACAGCCTGAGCTGCTGCAGAGGCTCTGTTCTGTAAATGGCTAGAGGCCTCCATTCAGACCATCTCAATTGCCACAGTCCATCCAAGGCATGGTGAAAGCATGGATAATTGAATTAAGTTTATTATTAAGGGTAGGATCTGGACTCTGGATCCACCCAAAGCCCATGGGGAGTATTTTCATGGAATCATGGAACAGTTTGAGTTGCAAGCAACTTTTAAAGGCCATCTAAACCAACTCCCCCCTGCAATGAACAGAGACATACTCAACCAGATCAGGCTGCTCAGAAGCCTGACTCGTAATGTTTCTGGGGATGAAACACCTACCACCTCTCTGAGCAACTTGCTCCAGTGTTCCTGCAGTTATCCACTGATGCTGCTTTGAGTAGGTAGGAATTCAAGAGCATTTTTTATGTACAGGAATATAGTCCCTCTGCTCACCAGTCTTCCCGTCTGCTCAAGCTCATCTTCAGCCGATTTGTGGCTGAGCTCTTCCAAGACACAGGGTTACCAGGGTGACAGGAAATGCACTGGTGTCAATCCCTTGTTGCTAGCACCTGGATTAAAACTAACATGGCTGCTCACATTCTGAATATTTTAAAAAGGTAAGTAAAGGAATGGTCCTTGTGGGAATCCACCAACAAAGGGCCTAGTGATAGGGATATAATTTCCCATCATTGCAGCATTCCCTTTACCAAAGGATACCCAACTACTCTGACTGCTTCTGACTGTGTGAGCTAAACCAATCATTTCAAATTATATTTTCAAGGTCATTTGTTGAACACCTGTGGGACATTTTTAAATATTGGCTATGTTCAAGAATTACAGAATAAATGGAAAGGTAATTTAGAGACCGAAAAAAGAAATTTTTCAATTTTTTGTGAATGTGTCAGTCACACTTACCCACTTTCTCAGCATGCAGGGGTCACTTTGGCACACCTGGACTGCAATCAGTGACATCTACAGCTTGAGTCAATATTCTTTGAAATTAGCAGAGGCTGCCAACTCGGGCTCTTTGATGTTACTGTTTGGTCATTGTCTTGTTCAAATGTCATTCCCTTTGACATTTGAGGCAGATACGCAAATGAATTAAAGGAAGGGCTTATTTATGCTGAGTGCATGAAAATGGCACTTGTGCATTGAAATGGTTGTGGAAACTGCATTTACACAAGCATTTTATCTGCAACAGACAGGGCTCCATAACTAGCTGCCTGCCATGACACAGGAACAAGCAGCTAAGGCAAAAGGTGTATTTATCTTTTCTAATGTGTAATTCCAAAATATAACCTTTCCCTTCAGTTATTATTTATCTAATTGCGCAGCCAAATTTAGTCAGTGCATTTGAAAGCATAACTAATTGCAATGCACTTGGTAATGTTCCATTCTGCACCACCTGTAAGTCAAACTGCTGTAATACAGAATTGATTTTTGGAAGGGTTTTCATCACACTGTGTGCACTGAAAATAATTAGTGATCCAGGAGGGCAGTTACTTTTATCCTCCTAATTGTATATGCTGGCAGTTCTTATGCCCTTGTGGTCAGATGTTAGCCTCATTTGCACAGTTCCAACCAGTGGGATTAGCGCACTTGGGTGGTCATGTGTGTATTTAAGAATATAATTCACACTTCTCAGTTTTGCAGCTGTTGAACTGGTGTGAGCCGTGACTTTACACTGAAAGGATCAGAATCCATGTTGTCTCAGTACAGCACTGAAAGACCTGCCTGTGGCTGAGGCTTAGGGGTGGTTCTCACAAGCATTTGCAGCTACTGTCGAGCCTTCAAAAGCATTCTGGTCTGGAGATGCCTTCTCCACTGATTTTCACCACTTGGTAATGTTTAGAAGAAAGTGTTTACAGAATGTGGCACTGTGACAGTTTCACAATACTTTGGTTTTGGCAGCGGAATCAGCTTAAGAAATTCTCTCCTTTCTCCTGCCTTTGCCGTGCAGGTCACTGACCTCTCAGTTGTGCCAACACAACTATTTGTAAAACAGTGTGATGCCCTGGATAAATGACATAATTCAGGTTAAACTGCCTTCTTTTCTTTTTCCCTGCTTTTGGCTTTTAGGGATGAAAATGGCAAAAGGGGAGGAAAGCTTTGGTGAAAGAAGGAGTGGCTGTGGAGGGAACTGTCTACAGAGATTAACACTAAAAACCTCAATATTGTGAAGCTACTATTCTGAACCTCTCTTGTTGGTGTTTGGGGTTTTGTGATGGTTTGGGGTTTTTTTCTAAAGCATGCTAAGTAGTAAGAGGAAGCTGGCAAAAACTAAAAACATGAGACTCATGTCTTTTTATCTGCCTCAAGTGCAGATTAGTTGTTGGAAGACTAAAATGCCCTCCATGAAAAGTTCTCAGACATGTTTGGGGCTTTTCTTAATTCATGGGATATGCTCAGCCAGTAGCTTTCCCATCCCATATTTAGAGAGCTGCTGCTACGGCAGTTTGGACACTGAGCACACGGATCCACAGAGCAAGCCTTTGGTGTGCACCACGTGGATGAAGCCCCTGGGAGAAGAAGCAGTACTGAAAAGGATGAGGAGGACAGGGCAGGGATTGGGACAGAGAGGAAGAACACCAAAAAATCTTCATCTCAAAAGACAAGGGCCACTGGGCTGCTGGGACCTGTTAGGGCATGAACCTCCACACAGCTGGAGATCCTGGAAAGGAGTACAGCCATGGGATGGCCAGGATGGTTGGCAGGTGACTCTGAAGCCGAGGAGATCCAGGATCTTCGTGTACTATAAGGCTTCCTGCTGGAAGACTGATAAACCTGAGATTTTTCACTGCTTTTGAGAACTTATTTCTTTTGAACAAACAGGATTATGCTGGTTATCTGAAATAGCCAAGAGGCAAGATAACAAGGAGGGAGAAAGAAGAGGAATAAGAAGAATACAGAAGCAATATGTGGCTGAGGAAGTTAACAGAGTTTCAATTTGCTAGAAAATAGCTTTCAGTGTGCACAGCTTAAGAAAAATGGGAAGCAAGATGAGCACCTCATAAAATAGTAATACTTATTTTCAAGTATCTACACTAAGAGTTTCTTTTACATTATTTTTCACTGGAATAAAATTTGACAAGTCCAAGAAAACATATCTGAGAAGATTCTCCTCAAAGTCTATCAGATCTTACACAGAAAGTGGACATAATTCCCAAAAATAAAGCTATGTTGATTGCAAAAAGGAATGAGAAAGAAGTTTCAGCAGCTCAGAATAAGAATATGCTGGTATTTGGTTTTGGGGGTTTCAACAGCAGTTAAAATTTTTTCAGAAGTCAAGAGACCACACTTTCTTCATGTTTTTTGGTTTTTGTTTTGTTTTTTTTTTTTCACAAGGGAAATGGAATCTCTTTTCCAAACTGATTCTAACAGTGATGATTTTAATGTCATTTACAAACTGAGCTTTCTGTGTATTAGCTATTTCCATGACTGTAATAAGAACATAAAGAAAACCCAGGTAGATATTCACATGAGCTAGTTATAGCAAAGTACATAAGCAGTGGTGGTGGTTGTAGTAGTGGAAAGACTCATGTTTCCTAGGTTGTCTCAGCACTAACATACATTCAGAAATCATAAAAATTTTATTAATTAATCCTGAGTATAGAAGGTTCTTTAAATTCTAGATTGTTTGGGTGATAGAGACAAGAAATTTTTAAAAGGTAATAATCCATTTTAGAGAACAATCTCTTTGACATAGATTTTGACTCACTGGCTTTGAAATGCAATAAAATCGAAAAAATTAAAACAGATTAAAATAAAACATGCTAATAAAAAGACGAGCTGGAGGATTAAGGACAGATGGCTTAGAAGTCAAGGAAATTGTCATCCTTTTCCAGTAACTACTTCAGACAGCATTGAGGTTATCAAGAACAAGAGTGAGGTGAGCCGTTTGCATACTATCTAACTAAACTACCCTCTTCTTCTGCCTGAATTGCAGTCACTGAA
This sequence comes from Nicator chloris, assembly GCA_013400495.1. NCBI lineage: Eukaryota > Metazoa > Chordata > Aves > Passeriformes > Pycnonotidae > Nicator > Nicator chloris. The sequence continues at coordinate 207,979 of WAAE01001730.1, read as the reverse complement.
GGGTCATAGATTTTTGGAAAATATCATGTTGTCTGTAACATCCCAACAAATACTTTCCATAAACAAATGCATAAACAATGCTCTCTGTGGGCAAGGATGTAAGAATTCGGTATGAGCAAATTGCAGAGAGTGACTGGTCTTCAGAGACATACAATGGTTTTCCTAATCCCTGATCAGGGTGATAACAATTCCAGAGTTCTTCAGGGGGGTAGGACCAAAACCAGTTTCTCAGAGCCAGCATCAGGGCTTGCCGACTTCACCACTGCCAAGCTTTCACCTGCAGTTTGGCAGGGATCACACGAGTAGGTGCACCACAATAATGCGTTTGCTTGTAAAATATTCTCGTATAAAATATTACTTGAAATACTGTTTCAGGAAACCAGAAAAAGGTGTTCTGAAAGCCAAAGCATGTTTGCAAGTCTTTGTCTGTAAATATTTTCTTTGGTATACATCCAGCTCTACTGGGAGAGACCAATTTCACTTTAATGCTAGTACCCTAAAAGTTAAATAGCTACTTTCAGCATGTAATTGAACAAAGGTTTCTGCAGATGATGGAGAGAAATAAATACTGTGAGGGGGTAGTTCATTCTTTCTCTATTAGACACCGTTTAGGGGATAATGACACCCCCACTCCCCCCCACCCCCGAAATACAAATATCTCTTAATTGCAAAGGGAATACAGATGATTCATTTGGAGAACACACTGCTGAGTCAGATTATTGTTGTTAATTAATTACCTTTTTGCCAACTGGCACACCTTGGACAAGGCTTCCTGGAAGAAATCAGTGGCTGTGATCCCTTTTATTGGGGCTGGTCACCATTCTCTTCCATTGGCACGCGCTCTCATGGGGAAGGTGGGCCCAGTTTAATTGACATACAAAGCAAGACTTGAGAAAGGTTCAGCTGCAGCAACCACCTGCTGACAGGAATGATTATTACACAGGCCACAGCTAAGAGTGTCCCCATGACTGCCTTCTGCACTCACCTACAACCCTCATTTTCAAGACAGGGCTAAGAGACAGTCCAATATCCACCTGCTGGAAGGACAGCTGCCAAGATGATGGAGCAAAACTACTTTTAGTAGTGGTAGGTTGTAGCAAGAGGGGTGATAAAAAAGAAGCACAGATTGGGGGGTTCAAGTAGGAAGGCTTTATCAGCTAGGCAGGGCATGCAGTGCTGGAACAGGTTGTTGAGACAGCTTTGGGGGTCTCCATCTTGGACAGACTTCAAGGCTTGACTGAAGAAAGCCACAGCCAAGCTAACAAAGCAGCAGTGACAGTCCTGCTTTAAGCAGGCAGCTGGACTGGATGAGATGAAGAGGTCCCTTCCAACCGGCATTTCTGTGGGATGCTGAAAGTGTCTCAGAAAAATTCTCCACTTGAGAGTGCTGTGTGTGCTCCCTTCCTGTTCTTTCCTTCTTCTGTGCTCGAGATATGTCAAGCAGCAGTTCCCAGAGGTCATACAGGAAGGATTATTTCCTCAGTATGCCTTCCTCTTCCTCATAGTCCTTCTTCTGACCTCAACAGAGCTCCACGCATTTGCCTACAGAAAGAATGTGACCTTTTGACAATAGAGTCATCCAGCTATTTGTTCTAGTTTGAAGCTATTTCCCCCCATTACCTCTTAGGTTTTTCCTGAGCCTCTTTGCCATCAATGGAAAGATTTGCTATGCCTGGAATGCGAAGTTTTGGTTACCATTCACTGCACTGTAGTGCCCAGTTCAACAATATGTACCAGAAACCTGGTTTCAGCCAGGAGCTTTTCTCTTCAATGGAATTTCACAAACATTTTTTGAGAGTCTTTAAAGCAGAAATGGTAAAGGAAGGTAGGTTTGTTAAAAATTATGCATTGCATCATGGAAAAGCAAGTAAGCTAGGCTGAAGAAATAGTGATGGCATAGGTAAACATACTACCAGTTATGAGGTTCATAATTCAATTCATATTATAGATATGGGTTGTGTACATCTATAAGTAAGTACATATACATACATCTCCAATTATAGGGAGATACGTGTTTACATGTTGATATATATGTATATAAAAATTAAACACAAATATTTGTGCAGATTAATTGGTTTCTAAGCATATTCTTTGTGGTTACAGAGTAAAAAGGCAGATACTGCATAATAATGCAACACATAGTAAGCCACTTGATTTTGCCTGCCTCACCTGCTTTTTCTACAATAATTGACATACGCAGCATTAGTACTAAAATTTAATATCGACAGCTATACAAATACAGAGCAAAATAACTACCTGACAAGATTTTATTTTTCCCATTTCAGTGTCTCACAGTGCCACAGAAGTCAGGCAATACAGAATATCCAGTAATCCACTATGCACAAGCTGCTAATTGGTACTTATTTAGAATTAGAACTTACTCAGAGCTATGATCAGACATCAGTGAAAGATGCAAATTCTTTACTTTACAGCCCATTTCCCTTCTAGAAATTCCCAAAATACAATGGACATTCTTTAAATTAATTACAAGTTTGTTTTAATCAGAAGCAACCTCTCACAAGCAAGTAATGCCTTTAAGAATAGAAGATACTTTTCCAGGTAACCAATCTAGTGACTTTAAAACCACAATCTTATTATACGAGTATAAAGTTTTGATGGATATTTTGAGCTAACATTTTTACTGGCCATAAACTATTATTCCCTGCCAGACTGAGACAGCTAGCCTGAGGGGGAAAAATATTTCGGTCTTACAAAGAAAGGCACACTAAAAAAGTGGAAAAATGCTATTTTTAAATAGACTCTGAGCATTTTTCTAATAGGTTTTGTGTAAAATATGAAATATGTTGCAGTCACGGAGCACATAGTGTGTCAGAAAGCTTGGATTGGTGTTCTTTTGGGATGTCTTGCACAATTTGCTCTTGTTTATTTTTCCAATACAGATCACCAAGGTTTCCCAGAAAAGCAAATTACCTCTGTTAAAAACATGAGAGGGGGTTTTACTGCTATGTTTTCCTTTTTTTCTGCAGCAAACATCAATGGTGTAAGTGGTTATAATGGATGGTCGATTCTATCGAGTTTCATTCACTAGAAAACCCAGAGCACAACAGAATCACAGAATGAGTTAGAAGGGGCCCTCACACCAGCTGTTGCTGCTAACACCTTTTCTGGTTTTTAGGTGTAGGCTTTCCTTGCACCCGACCTGGCACCAAGGTCCTGCCCACTGCCAGAAATTGCCCTGTCCAGCCATACCAGGCACGAAGTGCAGATATCAGACACCCAGCTCTGCACGGGTTGGGATCCCTTCCTAGCCCTCCCTCACCTCCCTTAATGCATAACATGGGTATTGCTGCATAGCTGCACCATTCCCCGTGTTCGACTCGTAGTGTCCTTCCCTGAAAGGTCACAGGGAGAAGATGGCCCACCAGCTCCAGTGCAGCCGTGTGCCACTGGTCACAGTCCCTCTGTGGCAGCCCTAAGTCTGTGGAAACCTCTTGTGCTCTTTCAGCATAGGCTTATACATTCATACTGACTGAGCAGAAGCACCAAAATCCACATTTTGGTGTCCAGTGCTTTGTCTTCAGGCTATACTGCACCCTGCTAGGGCATTTTTATGAGAACAAAACAGCACATGGCTTCATCAGTCTTTGAAGACAGAGGAAGGATGAAAGAGGTACATACATACCACACATCTTCTAGCGCCTAGACACTAAGGTTTTTCCCCCTTTATGCTACCTGCAGAGATAAGGGGTAGGTGCCTGTGAGACACTGTGCTGGGTCCTCATCAGGAACATCTGTGTGCTGTTTTCAATATTGTCACTACTTTGCCTGGTGAAGACATACCCTGGAGTAAGCTTGCTGTGACATAAAAATGACTCAGGACAGAAAGAGACACAGAAACCACCCACCTTCAAAGCCAGAACCCTAACCAATTAGGAACACAACCCCAGAGTCCTGTCGTCATCAGCTGCTTATAATTAAGCTTCATTTCCAAAACATTGCCTTTCCCACCCACAGAATGGCTTGAAACACAAGCTATCACATGAAAAGCACGTAGAGTGGGGAGTTGATGATCTGTTCTCTCTGGAGAAACTCATGGTACAGAAAATGGGAACAAAACCTCTATTAGGAAATATTAGGTAGGGCTTGATTATGGTCCACAGGCATCCCCAAATCAAATAATTTGTTGACTCCTGTTAATTGTCAGAGGTATTTTCCTACACAGAAACATGATGTCAAAATGATCTGATCACGTCCATCATGCTCCTTTACTGAAGCAAGGTACCATCAGTGACCATTTTGGTCATTTTGGGAGGTTTAGGTTAAATAAAAGGAAAAAAGTTTTCACTGAACGAGTGGCCAGGCATTGGAACAGGCTGCCCAAGGAAGTGGCAGAGTCACCATCCTGGAAGTGTTTAAAAGATGTGTGGATGTGGCATTTAGTTCTATGGTTTACTGGTGAACACAGCAATGCTGTGTTAAAGGTTGGACCTGATGATCTTAGAGGTCTTTTCCAATGTTAATTATTCTGTGATTTGCAAAGCAAAGTCCAGCCTTGATCACAACCATGAACATTGTCCATTTGTCGCCTGTCATTGGAGTAGCTGGTCTGCTCCAGACAGGTAAAGGAAATGGAAGAGGCCTTGGCAGATAGAGAGAGTGTCTCTTGTTGAGCTTCAAATTGTGCTTTAGGTAAGATCCAAACCAACATTTTATGTATTGCTCTTTTCCTGGTGGACAGCAAGACCAGCATTTCCTGGGTCTAGTTTCAAAGCAGCAATCTAGTATCCTTACTGGGACCTGTCCTGAACTAAATCCTTCCACATTTGATCCTCCTCTAAGTCTTGATAAAATCCAAAATTAAATAACATGACCACAGTCCTGCTCTCATCCAAAGTAGAAATGGAGCTTTCCTGGAATGTCTTGTCCCATCTGGCCCTGTAAACACAGCACCAGCACTGGCCATCTTCATCTGCATGGACACAACCATGAGAAGGAAGGACCTGTATTGTGATATAAAGGTAGCAGCTTCTACACTGGCCTGGCAAAGTATCTGGTGATTCCCCAGCCCCGCCAGGAAAGGGTAGGGAACTGGGCTTCTACCAGTTCAAGACTTTCAGGTGTACCACAGTGTGGGAATACCTTTTTCATGGCACTTAGTGAGCCAGCTCCCTTTTGCAAGCTTATCAGGTTAAATCATTATTTTTCTGCATCTCAGCAGGGTTTGCTCAACATGAAAACAGACTACACAGGGCATTAACTCTGTCTGGGTCTGTCCTGGACCTGCTCCAGCTAAAAAACAGAATTGCCAGCATGTGGGAAAAATCCCACTAGGAACTTTCCTCTTTGAGAAATGACTATATCAAGTGTTGATCTGTCGCAGTAGGACACAAGAACGACACTTACACCTGTGCTGCTCAGAGCAGAGAAAAAAGAGAGTGAAAGTTTATTTTACATCACTTATATACTATTTAAGAAATGACTGAGGATTGGAGGATGAAGAGACTACTTCTCCAATCCCATTGGTCAAGACACACGTCAATTAAGTGTCTCCCCCCCTAGAGAGGAATTCAAAGTAAGTGTAGATATCTACAGAAAACAGGGTTGTTTACATAAAGGCACTATGAGAAAATCTGACTCCATTTATAAACAACAGAAGGCAAAGATAAACTTTAAAAAGACAGGGCGACATTGGTCTCTTGGGATTTTTCAAGTGAATGTATTTGAGTTCAATACTAAGTTGTTGGCAGTGCATTTTTGCAAAGATCAGACCCTTAGGAAAACATTTCAGGATACATTGAATTTTACAACTCATTCTGCAACTTCCATGAAGGAACAGTTCTTGGTCCATCCTTACTAACTCAAAACTCAGAAGCAAGTTTTCCCTTGGGCAGGTTTGCACAAAAATGAAAGAAGCACTGAATTTTCCACACAGTATTAGAGACTAAAAGCTGTGAGCTCAGGCCCAGGTTCAAGTCACCTCCAGTGTGTTATCAGTTAAATTGGCACCATTGGCCAATGGCACCTGCAAAGTCATCTGACTGAGTTCTATTTCGTTGTGAGCTGAGGTTAGATAATAAAAATACATTGTATTTGTCAAAGGCTGAAAGCGCATTCATGAACCTTCGATGGCTTGCAGTAACTTGTTATGGCACTGTTGAGTGGTTTTGCATCTGAGCCTCGAGATTCCTTTGTGATTTTCAAATCTTTCAGCTGCTTGCAATGAAACAATTCACACACCACAAAAAGAGAAAACCAATTAGACATTTAACCAGTAAAGAGGCCCATATGGGCCCATGTACTCATCAGTGCACTTGAAGCCATGTTGTTTTACAGAGTAACAACAGTTAGTTAACACTTCAGCACTTTGTATATGAAGTTTCAATGCATTACTGTTGATTGCACTAACCGAGAAAAACTCTTTAGGTTCATAATTGCATATTCTGGTTGTAGAAGCGCTGGGAGCCATCCCCAGTCCCTGACCAGGAAGCGACACCCTGTTGTACCAGAGCTGCCCCGAGCAGCACGCCGTGCGGCTGCAGATGAGCAGTCGTGCTGCCAGCCCGGTCGCAGCAGGGCTGTCTCCAGCCCCATGCACTGCACTCTGCCCAACAAGGGACAGGGAGACCCCAAGTCCTGTGCCTCGCTGCAGCCTTTGCAACACAGCCTTGATTTTGGATGTGTTTCACTCTTCAGTCTGCTTTGCAGTGATGTGTGGTCTGTTCCTGGTTGCGTGACCACATTGCCATTAAAGTTTTCTCCTCTCAGGCCACAGCACTGGGCCAGCTGAAGTACGATGCTGGCAGTCTGAATAGCATAGGGACCATCTGGGGAGGGAAACATGTATGCTGGCAGCATAGGCAGCTACTGTGTGGTGAGCTAGCCCTGCCCAACTCTACCCTCACAGCCAGATAGGGACAACGCACCTCGTCCCATGGGTCTCACTGACATCAGATCCCAGGCTCACCTGAGCATCTTTCATCTCTCACACGCTTTTTTTTCCTCTCCAATTTCCAAGACAAATGAGGACAAATGTGCCCTGGGCAGCAAGTTTCTGGGAGCTTTCTTCCCTACTCTAGTGGTGGAAAGCATGCAAGTTTTGGCACCTGGCCCCATTTTCCCCAAGACAGCCAGACCACTTGTCTCTTACTGTCTTTCTTTTTCCCCCCAAGGCATTTAAAAATAAATAAAGACAGGTGCCAGAGTCTATTTGCTCTTGCTTCCTAATCTTTTTGCATTTATCATAACATAGACCACTGCTTTATTACATGAGTTGCCTATCTCCTCACATAGGCATCCCATATCTGAAACTCAAACTCTCTGCCTAGAAAAACAACTCCAGGGCAAAAGCAGAAAAGGTTTCCCTTTGCTATTTCAAATCCACTGAACAAACACCAACAGCTTCACTTGTCCCAAAGGGACCAAATGAATTTAATATTTCCTAGGATAAAAGGCCTTTGTTCAAGCAGTTCTCCCTGCTGCTAGCCCTGAGCAAGTAAAACCTAGGCTGGCCCAAGTACTCTCTAAAGCAGCATAAGAGAAAGGTCTTTGGGCAACTAGGAGAAGAAAGAGCTCAGAAAAGGCCATTGTCTCCCATTCAAGGGGAAGACCCAGGCTTAAGATCCTCCTTTCAAAAAGATGGCAGTCTCCCAAAGAGAGAGATTTACTTCCCAAAAATATACAGCTGTTCCTCAGGCTGGCTCTGCACAGCAGCAGCTGTGCCTTATTCTGGGCTGTTCTTGTGAGTGTTGCTATTGCACTGGTCAGCAGAGCATCTCCCAGACCGTGTCGTTCATTGTGTGACCACTCATCAGGGCCGCCTGGACCTGCTGGTCTCTGCTGCTGGTGGCACCCTTTTGCAGGTGGCACAGCACTGTGCAAGCAGTGCAGCCTCATCTGTAGCCACTGCCACTGTCTTGGCAAATCAGGACTCCCATGAACCCCATACGGACGTTCCTGCCCTGGAATTCCCCCGCCCTTTCTCAGGCTACTTCCACTTCATTATCTGTAAGCAGCCTCTCTGGTTCTTTCCTTGCTGGAGGAGAAAGAGATTTCCTCACATTTCAATCTGCTTAACCCAAGACCATACCTAGGGGCATCTTACTAGGACATGTGATGAAAGTATTTCCAAGAAAGGAGGTGTCTCCAGGCAGAGATAGTAGCTCTGCTACTATAGCTCTGCTATGCTGTGACTACCAGCACCAGAATTTCATGTTTAATGTAGAAAAACTCACACTGTCATGTAAGGGACCAATCCTGCCTCTTCCATGGCCTCTTCTGTCTTCTTCTTTCATGGAATCATAGAATGGTTTGGAGTTAGAGAGGACCTTAAAGATAATGTAATTCCAATACCCTGCAGGGGCACTCTTTCCAGCTGAACAGGTTGCTCAAAACCTTCTTGGCACTGAAAGCCTTCAGCATGCAACATTTGTGGACCCTCACTTCACTGGACCATTTGTCTGATGAGCATCAGTCTCTCCACTAGCACGGCTTGCTGTTTCAAGGCTGAGAGCTCGATTCATTTGCCTAAGTGCAGGTGAACAAGCCATTGCCAGCTGCCAACAGCATCTGAGGCATTGGCACAGTGACAACCATACCCTACTGAAGCGACAGCCAGAGGCCATACCAAGCACCCAAGGATGCCTCAAATGGTACTGCATGTTTGGGTTTAGGCAACTGAATCAGCAAGGTCCACAGCATGTACAAAGCACACTTCTTGCCTTGGGCAAAAGTGCCAGCCTCGAACTCAACCAATTACAACCTCAGCTCAGTAAACCAAACCAGAGATGTCCACATTCTCGGGAATGAGCATTTTGGGGTGTGCAAGCCATGCCAGCATGGCAGAAAGAGCTGCATGTCCCAAAGCCTTCACTTGAGGGGACACAGGCTGAAATCTGGTCGTCCACGGAGCACCAAAAAGGTGCTGAGCTTGGAGCTGTAGGCTGATGCTGCGGCCTCCGCTTTGGTTTCTCTCAGTAGTAAGTATACTTCAATGGTTGATGCCATTTTAGAATGTTGCCTTATACTTATTTCTCTTTTTTATCTGTGCAATAAGTTAAAAGTGCCATATGCCTGTTTTTATATTCCCCAGGCTTCATCCCCACACAAACACCATACACACACAGTTTCCAGTTGAGGAAGGAATGCGACACATTTATCTGTGGCTCAGCACAGACACTGGTACACCAATGCATACATCCAGTGTGGGCGTACGAGAGATACAGGTGCCATATGGAAATCACATCTGACACATACAGCTTGGGACAAATGGGAGAAAAATCTGTGCTGCTCACGTGCACCATGGAAAAACTTTTTCTGAAAATTGTTTTTCGCTTTGGCTTTATAAGTCTATGATACACCAAAGCACAGATGCCAGCTTGTTATCAGAAAGGAGTTGGAGGGAGAGATGGGACTTGACTGTGGCACAGAAGGAGAACTGGTCACCCTGAGCTTCCTCCCCTCACCCAGATTTGCAAACAGGCTGGACCCAGCCTAAGGAGGCAGCTGCACTACGCCCACCCACCGACTGGCAGCTCCACATCGGCATTCCCATGACTGCCAGGAAAGAGCTGGCTGCTATCCTGCCTCCTGGAGCTCCCTCCCTTCAGGGGACAATAAACACTTCACCTTCTAAAAACTGGATTGCCAGATACTTTATACAGCCAAATGATAATTGATAGGCAAAGAAGAGAAATCAAGCACAGCAAGGAGTTTAAGGTGGGTTGAGAAAAAGATAAGTTAGAAATAGGATTTAATTATACAGATGTTATGGTGATTAGGGTCATCTAAGTAGGTAGATGGATTTGCAAATCCAGGAAGTTTTGCTCTGGTGACAACAATTTCTTCCTCTTCCATCTTGCCTCCTAGATAGCACAACCCTCAGAGTGCCTAGAGGGAGACAACCTTGGCAGTCCCCCTGCTCCTAATGACAAGAGGGGTTGTACCAGCACTGATGCAACTTGTTTGGATGCTCAGGGCAGGCTCAGCCCCCAGCAGCACTCAGGCAGTCTGAAGGGAGGCTGCTTTTCCGAGGGTGGGGAGTGGAGAGGAGGAGAGACGTGATTCACGGAGGAGGCTGGCACTGAGCCACTGATCCAGAGGTTTGCAAGTAGAAGGTTCTATCACCCACTCTCTATGCAAAGAGACTCATACCACCATCAGTGGAAGCCTGAACAAAGACCCAAGGGCTGGGCTGGTAGAGGGAACATGTTGTTCTCTAGTGTGAAATTAATGTGGAGTGGAAAAATTTGGTTTTGGGTGGAGCTGGGGTGGTCATGCTCCCAGTGGCTGTGGGTGATGCAGGCAGAGCCCTTTCCTCCAGCCCCACAAAACCAAGACTGCAACACCAGGATCTGACCTGGGCAAATAAATTTGTTTAACCCTTAGAACCCTTAGTAGCTTCTAACTGGCTGCAGTTGCTCATAATAGTCTCAGCTGAAGTGAATAATGACAAAATGTCCCAGTTTTTTATCTCTCCAGCACCAAACCTGTTTTCAGTGCTTACAAAGTGCTTTGGCGGGTGGTGGTATCAGTTGTTGTCATTTCCCATACAAACATTTCCCTCAGTAACCATTATTCTCAGCCAACCCAATCCAACCTGAAATTCCAGCACCAACATAGTCCTGGAGAAGTGACTAGTTCACGTCTGTCCAACAGCGATGGAGGAGGAAGAGGAGGAGGAAAAGGTCAGAAGAGAGAGGCAGGCCGGGTCACCAAAACAGAAGGGAATCAAAAAGAGTCTCACAAAACAAGGGCCAAGGAACGTGCCTTGTCCTTCAGGCAACTGCACAGCAAGGTACTGACTGTAAAAACAAATACAGCATTACAATGCAGAGGCAGGAAAAACCAAATCCCAATCACACAGAGGCAGAGAAGAAAAAAATTAATCAACTTATGCCAAACCTAATAATAACATAGTCCACACCATTAGCCTCCCCGAAAGAGAGGAAAGGAAAACAAAGACGCTGAAACATTAAACACAGGAATTAATGGAAAATATCAAGCAAATGTAAGAATAACAAGGAGTGCAAGACTGCACACTGGCCTCAATTTCCCTTTCTCCCATTATGCACACAGACACAGAAAGGAAAAGCAAGCACCATTCCCAGCCATGGTAATTCTAGAGTTTGTAGTTAGAAAAATTATTTGTAAGCCAATTGAGCTAAGATAGCTAAATTTTGTTCTTCCAAATGCTCTTGACTTGGTAGAGTCATTCTACAGAATTAGGTATGAAGTCAATGTGATTGCATTTGAATCCTGCTCTGAACCCTTGCAGAGAGGGACTTGCATTGCTGGAGCTCAGGAGCTCTCAGGGAAAAGCCTGAAGTGGAGTGTGCTCCTCCCTGAATGACATCCTCCAGCCAGGCATGGGGACAGGCTTCTGCAAGGCCAAGCTGTCAGGCGTGCTGTGTTTTACCCCACTCAGCACAGTGCCCAGGCTCAGGGCAACATTTTGCCATGTCTTTGGCACCAGTCCTGTCTGAGGGATGGAATTCATTTCACCCACCTGTGAATCTCTACAGAGGAGACTTTTCCAGATGAAATTGTCACCCGAGGGATGCTCTTGGCATACAGTGCAGAGAAACAAGCCCTTCTAAGGTGAGATTCACCTCACCTTCAACAAGGTGTCTAAAGCAGATCGGGTGAGTCAGCCCCAACAAGTGCCAATTGCCTTCCACTGCCTATTGAGGGAATAGGTGTCTAGTTCAGGTGAAGGTATACAGTAGTTGTATGAGACTAATTCCATCTCTGGTTTATTTCCTATGCATATATTCAGGGAATGCATTTATTTATATTTAATTTATTTTCTTGTATAAGAGCAAGAGAATGGGAGTAAACACATTCTCCTCAAGCAATGAGAACCACAGCTTACGTTTCCTTTCTCTTCTAGCTCCCAAGCCTCTTTCTGTGATGCTTTTTTCCAACCTCAGCCCCCCCACAGCCCCATCATCCTTTTAGTCATGCAGTGATTCCTCCTTAATGGTCCCTTTCCTCTTCAATCCTTCCCACTGCCTATCCCGCCCACCTAGCCCATGTTTCCCCAGTCAGACCTCTCACTCAGCAAATCCAAAGCTTGTTGTTGTTCCCCCTTTGCAAGAGCATTGAGACTGCAAGAGAAGTCCAGTCCCAATGTCCGTGTTCAGACATGGACGTGACAGGGGAGGCAGCAGTCAGGCTGGGAGAAAATCCCTGTTCACTCAGCTGCTCCCCTCTGCTGCTCCTGCCATGCAGAAAGGAGCAAAGCTTTTACGGATGTAAGTGACAAAGCCAGTCATTTATAAACGAATGAGAGTTTTGCAAGCACTGTCAGATTTCCACAAAGATACCAAGGTACATCCCTGATGCAAGACCACCATCCTGCCAAATTTTGAATCCATGTCACAGTGTGGGAGACGGAAAATTCTCAGAGAAAAGGCCAACAGAGCTTTTTAATGCTGCTATTTCCCCACTGTTCCTCTTGGAAATGTATGAGTCTGGCTGGTTTTTTTTTTCCTTTCTCACATTTCTCCACATCACTGTAAAACACTTGAGACAGGTGAGGAAATTCTGACATGGTTATGAAGACTGTCTCCAGCAACTTCTGTAACAGTGGGGCTGTTCCCACTGGCTGTTCCCAACTAATAAAACACAGCACAGCATCATTTACTAACAAACTTCATTCAGCTCTGAAGCTCATATGACTGCTTCTAAAACTTTCCATGCCTGCTTTCCAATAGACAAATTCTGCTCTCACAAAGAGATGAACTTTACTGACAACCATGCCAAATCTTACATAAACAAGGTAAAAAATTTACCCACACTGGATCTTCATCTGGTTTATTCCTGGCCCTGATTCAGTAGAAGTGAGTATGCTGAAACACTGAGTCTGTAGAATCCATACCTTAAGGAAGTTCACTTCAGTACCCACATATGGTGGATTGTAACACGCTTTTCTCAAAGAAACCACAGCAATGTTCCTAAAACTTGCTCAGAGTGCAAGGATGACATGTAGAAAAAGGCTTTGAAAAGCTAGGGGGATATCCTCATATACTTTTAAGGAGTTGTTCTTGTATGTGAGCACGTGAATGGGCTCCCTGGGTTCTGGTCCTCCACTCTTGTCCCAATTCTGTGCACTTCCTACACCTATAAAAACCTACACTCAGTGTCACATCAGCTATTTTTCTCACACAGAATCATTAAGCTAGTCATTAAGTTTCTCCAAAGCAAGGTCACCCCTATCTGCATGGTTCTGAGGGTCCAACCTTCGCTAGGAACTGGGGATTCAACTTCTGCACACAATTTCCTGCAGTATTTCACTCTCCCCACCACTGATCTAACCCTGACTTTCCTTGCTGCGCCTTCAACCAAACCTGTTTCCCCACCATGGACCTGGAAAGCAGATTCCTTCCATTATACAGCAATCTTACAGATATCTGAAGGCTGTTACGGCATACTCTAATTCCCATCCCTCTTTTCTTTCCACTAAATCAGGCCTGTCATTCAGATTTTCTTCACAGCACAGGACATTCAGATCATCTGCCACTGGCATGGATCTCTTCTGAATTACCTTCCACAGTTTTGTGTTTACTTTTGTTGCCAAGCGCAGTCTCCACAAGCAGCTGTGTCATAGCTGAGGATCCGCTAACAGTGGGCAGGATGGACAACTGAGGGAATGTGTCAGGCAAGACTTCGCCATGCACATAGACTCACACAGTGGCTTGGAATGGAAGGAATCTGAAAGATCATCTAGTTCTAACTCCCCTGCCATGGGCAGGGACACCTTCCACCAGGTTGCTCAGAGCTCCATCTTACCTGGCCTTGAACACTCTCCAGGATGAAGGACACACTACTCTTCTGGACAATTTGTTCCAGTTTCTCACCACCTTCACCATAAAGAATTTCCTTCTAATATCTAATCTAAACCTACCCTCTTTCTTGAACCTGTTCCCGCTGGTTGTGTCACTACGTACCCTTATAAATCATCTCTCCATCCTTCTTTCTTGCAGGTTCCCTTCAAGTGCTGGAAGGCCACGCTTGGGTCACAGAGCACAGTTCTTAGCAGGGGCCATGTAGTGAAGTCTGTGTTGTTACCATGGTCCTTACAGCTCTCTCAAGGCTGTATGGCAGAAAGAGAGTTAGAATATTGACTGAGGCACTTAAATTAGGCTGTCCAGGTGGAAAAAGAAATAAGACATGCCACTCAGGAGGGGATGAATAAGGATAGTCAGAGTGCATCCTGGAACAATGTGAGAAAGAGCTGACAAAGAGGCCCAAAGGTGTGACTTGTGATTAAATAGTTGGGGGGCATTAGTTGTTTGGTTCGGGGCATGTGGAATGAGTGCCCAGCAAACAGGATACCCGCCAGACCTCTCCTGGGAGCTGGTAATCCCCACCCAATGGCACCAGTCAGGCTCCTGCATCAGTACCACAAACCGTAGAAGGGCACCTGGCCAAGCTTTTTTTTCAGGGTGTCCATATACTTGGCATGGCTACACTCACCAATTTTCAGCAGGCTTCGAGCCTTTCCTCGCATCATCCTCGCAAACCACAGAGCCTGGAATATCTCTGCTTCTGCTTATATAATACTCCCAAATTGGCTTTCACATTCTCTGTGAACCACACACAAAACCTTTGCCTTAAAGCAAAACACCCTTCTCAAGCAACAAGGAACCATAACAGGCACTGGGATTACAGGATCAGGTTCCCACTGCTCAGCGAAGGGCAGCCCCACGCCACACCATCCCCTGTGTGCAGAGCTTGGAGAGGTGTGTGAGAGGAAGCAGCTTTTCCCAAAACACCTGCTGCTCCCCCAAACTCCCCCGCCTCAGCCTCAGCATGCATATAAATGGTTGCAGCTATGTCAGAAGACCAGGAATGCATCACGGAAAGCCTTCCCTTGTAACCGTAGCTGGATGTAATGTTTGCGAGTGTAAAGCGCTTATGTTTGTGCAACAGCATTTCCGTACACTCTGTTCCACCCGGACCACGGGAAGAGGAGTTCACTGTGACCCTGTCACAGCACCGTATTTAGGCACAATCACACTCTGCTGCCATGAAGGAGGTGAGGGAGGGAGCGGGGAGCTGAAAACTCTCGTTTAGTGCCAGCTGAAGCAGTAAGTGACAAAATTCAGGTTTCCACCCACTTTCTTCTAAATTTGACATTTTGCAGCTATCATTTTTCCACAAATCTGAGGAAAACGTACTTTTAGGAATAGCAGCATGACTCTAGTCCATAAAACTCTTACCATTCAAGTCACTTTATTGATAAATGTGCCAAACAGCAATGCAGGCAGTTAAGAGAGCACATAGGTAAGGGTATCGTAAGGGTCAGTGCAACAGGACTGCAGGAGGGACAACACAGTGACTGCCAGGTTGTCAACAAAAATACTCAGATGCACCTCAAAGTCTTTGTTCAAGGGTGAATCTGTCATAATTCCAAAACATACGTGATGAACTCCATTTCAGTAAGGGATATATACACCTCTATTAAATCTCCCCTTAAGTAGAGATAAAGAATTCTTTTATAATCGCAACAGTCTCTAGTGTAGCTGCTACCTAGCACATGGCAAAGCAGATGGAGGAGAGACCAGGCAGCAAACTAGGCTGGGAACTTACCTGCCATTTGTCAGTTTTGTAAGACTCATGAATGGTTTTTGAATAGATAAAATCCAGTGGCAGAAAGGCAGGTAGTTAATGAAACTAATGAAAATGCTGCACAGATGGAGTGACCTGCAGTCAGGTGGTGTGTGGGGTTTCAGGCTAAGACATGCTCCACAGCCCAAGGGTCCTTGGAGAGGTATGAGGAGGTGTCCCCCAGTCTCCCACTGAACTGTGAAACAGCTGTGAAACAGCTCAGTGTTCCATGGAAGGAAACAGGGACTGACTGTACAGCAGATCATTTAAGCTGGGGTAGAGGGATCCAGACAACATTTCACTGTTCTGGTTAATCACTCTGTACGAAGTGCCACAGCCTAATCAGGAAAAATAAGGAAAAAACCATCTCAAAATGTTCAATGACCTGGTGACAGAAGGAACATTCAGGTCCCACAAGAAAGCAAAGAAAGATGTATCCAAATCTACTAGATGAAGAGTTGCATATTGCTTCACCGTCATTTTGTGTATCTTTCAAGGGAAAGTTTTCCATCACATCTGTTCCACTAATTTAAGTTAAATTTAAAGAATATTGGAATCAGCTCAGAACTGCATTTCTCAATTACAAAATTATTTTTCACAAAAAAATAATACAAACAGGAAGGCAGATGTGCAATCCCAAACTGCAGCTCCTGGAAAGAGGTGGAGCTGAAGATGACTTCAAGGAGAAGAGTCAGACTCTTCTGCTCCTGGGGAGCTCAGCAAAGTAGAGGCATCATAGCAGTGTCCTACAATTGCTACTTCAAGAGTTGCCTACAACTGCGGCAACAAGAGTTTGCGGTCCCTCTGCTCCGCTGCAGCTCCAACTGCAAAGGTGGGTGATACTGGACACATCCTCCAGGGCTCTGTCGATGCTACCACACTTAATGGTTCTGTGAAACACTTCTCATCCTTGCCAGAAGCAATTTTTCAAAGGTGTAGATTGGAGTTTTGTCCTCCACTTGGCATTTATCCTGCCTCAAATGCAGTGAGATGTTTTTTAAAGGTAAATGTTTCCTTAGTCAAAAAAAAACCAAAACACATAGTCAGAGTTTGTTACAGGCTTATAGATGCTGCCAGACAAAGCCTTACCAAGATCACAAGATTTGTGTAGCAGAAATCAGAATTTGCTGTTTGACTACATACTGCTCTATGTTGCGGGGTCCCAATATATCTGGGGCCTCCAGATGCTCTGAAAATAAAATAGCATACTTAAAATAGCAATAGATTTCAATAAAGCTACCAGTGTTACTAATTATATTGCTATTCTATCAATACTCTAACTCATTATTAGTACCATTAATTGTGAAAGTAGAGTAATAATAAGCCCAACAGAACTAAAACTGAATTTTTAAAATGGAGATTCCTGAAATCTCTTCCATTTTAAGCAGCTTGCTGAACAAATCGATGTTAGTCTGTGAAGAAGCAGCTCATTTGCTAACAAATCATCAGAAAGGCTGACAAAAGTCAGTACACCTAGCATTATTGTATTTGTAATAGTTCCAAATGACAGTATCTGCATAAACAGCTTTAAGCCTATCCTTATAGTACCTTTTTCCTGAAAAATAGATCAAAACTGTCTCCTTCAGTAGCTAAAAGTAGGTGCTTTCTAGGGTTTAAAAAATGTAGTGTTGACCTAGACAGTCCAAATGTAAGTTAAAGTCAACACTGAGAGGGGCCCCGAGCAAAACCTCGGACCTAAATAACTCCAGTTCTAAGGAAGTTCTAAGTCTGGTTCATATAGATGCTTCACATAAGAGGGAGGTGCTCTCTGAGCTTCCTGTGTCCAGAGGACTTCCACAGTCCTGCCAATGGTGACGTGCAGGTTGCACTCATGTCCCAGGAACCCTCCCCAGCACCTGCACCACAAGGATGGTTTCTGGCTTGCTTTTGGCTCTCAGCCAGCAGCCCTCAGGCCTGGCTCAAGAGCTGTCTGTGCTGTGGAGGTCCCTGTACAGGAGAGTGCTGCTCTCAGGGGTGACCTTACATGGCAGGCACCTGTGTGTGTCCCCTGTGTCCCTCACCTGTCTGTCACTGCAGAAATGAGCTCCGTGACGTGAAGACCTGCTCAGATCTTCTCATCACTTGCAGCCCCAATGCTCACTTCAGCCTCCATCAGCTCCTGTTTTTGTTGTTGCTGCTTCTTTGGAGGAGTGTGGGAGAAGTCAACACTCATGTATGAAAACAGAACTCACTTTATGTTACATCAGTAGCCTACTGACATGGAACGGCACAGTAAGCTTTCTTGCTGATAAATAAAAATGATTTGTTTAACTGATGGTTGTGTATTCATCATTCTTGATACCCAGCAAACATTCTGGTTGTCAAGCAGGTAATATCTGACACATCTGCCCTGTTGTTTATCTCTCAGGCTACACTAACTCAAGCACCTCATCCTTGTCTTTATTTTTTTCCCACCCCCTCAGGTCTGATTGACAGTATGGCTATATTTGCATATTTTTAATGAATTTTTTTTCATTCCAACAGTACCACTCTAAGAGTGGACTTCCAAAAATCTATAAAACCTGCAGCTTACACTTAGCACCATTGTTAATTCCAACCATTTGCTAGCTGCTAATATAACAAACACGAGCTTGGGTTTATATTCAGACTACCTAAAATAGCCTTAACACTCCAGCTTTGGAGCCAAAGCTCAGGGAGACGGGAGCAGTTTGGCTTTGGCTCCCCACAGAGCCTTTGGAGACAAATAGTCACAGTGTCCACATTAGGCACTATATAAGTACTGGTTAGAAAACACAGCCCCTATATCTCTGTTGGCTGGGCAAAAAGACAGCTCTGTAGCCCTGCAGAACCAGTGGCCTTTTCAGCTCTCTAAAAGGGTACTACCTGAAGGGTCCCATTCATAGAGAGTAGAATTTTAGCTAAGTTTGTATCTAGACTCGTTAAAGACTGTCAGGCACTTATAAAACCTTTTCAGAGGAATTTAGGGTATTTACTCAAGGTACCAAGTGCCATCTTGCTGCATTATTGGCATAGATTCTGAAGTCAAACAGTTCTTATGTGATCACGACAATTTCTGATTAATTAAACTATGTTTTACATCCAAAAGTACATGAAACCTGACTCCAATTCCAGCTTTCAGCTTTCAAAATCATCAAGTCCAAAACTGTGGTTCTTCACTCTTCCACCAAGATTTAATGAATTTCCTTTTGGAACTGTTAAAAACAAGAACAGCAACTGAAATATCAACCTTATAATAAGATTGGTTTACACACTCATGATTTTAGCAAAAATTGGAAGGAACACAGGCAAAAATAGAGAAGATTTTCAGTGCTAGATCTCTCTTGCAATTGGGTTTCAGACTCCTGAAATTGATTCAATGCCAGATGCTTTGTCCTGGAATTATTATTTTTCCCAGTTCTCCCCTCAAAATTGCCACAAGGTATAACGTTACCCCAACTCAGCATGGAAAGGGAGAGACAGAGAACACTGACGCTTTTGGGTGATGAGTAGACAACCAGCAGCATCAGTGCAGAGGCAGCAGGGCTGCAGGGTAGACAGGAATAGAGAAGGCTGTACAGCCAAGAGGAGATAGATGGTCCCTGCAGAGGGGAGGCTTTGGGTGGCAGTGCAGGAGGAAGAGCACTGTAATTGGCTGAGTTTCTTCATTTCATAAGTAGCAACTCTTGTGCTATGTGATGCTTTACTGACCGTGCAGCACCTGCCTCTGACATGGGTGATTTCTGCAAGTAGAAAATATGCAGATGTGCACCCCTCTGGCTGAGCTCGTGTCAGGCAGCTGCTCTGCACAAACCCCACACTGCACCAGGATGCTGGGCCCTTGCTTACAGCTTACCTACATGGGTTCAGATCCCAAGGAAATCAGGGAGTCTGAGTAGCATTGGAACCCTCACGTGCTGGGAAACCTTTCCCTCTCAAGCAAAGGGGAGGATGGATTATTTTTAAATTCACCTCTTGTTTTCTCCACTGCAAACTGTCCTGTCATTTCCTTTCCAAGCTTCTATCAAAAGTTCCTGTGTCTTGATAACTGGGCAAGATCAAGAGACCGTAATTGAAAGTGTGTAGCAAAATAGGAAGGACAACTGGGAATGGGAAAATTACCAAAAGTGCCCGAGTTTAAAGAAAGAGATGGGGAAAGTTCCCCACATCCCGTGACTGACTATGAGAGAGATGGCTGAGGGAAAGGCAATGGACAACCTAACAAAGAGCTATGTTGTATCTGAGAACTGGGCAGATTCATACTGTGCAAAACTTTGACATTAGACAAGCTGCCCCAGAAGGAGTTTGGCCCATGGAGCTAATCTGGAGAGATGACCAGGGGCACAAAAGAAGATGGGGGAATGGCAAAAGGGAAGAACTCTCAGCAAAGAGAAATGGATGACAAAATGAAAGTGATGCAGTGCCAAATGGGTATCATAGAATCATAGAATGGTTTGGGTTGGAAGGGACTTTAAAAACAATCTAGGTCCCACCCCTCTGCCATGAACAGGGATACCTCCCACTAGACCAGGTTAGTTCCAGTCAAAACCAACTGGGGAATTTGCATTGGGAGGTCATTAGAGCACCTGCTGGATGAGGAAGCAGGAATTTGACACAGGAGAGCATACAATGAGGAAAGGAAGACGGCTGGTCATGGAGAAAAAGATTGGAACAAGCAGCCAGATTTGGCACAGGATGAGGCAGAAGGATGTGTTGATCCTGTACACTGAAGTAAGCAGTGCTTCTGAGCCCTTCATCAGGAAGTTAAAGACTGTGCCAGGAAATAGACAGAAAACTATTATTAAATCAAAAATCCAGAAGGAGCCTTCACACTTGGCCTAATTTGGAGGAGCTGAATCTTGCAGCCTTGGAGTTCTTGTAACATGCTTGGTGCACGTATATGTTTGTACTTTAGAGCACAGGAGGGGCTCAGTCCATTCCACGCCAGAAGACAAGGGTGCGAAACCAGGGCTTTCCTTCTTTGTGATTTACAGCTTCTGAGTCTTCAGCTGGAAAAGTTCATTGGCCTGTCTTGTTTGTGCTCCACATTACAGAACCTAATCTCACATCTGATCAGTTGTCAGACAAGGTTCATCAGAGCTGTCTCATCTCCATTACCTGCCCCCCATCCCAGTTTTTCAAGCTTACTAATCTAACAGTTTCTCGTTTCTGTGGGAGGAGACCTTGCATCACCTCTACAGGACTGGCTTATTTTTACCTACATTGAATTTCATTGTGCTGTGTTTTCCACATATTTTAAACACTGATATATCTCTTACTTACTGTTTTTCTTTACTCAGTGGCACTCGGATAATCACTTCAACTTCCTCAAGACATGTCACCGTCATTCATGAGTCACCATTCAGCAGAGTCCTTAGCAGGCCACTCCTTGGGGGTGCAGCTCTGGGAGGCCAGCAGGTAGCCAGGTGCTGCTGAAGTGGCAGGAGAACACACCTGACAGCAGTACTAAGGGGAGGGCAATAGCACATACAGCCCCAGCTTTCAGTCCTGATTCACAAGCAAGACCAAGCTTCTTGTTCAGCACCCAGTGGTGTGCAGAGGCATTCCAGCCTAAGCAGAGCACTTTCCCTGGGGCTCCAAGAAATTCCACACAGATTAGGAGTAGCCAAGAAGACTCATTGTTAACACCAAAAAGCTCATTGCATAACAGCCTTTTCCTCTCTCTTGCCTGTTCTGGTGGAAGCCCTCTTCTTACCCTTCCTCAAAACCCAAGCCAAAACCCCTAGCCCATATGTAATAGGATTTCTGATTCTCTTATTTCCCAACCCTATACTGCTTCACATACAGCCTCAGTGCCTAAATATCTGCTTTCCAGCTCTGCTTACAATTACTTCACAAATGAAGCACTCACTGCTGACCTCTTTAACAGCCCCTTTCCCTTACTTTCTGAGCCCATGCCTCTCCACATCTTCATCTGAAAACACTGACTCCAACATTCTCTGAATTCCTCACTGAAGTGCTCCAGGGATGGCCATAGAACAGATATCAGAGCCAAACTTGCCATGTTACACAAGACCAAGTTACCACCTGTGAGTTGATCCTTGCCCAGCCATAACAGCCTCTTTGCTCACACACATCATTGCTGCACAAGAATTTCTTCTCTATCAGTACCTTAGTGTTCCTTAAGTCCGTGCAGTCCTAAGAGACTAGGCAGGAGCAGCTGATATCTTCCAGCTACCTCAAAACTAAGACATATGGAGAGAATTGCTGATGAATTCTGAGATGTATTATGTGACAGGTGCTTTTGGCTCTGGTTATCTGAAATGAGGGGGAAGAGGTGGAAAGGGTCTCAGATGGAGTTTTCTAGTGGAGGTTTAAATATACCTAGCCATGAATCATTTTTGTCTATGCTGACCACAGAGCATCACATCTGTTGTTTTTATGGTCAAGAAAAATAAAAAAAGAAAATGACTAATATATCCTCATATAGACAAGCCACTTGAGTCAAGCCTAAAGCAGAGTCTGCTAATTGGACAAAAACCATGGCTCATAATAGCATCTTAACATTTCTCCTGCTCACTGTTTGTCTTTCGGTTAGTTACTGAAGGATGTTAACCTAGAAGTGGTCACCACGAGGGTTTGAAGTTACAGTAACAGCCCATTAAGGAGTACATGGCAAATTTACTTCGCACCTGGCTTCTCAGTGGCAGCATTTCACACTCTCAAGGCTGCCATCCAAGCCAAACAGCAGCACAGGCGTCCATGCAGTGACTGGCAGTTTTACTGCCAGGAAAGCAGGCAACATTGGTCCATCTCTTGAAAAAAAGCATAGGGCACTTCGGGCACAGACTGTGAATCAATCTCATCCATATCTGCAGCTCAGATATGTCTTCTCTCTCAGCACCCATTGTACAGAAGTACTTACACATGTGCTCCATGGTGGGCAAAACTACTCAGTGCATGTGACAGGAACAGCATCTGCATACACTCCCTGAAGCTCAGCACACAGAATCATATTCCAACGGGGATAAAACCACATCATAAAAGCACACAGAACACTGGAGCTGTGGAAATAGGTCAAGTATTGGCATGTAGAAGTGACCCTCACCTTCCTTGGCTGTCACTAAGCTGGAGCCTATGAGGTTTCAGCTGTGCTCTGGGTAATACTTCTGTGCACTCCAGAGCAATCTTCATGGCTGGATCCGTAGCTTTCTGTCCTCTTTGCCCTTATTCTCTACTGATACACTTAACAGATTACACCACTGTGGCCTCAAATCTCCTCTGCTACCATTAGATCAGTAAAAATACAGCAAGGGGAAAAAATATTTCTGTATTCCTGCAGTTCCCCAGTCTCAGTTATTAAACATCCTCTGAAATTATGCCAGCTGCTTTACATAGGTGTTATTCATGTTTTTATTTATGTATGAAAATGTATTTAACCTACAGGGTGGGGTTTGCTTCTTGTCCACCGAACAGTGCTGCCTTCAAATATGCAAATTTGATCTGTTTGCAGCATCCAAAATAGAAACATTGCACTAACAGTAATTAGATCAGAGTTTAAAAGGATCAGATCCTCATTAAAGTTTTTCCTCAAAGACTTTACAAGCTTAGAGCTTGAATCTAATCTTCAGTGTCAGCTGAAAGGGAAGCCAGGGGGTTTGATAGAGGGGAACAACAACCATATCTGGCATTGGTTGCTGTTGGTGAAAAGAAACAAGGGGCTAGTGCTGCAAATAGCTAAATCCATAAGATCTTTGAGAGACAGCCACATCCTGGAGGCTCTCCTAAGAATCCTTACCTTCAACGAGAATTTCGTGTATTGTAAAGAAACAAGCCGAAGTGTTGAGTGCCCTGACTTTCTCATCCTTCCTCTCCTTCCATAGCAGATGTCACTACAGGCAGCCACATTGAGTACGTGGAACACCTTTGCAGAAAAAATTAAACATGAGGGTGTCAAACCAGCCAGATTTACTCTGGCCTGTCCTAATTCAGCCTTCCCAGAGCTTCATTCTCTCTATTTTTTCCTCTCTATTTAATCTTGGTTGCTTTTTCCCTTCTTCCTGCCATACTGGTGCCCCTTCTTCCACACCCTGTTTGCAAATAGCACAAATGAGTCACAAAAAAACCCCCAGTGAATTTGCAATGGTTTTGTCATCCATGTTTTACAGATAAAAAAGTGAGGGACAGAATTATTAGGTACCTGACCAAATCTGTTCTAAGAACTATGTGTGTCAGGGCACAGACCCAAGCTACAAATCCACCTTTCCTGTCTCTATCCATTCATTCACACACAGCACTCGTACAATGTGTTTCTTGTTCACTGTCCTTGTAACCAGCTTTCTTTTCTTGCCTCCTGTTGAAATCTTCAGTTTTATTACCCCTCTGCTCCTTAATGTTCTTATTTACTTCTTGATCTTTTGCTACTGTCCTCATTTCCATAGGTCTTTATTGGTACCCCAAAACATCCCCTCAGCAGAGTTCAGTAGATTGTGTCAAAGCTTTGCACACCCCAGGAAAGCTTTACAGGAAAGCTTTAAAAAGTATGAAAGGCAGCAAGAGCTTAATAGACAATGGCAGATTTATTTCAAACTATAGGAATAGGTTCAAGATAGAACCGATTCTTAGAGCCTGGGATTTAATATGGAAGATGAGATGGAAGAAGTAATCCAATTGATCTAAGTCTTAGATATGGCCCAGGTCTGCTTGTAAATTAAAAGTAATAACTATGCATTACCTGTAAAAGCATTTGATTTCATTTTAATGGCCTTTGCAAATTGCATTACTAGATCATTTGTTTACAAAAGTAACAGACTAAAAATATCTCTTACCTCTTACCCTTCTAATCACATTGGTTGCAACAAGTTGTACAGGACATAAAAGTGAGTGGAAATACATCCACACGTTTGACAATGATGAACTTCAAATGTCCGTCACATAAGAAGAATTCATTTAATCTTTTAAAACCCAAGATCTTTCTGGTCTAAATCTTACAGTTTTAAGAATTGTATTTGTACCAGATGAATGATGTAAAAATGCTGTTACACAAATGAACGGATTATAAAGATTCATGAGGCAAACTGAAGTCTATAGCCAGAGGAAGCTGGTCTGCTATGAAGCCAGGATCAGAACACTGTGCTCATGACCCACTGAGTATGTGTGATATCACCCATTGTCTTACCTCTTGACACTCCTCAAATAAGAAGGAAGAATCTTAAATATTTTTTCAGTGTTGGGACAGTGCTTCTTCTGCATTACATTTCACTTCCATTTATTTAAGATGGATTGTCCACTTCATGCTAAACCCTGACATCCTTTTAGTCAGTAATTAGATAAATTCCCATCAGACCTGCTGCTACACAGTTCTGAGATTTGTGTAATCAGTTAGGCCTGGCCTAATCAGAGTGGTTTCATTGTACAATCAGACCTCAGAGGTATAAAAGTACATGAAACGATAAGAAAGAGAAAACAGTGTTACCTCATATTGATATCAGTGAGTCCATGGGAGGTCTGAATAAAGACTGGGCTAGAGCCAAGGGAAGAACCTGATAAAATATTTCTCTGAAGTGTTGGTGGCTCTCTTTTGATTTACTGGAATAGCATTTCTGTAAGCTGACAATGTCATCTGCATTGTGCTAATTTAAGTGCCTCTAATTTGAAGAGAAGCAACAAATAAAAAGATTAAGTATTCTTGTACAGAAGACCAAGGATCTTAGACGTCAAAGCAAAAGAAATCCACTGAAGAATTCTCTTGTTCAGTGGTCTTCAAAATGGAAAAGGAGGGAAAAAAGAGCAGACTATCGAGACTTCACCCCTCACCCTTTTTTCCCTCTTTGTAACAGCCCCCTGAGGATCAGTCATAGAAGCACAGAATATCATGAGCTGGAAGGGACACACAAGGTTCATTGAAGTCCATCTCCTGGCTCTGCACAGGAGCGTCCCCAAGAGTCACACTGTGTGTCTGAGAGCATTGTCCAAATGCTTCTTGAACCCTGTTAGGTTTGATGCTGAGACACTTCTCTGTGGAGCCTGTTCCAGCGCCTGACAACTCTCTGGGTGAAAAACCTTTTCCTGATATCAACCTTGAGCTTGCCCTGGCACAACTTCAGACAATTGCCTAAGGTCCTGTCACTGGCCACCACAGAGAAGAGATCAGTGCCTGCCCCTCCTGTTCCCCCCATGAGGAAGTTGTAACTTCAGTGAGGTCTCCCCTCAGTCTCCTCCAGGCTGAGCAAACCAAGTGGCTTCAGCCACTCCTCATAGGGCTTCCCCTCAAGGCCCTTCACCATCCTCATCGCACTTCTTTGGGCACTCTCTAAGAGCTCAATCTCTCTCTTACACTGTGGTGTGCAGAGCAGCACTCGAGGTGAGGCCACCCCAGCTCAGAGCAGAGCAGCACAATCCCCTCCCTTGCCCGGCTGGTGATGCTGTGCCTGATGCCCCCCAGGACAGGGTTGGCCCTCCTGGCTGCCAGGGCACTGATGGCTCATGGTCAACTTGTCATCGATCAGAACCCCCAGGTCCCTTTCCTCAGTGCTGCTGTCTGGCCTCTCAATCCCCAGTCTGTCTGTATATCCAGGGTTGCTCCAACCCAGGGGCAGAGTCGGGCACTTTTCCTGTTAAAATTGATAGGGTTGGTGATTGCCCAGCCCTCTAAAGTGTCAGGGTCTCTCTGCAGGGCCTTACTGTCTTTCAGGGAGTTAACAGTTCCTCCCAGCTTATTGCCATTAGATTAGCTGAGCCTTGGGGAGCCAGAGTCAAGCACGGCGTGGATGCTGCATCCAGACCATGTACAAGTCCAGTCTCCCACCTTTCTGTAGGATCTGGGGCCAGGCCCACGTAGGGATTTGCCAGGATCAGGAGAAGGCAATGTGTATAGACACCACTGACTGCTGTACTCAGAGAAAGGCAGAAAGTTTGGAGGAGGGGTTAGTGAGGCAGAGTAGAGGTTATGTCTTTAGGAAGATGGGGTCTGGAAGCAGGTAGGAGAAAGGAAGATTAATTATTGAAATGGAAATAATTATCCAGTTAATCTATTAGTGAATTTAAACAAATTTGGGGTTTTTTCTTTTTTTACAATTGAAAGCTATGGAGAGGAAAAAGGAAAACCTGACTGAGGATTGCTGTCCTGCTTTACAGATGTGCCATTATACCTGCTGAGTGAAACCAAAAGTAATAGGATCACCACCTCATTCAAGACTAAAAATTCACCTGCTAAGTGAAACAGATGTTCTGTTCACACAGGCCAGCCAGGGCTCTGGGCCCAGATCCAAACAATAACAGAAATAATAATTTCATTTTTGCTTCTACTTCTTATTTCACTTTTAAATTATAAACAAAGGTTTATACCTTTAGTTTGGTCATTAATCTGACCCCTTCAAATTAGGCCATTTAGATTAAAAAAAAAATCTGATATTTATGCCAAAAAAAGTAAGTAATGATATGAAAACGAATAAAGAATCTAGGCAGTGAGACACTGTAATCTCAGAAATACTAGAGGAGAGATTTTTGTCCATGGTAGTGAGACCATGCTCCTATCTGAACTAGGATCAGGTACTTTGTTCAAATCTTCTGCTTCTCAAAAAAAAAAAAAAAAAGTCAACAGCAGTAAGGATAAAAGAGGTAGAGAAGTCTCATAGGCCAATATCTGCTTTCTAAAATAAGCAATGGCTCATCTGGACTTCCATCAGACTCCTAAGGAATGTCATAGCTCAGGCTATGCCCGCAAGTGAGCAGACACTGTACCCAACATAAATATATCATACAGTCAGAATGAGAAAGAAATCTTTCTGCATGTCAAAACATATTTAGTAACTACACAGAAACACACAGATGTCATGGACTACCTTGCATTAACCATGCAGGTCGCTTCAGTGAGCATGTGAAGATATTTGAAAGAAGTCAGATTTTGCCTTTGTGTCCTCATGAAGTTTTGCCATCTTACTCCTCCAGCCACAGACATTGAATTTCATCCCAATTCTGGTTTGCTTGGGTGTAGCCACCCTGTCATCCATACATCTGTTCAGCATTCTACTGCTGTGGCCTTCACACAAAACAAGGAACAGCAGCAGCTACCTAAAATTAAAAACTGAACAAAATCTCCTCCTGAACTGTGAAGACACATGTACTACACAAACTGTGGTGTTTACTAAATGACTGTCCTTCACTTTGTCTTGTCTTTACATTATTTGCACCCATATGTCCCAACCCTGATGCCAGATGACTTCAACTGCCACATGAATAGTCTCTGCTCTATTATTTCAGGATCACAGTTTGGTGCCCTTAGGTTGTCAGAGCCTGCTGCGATGCAATAAAATGTTTGCTTTCTTTCACATATTTTGAATAAGGGGCTCCTATATAGGAAGCTGTGAGAAAAATTTCTGACTCCATCATGCTCAGTCTTAAATTATGGGTCCAAGGTTCTGGAACACAAAGCCCTCTATTTTTGTAAGGTCTGGGTAAGAGGTTAAGGGCAGGTATCCCTGTGTATAAACTTAAATATACTTCAACAGACTATCTCAAAGCACATTCCTCATTTACATATCTCTCCCTTAAGCCCTATAAATGAAATCTCTAGACAGTAATTGGGCTTTCTCTAGTCGGTTTTTTTGATTGCTTTTTCTGGAATGAGGATCCTCCATATTCACACCTAACTTCCTAGGTCTGTATCTTTGTAGATTTCTCTCTAATGATTCAGATTTGTTTTTAATGAAGTGTCAAAGTGTGCTTTTTATTCTATTTGTTCTTTTAATCCTTACACAAACAACATATTGGTTCCAATTCCCTGGCTGTAATTTCTTGTTGATTGATTCATTGTTCAGCTATAAGCTCAGTGATCAAAATATTTAGAAGGCTTTCAGGAGGTCATCTAGTAGTGCCCAAAGGCAGAATTGACTATATATCAACTGTTCTTGGCAGCTGCTCGTCTAACCAGTTCTTGAAAACCTCCAGTGATGGAGATTTCATCATTTCCCTAGGCAACCTGTGCCAGAGCATAACTACCTTTATCATTAGAAAGTTTTTCTTCCCAGAAAGTAGGATCATCTACTGGAAGACATATCAGTCACTGAGAAATGCTTTGAGATAACACTGTGCTGTCATCCAAATCCACCAGGTGCTTACTGAGGCTTAACATTTGGTAAGGAATATGCCATCCTTGAAAGATACAGACATGTTTTTGAGCCACTCCCAAGACAATAACTGATAGCAACCGATTCAGATTCAATTAGCCATTGGCTCCTTTGTGGTAATAAATGTCTCAGTGACTGCTCCTGGATATCTTCCACACAATGAATAAGAATGAACTGGGAGCTACACTACCCCCAAATATTTAATTCTTAAAGGATAGACATTAAGGGGGAAAAAAAAATCCCTGGATGAAATACTGAAAGCATCCAGCCTGTGATGAGATCCAGATGGCATTGTGAAAGATCAGATTAGGCTGGATTAGGCCAAATATATATTCCAAGTTGTTTTGCCAATGAGCAAAAAGAAGAAGTTTCCAAGAAGGCCTACTGAGTTTGCAATTTAAACTGGCACTCCCTGCAACATAATCAAAGCACTTTAGTGACAGGCAGTCTCGTGAATGTGAGCTTATTTCATGCATGGCTGTTCTAAAGCAAAAAAAAAAAAAGAGAGCAGTTGTTTAATGACACAAGAGAAAGGGCATTTTCAACGGTGTTATGGCTAGCAGCTCTTACTTGCTTTCCACATTTCAAGAAGGAAAGTGGAGGCCAGGAGAAACCAATCCATTTTGGCTAGTTCAATTTTCCATGCCTGAGATTCTTGACTTTAAAAAGAAAGAGACAGAGATTAATCTTATTTCTTCGTTACATTTTTTAAGAAAAATATTGAAGCTGTTCTCCTGCTCTATTGAAAAAGCTTTCCATGGTAACCAGACAATGAGAGTTTAAAAAGAAAAAGAAATAAAAAAAAAAAAGCCAAGCAGAATCTCCAAGTCGCAATCACAAACCCTCCATTAAAATTTTATTCTATTCAGTTCCTATCATTCATTTGGTCCCCATCCAAATGATGGCTGAGCCACCTCCTTTTTTACTTCCATTATCTGGCAAGATTATCTGCAAGCTCTGTGCTTGTGTGGAGGCTCAAACATGTGCAGAGGCTATGATGTAAAAGAAAATCCCACAAACCCTAGAATGAACCAGATGGTACACAAAACACTGCAGATGTGAGAGCAGATGAACACTGGAGTGGTTTTCAGTGGTCCCATTCTGGACTTCCAGGGGGCTCGTGCATGAATTCACCCCCTCTGACTCAGGCACATAATTGAGGAGTCTCTTCACCCTTGGTCACCTCATTAGTCAGTGGAGGGAGACAGATACTTCCAGTCCACTCAGGCCCTGTGTTGCTCTCAGAGATCTCATCTTCCACCACTGCTGATGGCAGAAATTTGGAGCATCCAGGTTCCTATACTAGATATTTCCTTTAAGAGGCAAAAATTTGATAAGAACATAAGCAGAGTTTACAGTTTGGTGGAATGCCAACAGGGCATCTTATCCAGGCAACTTCATGTTTTGTGCGATGTATGCGGGCACCTCAGGGACAAGAGAACCTATGAAAGAGCAGGGAGGCCTGTAAGCTTTTCTAAGAAATAACCTCTGAGAAAGTTTAGAGCTTGATCCCAGAGTGCAGAAATGGGTTTTCATCCCTTTTAGATTCTCCATGACATGGACAACACAGGAATCCTGTCTCCTCTAGACTCAGTTGGAAAAAGGCTGTGCAAGAAACCAGAGTGCTCCCTGTGGACACCAGAACCCCATGGCAAGCCTTCCTCTGGTCTGAAGGCATTTCAGACCACTTTACCTACAGCTGTGATCACAAAGGCATGGAGCATCCAGAAGGACTCTGATTCTGGTCATATAGTTCCCATCTTGGCAGGCCAAGTGATCAGTTCATTGCTGTAGCTGCGATTAGAATATGTGAACAGGGCAGGTCCTAGACCAAAACTGAATATACCAAGCTGAAGGTCTACTTTCTACAAAGGCATGTCTGCATGTGACTTTCCCTGTGGATTCCTCACCAAGAACCAAGGGCCTAAAAAGCTGAAATCAAGACTGTCCCAAAATAATGCATCTCAGGTTTTAAATCAACCCTCTCATTTTCTGGCAGTAGAAGCTTAGTCAGTATATTGTTAGTGTTCACACATTGCAGACATGATCATTTAAAAAGGCTTAGGGTTGTCTGCAGCCCAGACTCCCTGTTAGACCCCTTCATTTTGCAGCACTGAGGCTGTGTCCTGGAAAGGCTGTGGCAGCACCCCCTAATCCTTTAAACTCCACCCTTCCAGACTACCAACAACAAGCAGGGCCAATTATGGCTCAGCCTGTGGTTTTCAGTTGCCTGTTAGGCTACCTCTTTTGCACTGTCCCCAGCCCGAGGCTGACATTTTCGGCTGCAGCCTCTCTGGTGTTTACCTCACGGAGGGGCTGCCCTGGGGCAGTGTGGACTTCGAGGAAGCAGGAGATCCACTTGCTCCCGGAGCCCTGAAGGACCTGCCCCTGCCTGGCTCGGGAGCAAGCACCTGACTGAGCCAAAGGGCTTTCCCTGCTCAGGCTCCTCAGGTCTGGGAGCACCTTACCTGTCATCTCCAGCCTTTATCCCACAACAGTCACCTCTCCAAAGCATGAAAAGGAGTAGAAACAAGATGTGAATATAGTGCAAGCAGAGTGCCCTCACCTCTCCACAGATATATTTGCCCAAACTATTAAGTCTATAAGAAGAAAAAAAAATTATAAGAATTCTTTAATCTTAGTTTGGGCATGACTACTAATTAAGCTAAGTGTTGTATTACCAATCAGTGCCATGAGACTCAGTTTCTCAGTGATGAACAGTACTAGAAATTATGCTTTGACAGACATACTTAATTTTATTGATTGAAAAATCTAGTTAAATATCATATAATTAATATATAGCTATCAATTGGTCTGTTTTCCCTGTGACAGCAAAAATTACCCTGGTATTGCCTGGTACAAGAAGGAAAAGAAATTACTCAAGTTGACTGTTTCTCTTTTCCCTTCCCACCATGAGGTCATGCAGAGCCATGCATTATCCTAATATGGGCCAGTTAATAACTCAATTTGGAAAGAATAAGTATGCACACTTTCATGCTGTGCCACAATTACTTGCTAATGATAAAAATAAATCTGATCAGGTAGGAACTTTGGAGAGTTCAAAGTGGCCAAAAAAAAGTCATCATTTCCCAAAAGGGTATGTTGAACAGTTAACATTAAGCTATTTTCCTAAATTCTTAGTGAAAACCAGCCCAGCTGCAGGTCTGATGCTTTGAGGTAGGTCAGAACTCTATAGTCCCTTATGGGTTAAGATATATCCAAATTACAAAAGGTACATCCAAAGGGAAGCCAGACAAGTGGGAACTCAAAGATTAATTCATGGGTCTGGTAACTCTCAGCCTCCAGGTTCCTCTCCTGCAGATACCAAATCTGTACAAAGCAAAAATCCACTTCAGTATTCCATTTTCTCTTTGCTTCTCAATGAAGACAGGTCAGATAAGCTTGTTCCATGTGAGACTGTTTTGCTGTTTGATGTAAGGGGCTTATTTTGGTACCCCTGAATCAGGGATTCAGATTAAGCATTCGTTGCCATCACAATCTTGACTCAACCAAAACTGCAAGGGTAGTTTTTCTTTACCATTATAATTACAAATAGAGGTGGCTTTATCCTTCTGAAAAGGATCTATCAGCAATGAAATACAAAAACCCCAAATCTTTGATATGTCAGGATCTTCCACAATTCCCTGCCGAGGAAAGGACAGTAGGTTCCTGACAAAACGATATTCAAGCTAAGATTGGCTTTCGGGTAATATAAAAATGTTGATTCCTCAGTGATCAAACTGTTGTGATTGGCTGGAATTTATGTGTTTCCAAAATAAATGACTGACTGCAGGGGATGGTCTAATGGGTGGAGGCTGATATCCAGTCACAAAGGAGTATCCATTTTTAAATAAAATTATATACTTGTAATTGCACTTTGGCTCTTATTCGCAATGGACCTAACCACAGTAATTCTCAGTAAGACAGTTCACGATCAACCACTGAGCCCCAAACAACTCAGTCTGGGTTTGCCCTGAAGGATTAAGGTCAGGAAATCGCTTCTGCTGAGATGCGATGTTAAGAAAATGTTTCAAAATACGAGCACTGGGATACAAGGTCAGCTTTGGGGCAGTCTGCCAAGCAGGCTTTGCTTTCAAAGCCTCGCTTCCCACTCACCAGGCCAGGGAGGGTCTGATTTGGTGTAGATGTCGCAGTTTATGCAATATCACCCAGCAGAAAATCAAACTGCACGTGTCCCACAGTGACTCAGCAGACCAGGACAACAGGGATGTGGTCTGATGAGGAGGGATCACGCAAAAGCTCAGGTCACTGGTTCCGCTTTCACGGCCCTTCTCCTCCTAGGCTAACAAACAGTCCACAAGCTGGCAGCCACTCAGGATGTTCTGTAGCCCACAGACAGGACAGCACAGCAGATTTGGGAGCACCCAGTCACTACTGACCTCAATGTGCACCTGTGGATATTGGACCAACAGCCCAGACACCAGAGACCTCTTTGTGAGCTCAGGGATGCTGATGGATGGGAGTCATACCATCCTCCTTCTCCCTTTCTGCGTTACTCCCTCCCTCCCCCAAACCCACTGTCCCTCTGTCTTTCCCCTGTACCCTGCTCCCACCAGACCCACATCACGAGAGGCATTTCTGATTTCTGATAGCCCTACTTCCTGCACCTCCCAACTATGAGCTGTAATGTGTGAATGTCAACTTTGAGATTTCTGGTTTCTTACAAATTCATGCTCCTCTCTTCTTGAACTTGAGCTCACAACTCAGCTGGTGGGAACAGCTGTCCTCTCTTTTTCCTTTTCAGTTACTTGCTGAGGGACTACCCTTCACATCTGACTTACCACCTCACAGGCAGACCCAGGAGCTAACTTCCTTGTCACCCTGCTTTGAGGTTTCCTGCTTGATACTGCAAAGAATGAAAAAGAAAAGGCAGAGGGGGGGAAGCCCCTCTTGTTGTAACACCTGGTCACGATCTGCTTGCACGAATAAAAATTACACTCCTCTTTCTCTTGAGTTAAAAGTGATCAGGACTATTTCCCTGCCACCAGAACTAAATAAGCATCCAGCCAGACTGAGTGGGGAATGAGGAACTGCAGTTCAGTGTTTGACATACGAGCTGCTATTGGCTTGAGCAGCTCTGCCTGTACGTTGCAGGTGTGGGATGTACCAGCCCACATTCACAATACTTTGGGATTATCCCTCAGTGGCAGAGGGGCTCTATTACACAGCACATGGTCCTGGATCTCTTCCACTGTGGCCCTGTATAACAGTATCAGACTCATAGAATCATGGAGTATTTTGACTTGGAAAGGACTCATAAGGATCCAACTCCTGGACGATCACAGGGCTACCTAAAGCTAAACCATACGACTAAAAGCATTTTCTGGATGGTCCTTGAACTCTTGACAGCCTTGGTGCCATGATGACTTCCCTGGGGAGCCTGCTCCAGTGACTGAGTACTATTAATTTTCATACATTTCTTAAATGAGGATTTCTGAAGTAAAGAGGATTTGGGTCTAGCCCAGGGTACAGTGCTATGGCACTATGAGAGGGTCCATGTTGCATACTCCTGGGTGACAAGAGGTGTGTGGGCATGGCTGAGGACACACAGCCCTCTGAGAGGACAGAGTGACTGTGCAGGGCAAAGGCATGCACACCTGCTGCCCTTCTGGGGGACAACATGAGCTGTTCCCAGGACTCTGCTGGGACTGTGTCTTGGACTCAGCTCACTGACAGATTTCAAAAGAGAGCCAGAGAATGAGTCAAGCTGAAGAGTCAGTCATGGCTCCAGTGCCTACAACACTGTCCTGGCCTTTTCTCTTTGACACTATGGACATACCCTGTGGGGCCGAGGGCATGGGGTGCCACGTGGACACACAGCCTTTCTGGAAATATCCACAGGGTAATATCCACACAACCTGCAAGGTTTTTGTCACTGGGAAACAGGAGCCAGCAAGGGTGCAGGATCCATTTAAACCAAATGAGCTGATCCAGCTATGTATGAGTCTGTTTTCTGTCTGTAGCAAATGCAAAGAGGGCCTGTCTAAACCACAGTAATGGGGGCTAAGCTGTTCAGATTTCCTGACATGTGCCAAAGGGTAAGAGCATGCACTCAGTCACTGTGCCCCAGCTGATACTCAATATATTTGTTGTGCTACAATATGCTGATCATATGTCTGAGCCTCGAGAAATGATTAACATTTCTGGTTTGATTAAGTGAAGGTCCCTTTTGAAGCTGCAAATGATGCCGCTACAATCTATCAAGCAAATATGTATTTATGAATATTTAAAAATGCTAGTTATGCAAATGTGCACTTAGGGAATTTAAAAATACATGTAATTAATCTCTTTGGGGTTGCTGTGATCTGTTGAGTGAATACATATCCAAGGAGAATAATCAAGTCAATAAGCCACCAATGACTATTGCAGAAGGATACTCAGTCTTATCTCTCTTCTCCACAGATGATGGTAACACACAGTGGTTCTAGAGTAGGCTGTCATCTTGTTCTTCAGTCATTTCTGTTAGGTTGCAATAACTCAGGCTGGCTGATGAAGCAATCCCTCCCACAGCCACACTTAATCAGGGTGTTAAGACTCATAACAAAATGATTGCTGCAAAAAAGAAAGACAGCGTGCAACATCTTTTGTAGACTAAATGTCTGTGTTTACATCCTTCATTCCACCATTTACTTCAGACAAAGTCCTCAAAGATACTCAAGTCTTGTTTTTGTAATGTCTGACCCCATAGCACCCCACTCCATGGTGGAATCATCATCCCCAAGTGCATGCAATTCCCAGGGAGCATGGTTTAAGAAAGAGTTCCTGGAAACCAGCCGGGCTGGGATTCACTTAAGCTAGAAAAGACACAAAGAAAAGAGATGGTGCTTAAAGTACGTAAGGGTTGTTTCACTATCTAATAGCTCTGCTTCCATGCTTACTCTGCATCTTGGTCCTCTTGCATCCACACTGCATTTATATTTCTTCACATTTTGGATCTCTTTTGTAGAATTCAACAAGAATAAAACATCAACACAGTAATAGCAGGACAGACATAGCCTAAAAGGCTGAATGGACCAGCAGCATGTATCTCCTGGCCACTTAGCATTCCCACACTCTAGCTGCCCAGTTGCTCTCTCATGACTTCCACTAAGCCTATCAGTGTGTCCTTGTGGAGCAAACAAATGGCTCTAGGAGCCACACATCATCTCCAGGCTACACAGTGTAAAGGACCACTGGAGAAATCCAGCATCTTTGAGATTTCTTTCCATTTTCTTAATTTGATTGAAATTAGATAAAGGATTTAAAATTTATCGGGGGTTTGGATGGGGAAAAAGACAGCAAAAACGTACATGCAGAATATATTCTCACAGACTTTTGTATAATTTTCACAGAAGACTGTATTTTAGAAACTATATTTGCACATAGATCTCCGTGGTGACTAAGTAAGAATCTGGAGATTGTTCTACCTGATTCATCTCCTCTTAAGCTTCCAGATATTCTGAGGTGTGCTTCTAGCTAGAGCTATTTCATTTCTTCTTCCATTATCCATGTCAACTGGTGATCTGCTTCATTATCTGCTCAACAGGGTTTTCATCTGAAATACAAGAGACTGAGGACCAGATCCTCCTCATAACTCATTTGTACAGCATCCAAAAACCGAGATGAAGAAAGCCTCACACCATCATTCTCCACAGGTAACAGTTCACCTTGCTAGCAATGGGAAGAATTTGAACTTGATGGAGGAAGGTTTTGACTGTCAGGGTTCTGTTCCTTCTGCAGAGGATCCATTCTGCAGCAGGGCTCCTATCTCTGGGGGTCACTGGCATCTACTGCTGACCTGCCCATGAAGCCATCAGCCTCTACTGCCCACATGCTCCAGCACCCAGGCTCCAACAAAGGCACCCAAGAAACTGTAGAACTATTAATCCTTACACTCAGAGGATAACATTGAGCCCCAAATATTGCACACTGACAGCTCTGTATAAGCAGCATAGCTAATTTTTTTTATT
The DNA here is from genome assembly GCA_013400495.1 of Nicator chloris. NCBI lineage: Eukaryota > Metazoa > Chordata > Aves > Passeriformes > Pycnonotidae > Nicator > Nicator chloris. The sequence continues at coordinate 171,393 of WAAE01001730.1, read as the reverse complement.
TATTTTGCACATTAACTAAGACAAGCACTCAATTTCCATCTCCAGACTTGCCAGAGTAAAACAGAAAGCATTAAAAAACCCCATTAAATTTTCAATGACAAAAGTAAGAATGCAGTACAGGTATTAAAAATAATTGCTTTAAAATCATGGGAGCTGGGTCCGTTGTTTCTGGAAGTGAAAAGTATATCAGGATCCTCCAAAAGGCATTCAACAGGCTAGAGATCTGGGATAGAGAGCGAGTAAGGGCAATGTTGACTCTCTGGAGATCTCTACAGTAAATTTGGGCTGCATTGAAGCTCACAGTCCACACAGACCTGAGTACTCTCCATCACACACACTGTGACACAAGCACTCTGCACTTAGGGCAGCCACCCCACCCAGGAACAGTGTTGGTCCCACAGCCTGTTTCTCATTGCAGACGTCTGTGAGAAAAGGCAAAATCAGCACCACCATGTTCAGCAGTGCACTGACTGACATTTTCATATGCTAAGTTTCAGTAACAAAACCACAACTCTAGTGGAAATACTGACACAAATATGAACAGTGGCACTGAATACTTTTAGAAAAGCATTTTATTTCTGAGCTTAGGACTTACTGTTTCAAGCGGCCACAACTAGTAGTTCTCATAAGCAAATTAGGTCCAATTATCTGATGTCTAAATTAGAATCCTCTCCCTCCTCAGCTCCATTTGCAGCAATTTTTAGCACAAGAGCAATAACAGTTAAACACACTTACCTAATTATAGATAATGATCTTTAGAAAGAGCTGCTAGAATATGCTAAGCATCTTAGCACAAACATACTCAGTCATTCCTACAGCAACATTATGGCAAAGCCTAGTGATCGTGGCAAATAGTACCCCTGTGGAAGCAACCTGCTCAGTACAAGACACCATGGTAGTCAAATGACCTACCTCCTCCCTCTCTTCCATCCCATCAGCTGCAGGTGTCCATTTCTAACTGAGAGAGAAGATCTCAGCCCATCCCTCACATCAGCACTTTTGTGGAATGCATCCTTTCTTGCCTCTGATTTGTGACAGTCTCTTACTGCTGCCATGAGGCAGGCCAGCTTGAAGACTCATTTTGTCCCAGACCCCGCAGTGCTCACTGCTAGACAAAAATTAATGACCAAGTTCTTCTACCAGGGCACATTCAAGTCACCACTTGTCACAAAAGGTTTCCTCAGTATGACTGGGACAGTCAACATAATAGAACTCGAGTTCTGTCCAGTCCTCCTCCTTCCCCTCCTGACATTGCATCCTAGGAGCTCAGGTGCAAATGCTGCTGGTTCCCAAAAGGGCCTGTGCCACACTTTCCACCCTCCCCTGCTTGACAAGACCAGGTTCATCTCACAGAGGGAAGCCACTGGAAAGACAAGCTCTCCTCCTGTTCACCATGAACTCCCACTGGCATGTCTCTGACAAACACCTATGCTGCTAAGAGAGAACTATTAGCAGCTGAAACACAGCCCTCGCACAGCAGAAGCAGCTGCCAAGGCCCTGGGGTGATCCTTTGGTCAGTTTTGGAGCCTGGGGTGATCCTTTGGCCAGTTTTGGAGGACTCAGATCCTAACGTGCTGTCTGGGGCACACACACCTTTATGTCTGAGGGCCAGGTCTGCAAGCTCTGGGGAAGCAGCAGGCAGAGCAGCAAGAGCGTTTCCTCCCTTGCTGCCAGCAAACCTGAAAAACCACAAACTGTGGGGCTGGGAGGGACTGTGGTAGCAACCTCTGCACTGCACACTGGTCTGGCACCTGCACCTGACACAACAGCCTCCTGAGAGAGATTGTACCATCCAAAAAGTTTCCTCCAGACTGGTCTGTGCTCTTGCATCTTTGATAGCGCTGGGCTCGCTCCCCTGAGATTTTATTCCTGCTTTGTATCCCTGTGAAATAACAAGAGAGGAAGCCTAGTGCAGACCCTGGTCTGCAGTTCTGTGCTCCTGCCCATCAAATCGCCAGCAGACACTTCACCATTTCAGGCAATGGCATTGGCCTGCTGTAGCAAATTTTGCTATCCTGGTCAGAGCAGAAACAGAAATTCCTTCACAGAACATTGTGAGAAGCATCATATGGGACTCTTAAAGGATGTGTTGCCATGAGTGGTTGAGGGTCTGTATCTCTTGAGACTACAAATAAGCCACTTTTGTTAGGGGAAATACACAAGGGAAGCACCTTTGCTTCTGTCAGGAGCAAAAGAAGATGCAGTAATAAGAGAAAATAAGAAAATGGCCCCATTAAGACATCAGCTTCTTGATGCTGCTAAATTACAAAGTCTAGTCAGAGAACAGCACGGTACTGAAACAAAAGTGCTTTGAGAAGCCAAACCCAAGCTTGGGAAAAGCAGTAGAGACGAGCTGGTTACAAAAGAAATACGTCTGGTGAAGGACCTGCTTTTACATGTGGTATATTATCTGTGTGAATATCAGCACATCTGATGGCAGCTCCTGTGACAAGTTGCTGTGCAAAACCTTTCGTAACCTAGAGGTGAGGTTGCAAGACTGCTAAGAACGATATCACAAACCTCAATACTGCAGGCAAACTTATCTCATGGCTGCTGCTTGCAGCCTGCAGCCAGACCCTCCCCATGTCTCTGCGCTAAACCATCATAAAAAATGTTTTTGGGAAAGTCATACTAATAGTCTGCAGAACAGATGAGTGTGTAGATGCTGTGCTGGGTGCTGAAGACTTCCTGCCTCTTACCCAGGAAGGGCAGGGTCTGCAGGTGTCATCTGAGGTGAAAAATAAAGTGCAGCTCCCAAGGATGTGTTTCTAGTTACTGCTTCGGCTTTCAAGGTCTGTGTTAGTGAGAGAAACTGAACTGTATTTATATGGGAATACAAATGTCTAGAGAACACATGTGAGAGTAGAAGAATGGACAGGCCTGTTTCCAACACCTGAAGATGTGTCTGCAGTGCCTTTGCATGAGTGACCAGAAAGTGGAGACCCCAGGAGTGAGAGAGATTTTCCACCTCAGCCATCTGTGTGCCATAGGAGCTCTGTGAGAACCACCCAAGAGCGGCCTCGGCGGGGTGGATTTAACTGACAAGAAAACAGGCGTTTCCTGCTGGTACGAGCAACAGCGCTGACTCCTTCCTGCACAGAAATGTATTTGTCCCATTTTACATTCAAGAAACAAAGAAACAGAACTGGGCTGGTTCACCTGACCTGGGGTCAGGCCCAGGACCCATCTGAACTGGAGAAGAGCTTGCACTGTCTGTTCCCGTGATTCAAAGCTCTCTCTTCAAGGGAACTCACCAGAAGAGTCAACATTAATAGCATCAGCCAGGAGCTATACTTTTTCAGTACCTGAAACTGCAGATTTTTTGCCAAATGAGCTCTGATAAGTGATCTGAAATACTCTATCAAATACAATCTTGAATAGATGAACTTTTTCCCTAAAATACTGTCTCTGCATAACTAGGAAATGTGAAGGACATGTTCTCTTCTGCACACACAGGCCTCTTACCAAATAGGTCCAATAGGCATTTAACAATCCTAGAGTTGACAACTACTTGCCATAGACCTAATCGGGAACAGTAATTCTTGCAACTTCCTTGAATAGTATCAAATTATTCATTACAAAGCTCATTCTTAACTTTCAATTGCTAATCTTTTTTTCCCAGCTAATCCTATACTTTGCAGAAAAGATGATGTGCCTAATTTATGTTATTACTGCAAGAATTTATGAAAATGGAGCTTTAATGGGATCAAGGCACAATGTGTCAGGTTCCCACCTCCAACGCCAGAGATGCAGAGCACAATAATGTCTGTTTTATTATGCAAAAACGAAACTTAGCAAGATGCTTTGGCAGCACTGGGAATGGGTATGAGGTGCTTTCTTTCTCTAATCCTGCCTTTTTCAAAAGAAAAGCAAACACAGCATGCTCTTCTAACCAGCTGAAAGAATAAGGAAGTTGTTCCATAGTGGGACACAACAATGGGCACCATATTTCACCCAGGGACAGATGAGAATTTGGCTTTTTTATAACGCTATGGGCAGAGAGGATTAAATCCTTTTACCTGCTTCTAAGCATAGTTTTCCTCTGGTTTAGACAATTAGATTAAATGGACATAAAGGAGCAGAACCCACAGTGATTTTCAGACTGATGATAATATCAAATGCAACTGTTCAGAGCAAGAAGGTGTCCCTGGCTGTGTTGTGCTTTCCTGTTACGATGCCCGCAGCATCCTCCAGGCCTCATTCCCTGACAATGACTTACTTTACCCAATCTCTGGAGATTCCTCAACCAGGGAGTAAGGGACAAAGTGACTATTTCCATTGCTACACCAAGTGGAAAAGTTTGCAAGCACTTTGTTTTCTTTTTTCGTGCTTCCTGGTCACATCTGCCCTCACACAGAAGCAAGACAGGGATGATGGTGGAGCTACATGTTGAATGCTGTGGCATACGGAGAGGAGAGGTTCGGAGAGGAGAGGTGCGGAGAGGTGCGGAGAGGTGCGGAGAGGTGCGGAGAGGTGCGGAGAGGTGCGGAGAGGTGCGGAGAGGTGCGGAGAGGTGCGGAGAGGTGCGGAGAGGTGCGGAGAGGTGCGGAGAGGTGCGGAGAGGTGCGGAGAGGTGCGGAGAGGTGCGGAGAGGTGCGGAGAGGTGCGGAGAGGTGCGGAGAGGTGCGGAGAGGTGCGGAGAGGTGCGGAGAGGTGCGGAGAGGTGCGGAGAGGTGCGGAGAGGTGCGGAGAGGTGCGGAGAGGTGCGGAGAGGTGCGGAGAGGTGCGGAGAGGTGCGGAGAGGTGCGGAGAGGTGCGGAGAGGTGCGGAGAGGTGCGGAGAGGTGCGGAGAGGTGCGGAGAGGTGCGGAGAGGTGCGGAGAGGTGCGGAGAGGTGCGGAGAGGTGCGGAGAGGTGCGGAGAGGTGCGGAGAGGTGCGGAGAGGTGCGGAGAGGTGCGGAGAGGTGCGGAGAGGTTCGGAGAGGAGAGGAGAGGTTCGGTTCGGAGAGGTTCGGAGAGGTGCGGAGAGGAGAGGAGAGGAGAGGAGACCTTAACCAGGGCAGTTCATGTGTGGCCATTGTTTCTGTGATTATACCTCAAGCATGTTGAGAGACTACATCTGTTCCTTAAGTTCTCCATTTATTTCCTAATTGTCTTGATGTGTAAACCCTATGTATTACCTTATACATGAGATTTCGTTTTGTGCCTACTTACAAAGCTTGTTTCCATGAGATGTTGCTTCCCTCTGAGGTGCTGATCTTCAACCACTTTAATCCACTTAGGGGTTGAGCTGCAATTCACAATGAGCTGGAGGTGATGGTAACTGCATAAATATCGGGAAGTGTGTGTTTTCTTTCCAGCACAAATCACTTCACTTGGCTGGGTCTCTGTCAGCCTCATTTACAGAGGTGAAAATATTTAGCCTCTTTGGAAATCTACAAACACAAAAGCATGAGCTAAGTGCTAAGTATTAGCTGAGGGATTGTAACACTTCAAAGAAACATTGCCACCATGATGGAATTTCCTTAGCAATGAGGGAAATGCATTGCTTAGAGTAGAGGGAGAAAATATAATTCCTTCTTGTTCACTCACTGAAAGCATAATTGTAAATCAGCCTTGACCAGATGACATGAGAGGAAGAAATGCTGTTTCCAAAGTTGTTTAGAAATCAGTGTCACTAGCACTGACTGCCCCAAACAGTTGTTTTTTAACTGGGGACAGTAAAATTACAGTGCCTGTCATGCACACCAGCAGTGACAGATGATGTAACTAAACAGCTTCTGTTCTGCAAATGAAATGCAAAATTAAATGCGAGTGCTCTCAAAGGGATGGGTTTATATTCATTCAGTGAACAGCCACAGGCAATTGATTACTGAGTATATACGTTAGAAAAATTCCCTTTCTCTGCAAGCAGGTGGTTTCGACTATAGACCCTGTAGTGCTACCAGAAGGTGCACATCCTGGACCCGTGGTGTTCTGTCCCTTTATGCCAATGGGAAGTCTGTCCCATCATAATCAATGTGGTTATCATTGTTCGAGTCTCTGTAAAACACACACACCACGGGCTGGAGGGAATTACGAGCGAGCCATTATAATGATTAAGTAACCCAGCAACCTCTTGATAAGTTCCAAGTAATTTAGTTTCCCCTGGAGCCGCAGTGTTGAGTCCATAGAGAGAGCAGTGCCAGCAGGACAGTGAGGGTCTGGCTGGGAGGGAAGCCATCCGGCAGCTCTGCTCGTGCATGCAGAGTTTCTGGAACATTCACCTCCTTAATCAGGCGTACACTGAGCTCACTTTTTAAAGCTACAATTATGTTACAGGCTCCTGCCAAAAAAGCAGCTGACACATGATGAAATTTTAAAGAACTCTATTTCCTCTCTGACTACGGCACTTGTCCTGCCCCACATTATTTTTCTTGATAACTTCATAGTAAGGTGTTCATTTCCTGTAAAGATTTAGGGAGCGAGCACCTGGATGGCAGATTCCAGGTCTGCCAACTTTCTTCTTTTGGAACCCTGATTTTCAAGAAACAGGGAGCACTCTCCTGAGACAGAGATGCTGACAGACTTCTTTATATTAAAACTACTTCCTAGTCCAGTCTTGGTGATTAAGAACACAAGTCTTAAAGATAGATTGCAATTTAGCTAGGAGCAACCCTATAGCAGAGGAACATGGGTATGAGCTTCCCAAAAAACCTGGCTTGGCATCTGGAAGTATCTGCAGTGCTATGTTCCTCTGACACAAACCCATGAGGTACCAGTGCCCAAGTTGCACTACTCCATATGCACAGAAACAACGGCACAGGACCTACACGCAGATCTTTTAGGCAACTTCAAATGTCTCTCACCACACAAAGAAATACCCAAAAGGTTGCAAGGAAAGAAATGGGTATCAAAGCACAGGAGGGGCTCCCTGCTCAGTGAAATTGGGTCCTTGGAACCATCATCTGCAGCATTCAAGTGCACCTTCAGGTGCCAGACACTTCTGTAACTCTGCTCCTAAACGAACTTCAGTTGCTGGAGAATGACATCGTCGCAAGTGTTGTCCTCATCTTCATCTGCAAAATAATCAGAATCTGGTCACCCTCTTTTGGAGGGTCAGGTGTTCTACTTATAAATACCTCTTAACTTGAGGAATATAGCAGCATCCCTGTACCTTACTTCACATTATATGGAACTGTAGCAATGGGAGAGCAAAACCTTCTGGTTTTAACAACAGCCCATCAGTTAATGTTACATAGGTGAACACAGTTCAGAGGCAAATGAAGCTTTGATCAAATGTGATGAGTGTAACTGTGTCATTTTTCTAAATAGGAGAGAAGCAGACACCAAAATCCTAACCTAATGCAATTTTCCATGTGTTTCATGAAAGCAAACAAATATTTGGCTGTAAAAGTAGACCTGTTTTTAAAAAAAAAACGTGTGCGTGGCGGTTTTTTTGGTGATACTATGCTGGCCCATCACTACCATCACTGAAGTCAAAGGCATGGGGAGACAGCAGCTGATTTCAGCAGAGCAAAGTTAAACCTGTGCTGCCTGCCTTTAAAGACCCAGACCCTACCCCAAGGGTCCTCCACGTGCAAAGGCTTGGCAAAATCGGGGTCCAAACAGCAGAACTTCAAGCAGGAAGGAAGTAGGTGAAAAAGAGACTGCAGTGAGTGTTGATGAAAGGGGAACTATCAGTCTGTGGAGAAGCTACTGATAGAAATACTCAGGGAGCAGCCCTGAGTCTGTCTTCTTTAATGTTTTTGCAAATGACCTTGATGTGCAAAGCAAGTGTGCTGCTGGTATTTGCTCATAGCATCAAGGAGGCAGGCCCCATTTTTCTAGAAGAGGCTTGCAAAGCCAAGAACTGGAGGAGAAGGTGACAGGAGACACTAAAAGGCATGAAATTCAAAGCTACTCAACACGAGATCATATATTTGTGGAGTAATAGTGAGAACTGCCACCATAAGCTGAGAGCTCATTAAGTGGAGATGACTGAGGAGAAGAAGCAGAGAGCATTAGTTAATTATAGGATGACTTAAGCTACCAGGTGATGCAACTATGAGAAAAAGCAAAAGCGATCCTAGGATATGTCAGCCAAGATATTTCCAGAGAAGACAGGTAGTGGCTGTCATGACATAAAGCAATGGTGCAACAAGGAATGGTAATAACATAAAAATGGCTGTACTAGTTTAGGCCAAAGCTTCTCCTAGCCCATTACCCCTTCTTCAACTGTGGCCAGAGTAGGAACAGGAAGAATAAGAATAGGACAAGCACAGCTAAGACTTCCTTCTGATACTCTCACAGCCCTGAAACATTTTCAGCTAAGGGGATTTCCTTTGTTAATTGTCATTTGACTGTTAAGCAAACCACAGTGGATTTTTCTTTTAAATGATTTTCAATCTACTCATGAACCAGTATAAATTTCTTGAATCCACTTTGTCCCTCTGCAAGGATTTCCTTACATTTATTGCTATCACATGAACAACCACTCTCTTTTTTTAATGTTTTGAACCTACTTTCAAATATTTTCATAATGTTTCCCCTAATTCTTCTGCAGGGTGTAACACAGAGTAGCCAATCCCCATCAACCTTTTCTCAAATTTTGTGATCTTCTGTCATAAGTTCCCAAGATACCTCTCTTTCAGACCAGACAAGTCCCATGTATTCATCCAGTGTGTACCCCTGGTCATTCCTGCTGCCCTGCTTTCAGGTTAAATAGACCCTTTCTAAGCTAAGGAGAGCAGGACAGCTTTCAAGGCTGGTTAAGTCACACATTGTGTCATGAAGATGTGTCCTCCTTCTGCTCCTAATGGTTCCTATATTTGATGTGGATAGGGATTTTTATTTAGCTTTCTGATGGGTATAAATCTAGTGTTTGTATGTCTAATCCAGCCATCCACACCCAAGAAATACTAGCTTCACCTTGAAGTGGAGCTGAAGTACAAAATCCAACTAAGACAATGAGTGATATGAAGAGTCCATCATAAAAGGCTGAATTTAAAAGAAAAGTTATTATTCTTCTCTGTACAAAGCACTGAAAGCACCAGGAAAGGAGCAGAGTTATTGAGAATGAAAGGCAGTGTTGGGACAAAGACGTGAATTTGGTTTGGGTGTAAATGAGGCTTGGATATAATCAGACTGTTGATTAGAACAAAACCTGGAGACTCTGAAACAGCCTCTCAACAGAGAAGAGGGTGAAAAACGAAATTAGTTTCAGGATGGGCCAGAGTCAGTTTGTGAAATGTTGGTTACCTGCAGTACTGGGAGGTTCATAACACAGGAAGGCCCCACCTAGGTATGCATTTAATAACAAATGAGGTGCTTCACACCAGCTCCCTCTGGGCTGTATTTAGGCCTTCCCAAGGGCAATGCTGCTTGCTTGCCTCTAAGGACAGAGTACAGTTCTTTGCACATAGGCGTACAGAGATCCACCAGAAAGCATTCACAGAGAAGTAAAGGCAGAGGAAGCAAGAAAGGCTGTAAAGCTTGCTGCCGGTTAGGGTTACAAGCCACTACCAGATGAAGAATTAGCTTGAGCAGATATATGGGAGTAAGAAACCCACATTAATCCTACTGCAAGGAATGTGGTGGGAGGAGCAGGGTACACAATCCCTAACTATTTAAATAGTTCTATACTTATTAAATAGTTAAATCATTTAAGAAATTATTTATGGATTGACTAATCCCCTCATTTATTGTTCCTTGTGTAGACAATCTTGGAGTAACCATTACTGCAAATACCAGAGATTATAATAGGTCACATAACAGAAGTGTGTAACTAGGCACCAGATAGACAAAAAAAAATTTATTTGGTTTGGAATAAGGGGCTTTTTGGTAGCTTTTTGGCTTTTTTTTTTTTTCTCCAATCTCAGCATTTATAAAACCTCAGACTAGCATCACACTAAAGAGAGGGGGGAAACAAAAAAGAAGACAGAGCTGCCAGAAGTCTTCAGGATCACTGTCTTACTTATCACTGGATTTATGACTAAAGCGCTAGAGGATACATGCTGGAAAGCTAACTAGCCAAAGGTATTATTGTATACACTGGCATAACACAGACACATTTCAGAGAAGTGTAAAGCAACTTTAAGGCATTTCTCTTGGAAAGTCAGAAAACTGGGAGGATCATTTCCGTATGCTCAAAGAGGTCCTGTCTCACAGGCAGGGAAAGTAAAAGTCTTCTCTACTAAACTGCCAGTAGAGGCGGCAACCCTAATTCAAAAAAGACTAGTGCAGTGAAACTCTCTTTACCTCAGCTGCCAAACAGCTGCCAGGCTCTTTGACATCGGTTGTAATGCTGTGTTTTAGTGCCAAAGTCACCCAGGCAAAACCTAATGTCCAGAAGGATAAAGATTACTTGTTGACTACGAGTAGATCTTGTTAAATACTCTTACAACATGAAAATATGAAATATGAAAGAATAATGTCAATTTTCTATAAGGTGCATGGAAAAACAATATAAAGATGGTTTAAAATTATTTTTACTTTGGTGTCTGTAGGTGATGCACAAATCAAATTCTTTTCTAAACAAAAATACATTTTTCCCATCACAGAAGTACATAAATGTGGGTCTGATAATCAGATCCATCAGGGGTGTATCACAAAGGCAGATGCAGAGTTGCAGAGGTAAAGATTCACACCACCCACCTATAAACACCTCCCAAATGCACATTCATAACGATCAGCAGAGCACAATGCAACCTCTCTAAAACACAGTCCCAATAAATTAAAATTCTTGAAATCTTGTTTGGAAAAAAACAAACAACAACAACAAAAAAACCCCCTCTCACGATTTCTGTTCTATTCCCACTGGGGTTGTGTCATCTCATCATCAAGAATAACAATAAAATCAATTCATTACGTTCCATTGAAGGCAGCCTCAGGAGAGAGATCAAAGAATAAGAGGAAATGAAAGCTGACCGACTTTATCACCTTTGGAGTCAGTCCCAAAGATCTCAAATTAATTTAGATTGGTGGGGCAGTGCATAAAAGCTGGCAAGTTCTTTTGCCGGTGCACAGCCTCTATACAAACCAGTGAAGTGCTGTTGTCTCTGGGGCTTTTCAGTAAGCCAAACGTTTTTGTGAGTGCTAAGTACTTTTTCCTTTGGCCATTTCAAGTTTATTATCATATACGGGAGGAACATTTTCATGTTTTCCTCTCGAATTCTGCAGGGAACCATCTGTCTCTCCTGAAGGACCCAGCTGTGACATTTCTGCATGAAAACTCTTCCCCATGGGGGGCTGCCGGTCGTCAGCCCTTTCTGCTCCCAGCAGCAGCCCTGACTAGTCAGCCACCCTGGAACACCATCCCAAGTAGACAATGGTGCCTACAGGAGCTGGGAGTTGCCTGCAGCAAACCTCTCTCTCTCTGCTCAAGAGAGCAAAGAAATTCCCCAAAGCTGCAAGTCACAGGGAACTTGCCAAGGTTGCTGCAGCACAGAAACTCTCTGGAAAGGGGCTGTGACCAGAGGGGGCTGCTCACACTGGAAGCAAGGATTCCCCCTCCACTGATTACAGTGGGCAGCACAAAACCTGACTCCAGCCTCTCTTCTCTCATCCAAAACAGGTCCTGGAGATTCCCCACCCTGCCATTTCTTTTTGTCTCTTTCCTATGAATTTGATTTCAGATGCTTGAGAACAGCCTTCTGAGCACTAGTTTTCCCTCCAGACTTTCCTTGCCACACCTTATCGTATTTCATTTTCAAACCAGATCATTATTTCCTTTTCAGCCTTTGTTTTAACACCCAGGCCCTAGACAACCAGACATGAGACTGGGTCTATGCAACTTCTGTCTTATCTCAGGCCAAATTTCACAGCATCTGTGGCACCGCATGCCAGAGAGAGAGAGAGAGAGAGGCATTCTGATAGACACCTTGAGTTCCCTTCCATCACTTCCTTGGCAAATAGCTGCCTCTTGGAAACATCCAGTCAGTGGATCCCATTAGCCCCAGTGATTCAAAGCTGTGTAATCTGCAGCTGCAGACAGGCACTGCCTTTTTCCTTTCCACTGTGTGCAACTCTCCAAATGGCACGAAGGTATTTAGCATCTCTGACCTGATTTCTTAGCAGCCAGCAATGTGGAGACTAAGAGTACGAGGCCGCAGCATCTCCTTTGAAAAGAGATGTGCTTGATACCTTAACACCTCCTGCATGAGCTGTAGAAAGCTTTGAACTGTGTGTTTTAGAGAGGCCTCCAGGTACCCAGGCATTTCTCACTGTGTGAGCAACCCCCACCACCGGAACCAGGCCCCTGTGAAAGGCCTCTCTTCAGCTACTCACTGAACATCCAAAAATAAAAAAATTCCTTCATTCAGCCTCAGTTCTACATTCAGTAGGAGGTAAAATCTCACAAAAAATTGTATTTCATGGAAGAGTTCCTGATCTTCCAATTTATCATCTGAGGACTCCCACAAGGGAGTCCCACAGTACAACGTTTACATATCCTACTCTATAAGCCAATTTTGAATGCTCAGCCATGAAAAAAGCTGCTTTAAAGACCTAAGAAGAGATGAATTTCTGCCATCAGAAATCTATACTCTTCACAAACGGTTTGAAAACCGACACCGTCCTTGCTAAACCCCCACTGGAGAGAAGCTAATATTTTTGGAGGTCTTCCTTGCCCACTACTTAGCATGGTGGAGATACACCATGAATAAGCTTCAGCACGAACTGTGTGCTCCAAAAAGTGAAACTCTGTCCTAAGTCCATCTATTCATTCACAAGCATTAAAACTTGTAAACAAATAAAAAATTTTAAAAGTTGGGAATTTTTTTTAACTGTCTGACCAGCTGTTCCTGGACTTGAATGCGAGGAGTCATCTGTCCCAGTGTAGCTCCTGATGGATAGATCCACATGATCAAAACCACTTTCAAAAGCAAAGTGTAATGAGGCTGCTGGCAAGCTTGGAGGACAGAAGGAAAGAGAGACAGAAGGACTTTTCAGCTGCTCTTCCTGGTGGTCAGTTCAGCTGAGTGTCAAAGCACAGCAATAGTCTAAAGCAGAGATGCCGTCACAGGCGCACGCCAGCCTTGCCTGTAAATAAATAAAAGGCAACATTTTCCTCTGCTGTGACCCTGGCACTTTTCACCAACACTAAATTGGTTTAAAAGCTTCCAGAGGAAAAGCCTCAGTGTTTAATTTCTCTGCCTAGCCTTAGATTCTTGGCCCTACTTTTATTTTTCATAACATCCAGTTTATTTCTTTTGACGTTTGTTATCCCTCAAAAACGCTATTGTAATTAGATCATGACACTCTACAACTATCTCCTAACTTAAATATTCCCTTTCATTTAAGAGACTTTATGTGTAAATTTCATGAGGTTTTGAACAATGTTTTCTTGAAAGTACACTGTGTTCAGAGCCAGGGTGAAAGGAAAATAAACCCATAGAAAATAAAAAGCAATTCAAACTTCTACCCCAAAACTCAAATTAAACTCTTTTGATCCTCCAGAATACCTTACTTGATTTATTTATTTTCCCATTCTTCTTTGCTTCCTCTGTTCAGACTGGGAGGGAAACACTGAAATACTGCATGAAAAAAACCCTTCTTTTTACTGTATTTTCAGCTCAGCAAGGACTGGAAAAACAAAGAGAAAGCAGCGTGTCCTGAAAGTAATCTCTGTTCATTCACCTCAGGAAAGTTGTCTGACTAAGGGCTGTTATGTAACAAATTATCTGAAATATGGATCTGTCTGTTTCAAACTGGTGTTATTCCACAGACTCAACCTAAGGTCACTGGTACTGCCAAACTTGTTGCTCTCCAAATTACTTTGAGTTCAGCCTCACATAGTTCACCATCAAGTAGTTCTCTCTTCTCTTTCTTCCAGAGTGGCTGTGGCCTAAACCAGAAGACTCTTTTCTTTTCCCAAGGCAACTCACCTGCTGAGGAAACGTCCCCAAAAAGCAGGCAAACTAAATAGCAGCTGGCTTTAAACATGAAAGGTTCATGCTCAGCCCTTGTCCCCAGGTCCATGTGACTGCTTCAGAGTTTGGTTGGAACCTCTCTCTAACTGCCCTGAGGGCGCCTTTCCACACGAGCATCCAGGGATTCATCCATACATTTCCCACCAACTTTATGTATGGGCCAGAAGCAGGTACAGGCCTTGCCTTGGTAAAGCTTCATGACCAATCACATAAGTACACCTTCAAGATGCTGAATACAAGGGCAAATGAATGCCAGGGGTGGAATCTCTGAGCTGGTCACAAGCAAGCCCAAAGAAAGAAGAAGCAGGGGAAAAAAAAAAAAAAAAAAGGACAAGAAAAAATGTTAGAACCAGACCAAAGAATGTTCACTGCCTTTGTATGCTAATGGCACAAAATTTCTGCAAACCAGTGATCCCACCAAAACAGGGTAGTGTTATACAGAGATCCCAAACAGCAAGACAAGCAACGGAGTCCCAGAGGTGGTTCCTTCGACCACAGTCACATTATGGGGTCCCACCACAGTCACCCACAGACTACCTGACCTACCTGATCCTGCTGCTACACAAGAGCCCACTGTGCTGGATATGGTTCAGATTTTATGTTCATGCTGTGGGAGTATAATCTCCACCAAATCTGCTCAAGGTGGCATGTAAATCACGCTTGCCTTGTTGGCTTGATTTCCTTGAAGTTTCAGACTACCCTCAGGCTTCCAACTCTCTCATCCCCATCTCAACCACACCATCTAATAACAACACATCAAAAGTCAGCATTTCTAGATGCTAAAAGGACACCAAGCATGTTTCTTAACATGCTGAGGAGAGAACAGACCTTTTTTTACCATTGATAAACTCAACATTTAGGATCCCAAACCAAGTTCCTGGGACTTGTAAAACTGCAGAGGATTTAGGGCACTTGGCTTTGGATCAATTGCCAGACATCTATTAATTCAGCAATTTTTTTCATGTTGATTGGTAGGTTTCAAAGCAGATGGAAGTAACACACCTTTTTGACACATTTTGTAGGTGAAAAGCAGCTGTCTTGGGCCTGCCTGTGAATTTGTCCCTCCCATTTCAAAGCTGACTGCCTCTAACATCCAGTCACTGGGGCTCCTTGCCCAAACCATCAGCTATTCCTCTGAAGCTGCTTTTTCTGCCTGGTCTCTGCATTCCCCCAGTCCAACAGGCATGCTCTGGAGAGTAGCCCTGCAATGAGGAGTTAATGAAAGCCCTGGAGGGCTCACAGGATCCACGTAAATGCACCCAATCTCCCCACAGTGACACAGCTACAGAGTCCCGGTGCTCCATGCAGCGATCTCCAGCAGCTCTCATCCAACAGCCTTGTTTTCAGACACACTACCTAGTGCTTATGCTCACGTTCCTTAAACGTGTGGGAAATGTTGATTCAGCCTGTACTTAAGGTAAAACATCTTGGAGTATTAAAAAAAAAGTCCTCCAGCATGTCATCTAATCATTAAGAAAACGATTTCAGGCAATTTTGGGATCCTTTTCTTTGAGGTTCGGGTTGCCCCACAAGGCCAGTTGGCTTCAGAAATGAAGGATCAATTCAGGATCTTTAGGATAAAGCTGTAACTGAAATCCACAGGCATTTTTTCTGAAGGGTCCAAAGGAGTGACCATTAAAAGGCTCTTCTGAAGGTCTCCCCTTTAAAGCCCCTTTTTCTGAATCCAGTCTACTCTCTAGAAGCACACACACGGAAATATCATTAATATCCTTTTCTGCCAAACAGGTTTGTTTCCTTCCTCTGCTGATATCCAGTACAACTCACAGCATCAATTCACCACTAGAAGGAAAGGCTGTGAATGAGCAGGAGTTCCAGAGGTTTCAGCTCCTCTCACCTTTTAGGGCACTGGAGTAATCCTCAAAACATGGCTCCACACTTCTCTGTTTGAGTGCCCATTAGAGGGAATCTGACCTCCTCTTGTACTTTTCCTCTTCTAAAAGAAAACATTTCGTACTGGGAGAAAATCCATCCAGGCTTAATTCCCCCAGTATAAAACTTGATGACATTTTGGGTGTTCTGTTAGCAGATCAGAGGGACTGACTGTGTGCTTTGTGCAATACAACTAAGTGCAATTCAGGTTTAAAAAAAAAAGTGTGAAAACAATAGAAGTGCAAAGTTCCTGGGAATGAAACTGACCTCTTTCTTCTACTGTTGAGCGAATTAAAGGGGATGCTCTTTCCAATTAATGACGGTAGTACAGTCAGTATGTCCCAGGGTCAAAATGCTCCTCCAGTTTCCGCAAGTACAAGATGGAAAGAATTTCATGAGACATTATCAGAAAGAATTCACAGTGAGATAAACACTTACTTCTTCCATTTGTTTTCATTCAGGCTTGACTTGTCACTAGTAATTATGACAGAGGATGTGATAAATGTCCGTCCAACATTTGTAAGAACAATATACTTTACCTAAACATGAGAACACACAGGAAAAAAAGACTAATCATAAGCTAATTACTTCTTTCACTAATTGTTACTGCTCTGAGTCACTGTTTCTACACGTTGCCTCACTTTTTTTTTCCTTCAGGACTGAAGCAAAAGGATATTTTAACCTTGTCATATTTCTTACCTTGAATCTTTTTCTTTTAAGGTTATTTATTTTATTTCTCCTTGACAAGAGTTTGTTGACGTCCCAAAACCTACACTTGAATTTTCCAGCCTTCATAAATCTATTTAATGGCAAAGAAGAGGTAAAATACCAAAATGCTGTGTTTTCTTTCACCAAAAATGTCCCTCCTGGGGAGCTACACTCTTTTCATGGAGCTGGAAGGAGCTTGAATGACAATTTAGACCTTTAATTTAGGTGCTTTACTCCTCTTTCACCTGCTACTTTTTCAGGGGGTGGACGAGCTCTTCTGACACAGAGATAAGATCTATTCTGCTTTGCTTTCATACCTTAGCAATGGGTGAAACATCTTGAGCAGATCATCTTCCTACCATTCCTGAAGGAAAAATAAATATGATTGTTTCAAAGTCTTGACACTTCCTGCTGCCAGGAGAATAAAAATCACACCAACAGCCCTGGAGAGCAGGTGCCAATGGTAGGTGGTGAGGAAAATGACACAGGCTCGGTTGGAAGACTACAATTGATGAACCAGATACATTTAGAAAAGTTGACATTTCACTGAGTCGAATGTTTCCATCACAAACTGTTGTGGTTCTTTCATCAAAATGTCTGTGTAAAACAGCAAAACTGAACAAACTTTTTGGAGTCTTGTAATTACCAAGGGAGATTTACAGACACAGATACTTGTGCTGCTTCTGGGTACATTCTGTAGAGCCACGTGGGCTCTCAAACCCACCATCACACTGTCCAGAAATGGATCCATGTATCATGCTGGACATCTTCAGTGGCTTCTCCTGCTAAGTAGGGTTTCTACTTATTATTTCACCTTAAATGACAAAGTCTAGATTTGCAAATAACTGTGTAACTCCTGTGGTACTGAGTGCTCTCCCATTCTCTTGGCTTCCTAAAAAGTGCAGGATTCTCAGCGCTTTACAGTAGATTTTCAGAAACCTGCTGGATTTGCCCTTTGATAAAAATGTACTCTTTCTTAAGTAGGAAACTCAGCTTTGTCATTTACTTAACATTTGAGACATGTGAGAAGTTCTGTATATTGCACAAACTCTGGGGAAAGAAGAAAAAAACCTACCAACTACCAACAAATGAGCAAGGGTAAGATAAACAAACTGCTCTTTAGAAGCTGCACAGTCTAACAGTTACACAGCAATTTGGAGTTATTGTCAACAACCCTATCACCTTGGAGACTGGCTGACGCTGCAGAGAAATATTAGATGGGAAATTAAGGTTAACAAAGGGTTTCCTACTGTTGTTCCTAGTAATATAAGCACTTTACACATCAGTTCTAATTCTGCTGAAATGGGAAAAAGGAAATGGGAGAAGAAAATTTAAACAGGGACCACCCATTAAAATTAGAGGTACCCTGTCCTCAATAAACTCACTTTCCCACCAGAAAATCACTGCTGCAGCCTTATTTCACCTTGGCCCACTTGTTTGGAGATAATTTTTTGATTGCAGCTGCTTTAAAGCTCCGTGATTTTGCCATTAACCCAAGTTCAGTAGCTGTTTCTCAGCAAGGTCTTGCTTCTGTTCAGGTAGAAACACGACGCGGCAAGGCCCTCAAAGACGGGACAAATTGCTTACCCAAAGGCTGCCTCAGGCCTGATGCCGAGGGGCAACGCGCCAGCCTGACAGCAGAGCCATTGATGCGGTGCTGTCTCAGCACCGCTCACCCCCGTGCACACCAAATGCTCCAGCTGAATATGAACTCGAGACTCTTGGTACACAGCTGTGTTGTGCTTTGCTCTCCAGCAAGACTCTGACGTGAATCAAGCGAAAGACAAAAATTCCCAATTCTCTCACGCAGATGCATCAGCAGTAATGAAAATACATCAAGAGGTCTAGAAATCCATTTCCAGTCAAAGACTGCCTTTTCTCCTCTTTTCCCCAAGTACTGCAATGCAGCCATCTTGCACTGAGAAACCCTCAGGTGTTCAGAGATCATACTGCCAAATCCACATTAATATGAGTGGTTATGGTTCTCCATGTTCCCGCATGCTTGGGAAAAAGAAGTTGGTTACATTGAAGTAAAAACAGCACAGTATGCCTGCTTAGGGCATCTTTCATCAGGACCCTGAGAAGGAGCAAACATTCCTCAGGTCAGCATCCTGTCTGAAGGGAAAAGCCTCTCACCCTTCTCATTCATGTGGAGAAGAACATACCCAGCTTGGACACTGGACTTCGCTGATTACAGTTTTCCCTGTTCAGTCAGTCCCAGCCTCTCCTCCTCTTCAGCCACAGAGCTGTCTTCCCAAGCACCTCCCTCTTTGCTAAATCCTTCATCCACTTAAACTGAATTTCTCAGCCTCCATGCCACTGTTTCTGTCCCCTCGTGCCACCTTGACCTGCTGAGCTCCACATAAATCTCCCCATATTTGATAAGACAGCTTTCTCTTCCATACTGCTGTAGCATCAGGGAAAGATTGTGCACAGGAGAGTTCTCCATTCTGTTCTCACCGCCAGCAGCTGTCCAGAGCAGTTCAAGACACCGTCACAGGAGATGCTTTCCAGCCCACCACAAACACAGATGCTCTGCAGGGATGGAGTCTGCACATGAGGACATTGCCAGGGCTGGAAGTTGGCCAGTCAGGTAGGTATCGTCAGGAAGTCTGAATTCTAAAAAGACCCAAGTTTCTACCGTGCAAATTTGTGCAAAATGCATATTTCACATGACTTGTAACTTGAATAAACTTGGAGAGATTTTCAGAGGGATGGGAAGAGCCATTTTTTTAAGGAAAAGAACAATTTCCTACAGTATTTTGAAACTCTCCTACAAAGCAGAGGAAAGAATGGAAATGAGAGCATTAAAAAATCACTAGAGTGACAATAAATTTTAATTTGTTTTTAATTCTAACTTGAACTCTTCTTTTGGGGAAAAATAAAACCTTTTTGGCATCATTTGCCTGATACACTTACCTTATGGCAGCACACTGCATTGAAAATTTCAGCCTGCCTGATTGAGCCTTGAGAATGTGATTGATATTTAAAAACATAATATTGAGCTGCCACATATCACATGACTTTAATGATAACCAAAGCTACCAGCTCCACCTATAATCACATCTTTAAAAGAGCAGAAATGAACCAGCCATTTCTGACCTCTTTATGTTCATTATTACTACACCTTTATTTTTTCCCACCTGCTACTCATCTCCAGCTCCTCCCATCCCAGCAACGTCGAGTACAATGTGAAAAGACCAGTCACAGCCTGAGGGCTATGATTGTTTACTAGGACATGTACACAGAAGATTTCACTACATCTGGTCATTCAGTGCTACAGCACATTGTACAGTAACATCGTAATATTTCCAAGCAGCTGTGTAATGCTCTATTCTTTCTGAATCAGTCAAGAGTTTCATTATCTAAATCCATGTGAGAACACGGGAAGCTGTGCTTCCCCAACTCCTGAAATATCTGCCTCAGGAAGGAAGGTATATTGTCTTTTTGATGCCCCTGTTCTGCTTGTGAGGTGGTTCTGTGTGCCTGTTTTGCAACAGCCCTATGAAAGCAAACTAATTCAAATCTTCTATGGAAATGCCATGTTTGCTAGACACAGTTTGCATCCTTTTGACTCAAGGGTGACTAGATCTTGAGCATATCTCTAACGTTATCAAAATCCCTATGATCTGAGGAGCTCCAAAGTATGATTGCTGCAGTGTGAGCTGCAGTAGGAAATGAAAAATATGAAAATGATACCCTGCATTTCAATCACCCCATGCTTTTGTTTTAAGAAAGGGAAATATACTTCCTGAAAATCCTTGGCTAAGTCCAGGAAAAAAAAACAAACACAACAACCCTAGTTTAATCCTTCCTTTTAGTGTGTGAAAAATATCTGTGGCAAGGGATGATTTTTATGACCTCTAAAGGCATGAAAGCAGAGCTGAAATAAAAATGATTATCCAAATTTAAATCTTCCTTACTCTTTGGCTACACAAATCCTACTCCAGGCACCAGGATTTTGATCTAACTAATAAAAACTAAAGATACAGAGATTCAGCACAGTTAGAAAAGCAATACTAAGCAAGTGCAAGTTGCTGACATGATAAATCTCAATTCACAAGTGTAAATCATCGTATTTCTGTGAAGTTCAATTTCTTAGACTTAAAAGGAGGCTGTCTTTTTAAGGCTTCAAAATAGTTCTTGGAAATAATGCTCTTTTTTCTACTCTCTGCTCTTCCTTCCCTACCAGCAAGAGAGACAGTTCAGAGAAGCACTTACACACGCATGTACCACAAGGCACCATCAAGTCCCACTATCAAGTCCCATTAGTGTCAGCTGGGAGCTGCATTTGAATTTACACCACCCTAAACTACCCCCTTGACTGGCTTTAGACTTGGGAAAAGCATCACCAGCTGGGCAAGGGAGGGGATTGTCCCGCTCTGCTCTGCACTGGGGCGACCTCACCTCGAGGGCTGTGCGCAGTTTTGGGTGCCACAATGTAAGAAAGATATTAAACTATTAGAGAGAGTCCAAAGGAAGGCTACAAGGATGCTTAAGGTCCTTCGGAGAAAGACCTGTGAGGAGCAGCTGTGGGCACTTGGTCTGTTCAGCCTGGAGGAGACTGAGGGGAGGCCTCATCCCAGTCTGCAGCTTCTCATGAGGAGAAGAGAAGAGGCAGACACTGATCTCTTCTCTGTGGTGACCAGTGACAGGACCCAAGGGAATGGCCTGAAGTTGTGTCAGGGGAGGTTTAGGCTGGATATTAAAAAAAGTTTTTCACCCAGAGTGTGGCTGGGCACTGGAAGAGGCTGCCCAGGGAACTGGTCACAGCACCAGCCTGACAGAGTTCAGGAATGTTCTCAGAACATTGGACAATGTTCTCAGGCACATGGTGTGACTCTTGGATGGTGCTGTGCAGGGTTGGGAGCTGGACTTTCATGATCCTTGGAGGTCCCTTCTGACTCAGGATATTCTGTGATTCTGTGATACTGTTAATTACCATGAGTGCAGGCAGAAACAAGCAATCTTTGGGAGAGTTGTCAGCGACTCCCCTTCTGAGCATGGTTTTGGTCACTAGGGAGTAGCAAGGAGGACAGAGAAGTGACCAAGAAGCCGTGCAAAGCAGGTAACTGAGTCCACCAAGGAGACATCTCTCATGATAAAGAGGGATGTGGTCAGAAGAAGTCAATAGTCAGGAAGAATCTTTATACAAGGAAAAGGAGCACTGGGAATCTGGAGCTCTGCTGCAGCCTGCCATGCAGATTGGTACTTATTCCTGTGGTGAGAACACAAGACAGCTGTAAGCAACAGCTTAGCCTAGTGCTCACCAGTAATTCAGGAAATTTTATACTCACCACATCTACTGTGCTCGTATTTACTGGTGTGGGAGAGCTGGCATGTTCCAGCAAAGCTGGTGGAAAGGCATAATTCTTGAAAAACGTGAAAAGGGAGGTTTTCTTCTTGGACTCATAAATAAATATTTTTAGAAAGGCAAGATTTTATTTAAGTTTACAGGATAACTTCTCCCTCTACTCTCATTAGACTGGACAAACATTTCACAGCAACAAAATAAAGTCTAGAAATTGCCCCAGTGGGCTCTGGTAGTCCATATCACTTATTATTTCTCTCTCAGCTTAAAAATACAACTTGATGGTTTTTAAAATTTCACATATCCATCTTTATACAAAGTCAGCATTGGTCTACTGGTACAAAATAGGAAACAAAAACCCTGAAATGTTAAATATAGTGGTATTGGTCCATGTATATGATCATTCAGAAATCCCCAGAAACAATCTATGGTAAGAAATGAAGAACAAAAACACACAAAATGCCGCTGAATAAGATATAACAGTTGTTCAGGACTCTTGAATGTATTCTCCCATGGATATATTTGTACTTTATAATTCAGTTTCTCCACTGTCTAATTATCTACAGACAATTTAGTCTTGGGTGGATTATAATAGGTTCTGCTTCACTTCAGCCAAGACAGAATCATAGATGGTTGGTACAAGGCCAGCAGCAAAGGAGTAGAAGATTGCTGAACTATTTTCAGGGTCACTTCTTATTCTACTCCCTATTCTAAGTGTGCCCAACCATAAAGTAATCTTACCTTTTTATGTTCAGCACATATCCAGGTCTGAGGTAGAAGTTTTTATTTTCCTGAATAATTCAAACATCTTTGAAATGTGAATAACTACCAGCTCACCACTTGTGCAGGGTCCAGATATAGCCTACCTTCCCACGCTGTCCTTCTAATAGCACTGGTTCTGTCCTTTTTTCAAGATCAGATGCTACAGACAATGCTTTCTACTGACCAACTTCTCTGATGTACAATTAAGCATAAGAGCTTGGTTTTCACTACTTTATTTCAACCCCTTTACTTAGGAGGACATCAGCTTGGGGAGAAATTCTCTTTAGGTGCTTTTGAAAATGACAAGTCTACGCTCCACAGTTCAACCAGTGTGATACTGCTTGTGCCTGGGAAGATACTGAAAGAGGGATAAAGTGAATACTAGGAGACCTCCATTATTACAGTGAATTAATACCACATACTTTAACTTCTCTGTAATTCTTACACACAGCTTCCTGTAATGTTATAAAGTCCCTATTGTCTTGAACAGAACACAGTCTGGTACTTTCCTCTTTTTTTATAACACACTTGACATTTATAATACCATCAAAAGCTTTGAGGCTTTCTGACAGAAGCTCTCAAAGCCTTGCTTCCTGTTCTGATCCACAGGCAGACATAAAACTCACAGCAGAGCAATATGTGCACCAGCAAGCTGTCAGTTTCAAAATTGTTCCTGTGTTTTGGGGTCGTATTTTTTCATTTTGCCTCTCCCAACATTGCACTATTGGCTGACACTCTCTTTGAAAATCAGCATCAAGGTGGTCTTAAGCTCCTCTTTGGGCAAAGGTAAACTTTCAAAGTATTATCTGCCAGACACCAACACACACTTCAAAGAAGATTCTTAGAGGCCCTGTATGACCTTTCCATTGCCTGGTTTACTTTTTCCATCACCTCTTCACCAGAGCTAAAATCTGCTTTAGGGTGTTGATGTGGCAACCAACATTCTACATTGTGAGCTGGAAGAGACCGAGGCGGTGCAAATTCTCACTCTAAACACAAAGGCTCTCCCTGATCCCTCACTCTTTCTTCCAAACCATGGGAAGAGCCCACCTGATTCACGTACACAAGACAAGTCCAACTTCAGTGGCTTCACTCTAGACTTGGAGTCCCTGGCTGGCAAGAACATCCTGCTGCGTAGGTGTTCAGGGTGACATGAGCTTTAGCTCCTGCCAGCAGAGACACGCCTGGATCCTCCCACAGAGAGCACCCAAGCTGTTCACAAACAACTACCCTGGAGAGCAAATGTTCCATTCTCTCTACAGGTTTCTCGACATTTTTGAATTTCCTATTGTTCCCAGAGAACTCCTGGATTATAGCCCTGCTTGGTGGAGCACCTTTCCCTAGAGCTAGGAATATGTTGATTGTGTGAATAATAGAAGGACCTTGGCAACAGCTTCCACCGGATAATATCCATTTCCTCCCACTAAACAACTCCATTTCCATCAAAAAATATCCTTAGAAGGATATTTTTCATTTAGATAGTTGTGCTGTCTCCAAGATCAACCAGTCAGACAGGTCTATCGGTTTATTCCTTTCTGTAATTTTTTTTTTTGCCAGATACATCCTTATAACCCAAAGGCACAGCTAAAAAGCCAATATCCTCAACATCATTAAATCCTTTGCAAAGGATTTAAATTCAAGACAATAAACTAATGTAGTCAGTGGGCTGACATAAGCTAGGTTGGTTTTCACTATCTAGCTTCTGGCAGAGACTCTGCCAAATTTATTTGGACTGTTTACATTGTAGATGGCCCCTTAATTACCTCTACAAAAATCTAGCAGCACATCTTGGTCCACACCCTTTTTTTACAGCAAACAGCAATGCCTTTCAATGCCTCTGAGTGACTGTTCTGCAATAATTAAGCCGGTTTTGCAGGAGTCTCTGGGCTGCAAACAGCTAAGGACACTCAACCCATTCCAGTTCATCTGTAGGTCCTAAGGCAACCACCAAGCAAACCTAGGTCCCTGGATGTCATTTTCCCATGGACTATTTCAGAGTCATGAGGAGTGTAGCAGCAGAGTCCGTGAATAACTGTGGTCTGAGAAGTATTTCAGAGAAGAAATTAGTATGCTGGGATGCTGTTCACAAGGGGAGATTGTGGTCAGAGGTTGAAGAAAGTGAACTACTCCCAGTCAACAGAAGTGAAGAACTCACACTGCAAGTGGGAAACTTGATGTGCCAGTGAAATACAAAGGGTACTTACCATGGACTCAGAGATCATTAAGATCCACAAACTGCAATTTAAGAATCGCCAGCTGAGGCTTTAATAATACAGACAGTCCATACATGGCTTAAATTTTTTTTTGTCTAAATTTTTCATTTTTATGGATCTGCAGTCAAACAAGAACTTTTCTCACAATCACTGCTCACATTCTAAAGCCTGGTTTCCAAGCTTCCCACCCAGCATTTTCAGGTTACCAAAGGAAGAAAACCTCTAACACTACAACTCTTAAGCAATAAAAATGTTTGTCAAGTAGGATAATCAAGACAGTCCAAATACCTGTCCAAATTCCTGATTCATTTGTACCATAACTTGTGTGTCACTCCATTCAGAATATTAGTGCGGTGCTAGGCAAGGTACTAGGCCAGCTAAAGACAGACACACATCAGGACTTCAAAAACCCTCAGCACTCAAGGGTGAAAGAAAATTGGAAAAGAGGAAGAGCATGGACAAATTGTAATGTCAAATTAGTACCACAGCATAATGGATAAATAACTAGGTCAACCCCATTCTATCAGTCTGACATTGACCCTAGTAAAATATCAACATGATTGACAAAAGGATTGAGAACTATGTAGAACTATATATAGATAACAATAATCAACATATATTTATGGAAAATAACTCCTATCAAATAAATTGATGTCCTGTCGTGACAGTTTTCTGTAGGAGTAACAGGGGTGGTAGAGCAGCTTAAATACATATAAAGGATTTTGATGGGCACCAACATTTGCACCGGAAAGACGGAAGATGAAGAAATCAATAAAGAGTGTTGTAAGTTTAATCAAAACCGTATCATCAAAATGACAATGGCAATGGCCATGAAGCAACAGTCTTAAGGGATGCTCCATAGGCAGAGAATCCCCTCAGGCACCCATGGCTCCGACCAATCATGGGTCACGATCTGATAGCAAACTTGCAGTGCTGCACTTTGGCCAAAACACAAATGCAAACTTTGGATCTTTGAACAGATCTGTACCAAATCCATTGTGGGAATCATAGGACTAATGCTGCTTCTGTGTACCTATTCTGATGTCAAGGGGAACACTGGAAATCAGACAGGACCCCAAAGAACGCCAAGGGGTTTTAAAGACATGCCTTATAAAGATTACAACCCACCACTCCATTGCTTTTCCTCAAGAAGATAAAGGAAGGAAACTTTACCAAGGAGCAGAGAGTCATCCACTCTATCACAAAATACAAGGACAAGATTCACAGCCTAAAGGCAGAGGCAACTGATGCAGCCCCTTCAGCAGGGTTGGTTACCTTGGACTCCCCTGATAGCCCACATTCAAAAATAGCTTCTTGCAGGATTCAGTTCATCTACACTCATTTTAGATATCTAACTTCGGGTGAGATTAATCATAGACAAAAATTGCCCATAATTCCACAATTTGGTGATTCTGTGATTCACCAAGCAGACCCTTGCTTTAGCACAGCAGCAGTTTACATCTAGACACTTAGAGTGGTGAAGAGTCACCAGTTTGTTGACTTAGTATTAAAAAAAAATGGGCAAAGTTAGTTGATACTGTTTATTGATCGCCTGTGAAGCAGTGATAATCTTCCTCAACCCAGAGGGACGGGACCAACTGCAGAAACATATCCAAAAAGACCATTTAAATTGTTTTGCTGAGTAACTAGACGTAAGGTCTTGCCAGCAGTTCTTCTTGGTTTGTCCGTGCTCTGAGCAAAAATGGAGATTTTTTAAGAAGATACCTACAAATGCTGGCCTAGCATCTCTAATAAAAACATTCACACCTGCTGCTTGTTTTTCTGCTCTTCAGGTTCCATCTTGGTGAGAAGCAGAGGCCAAATCAAAGGCAGGAGTTACCTGGGCCAGTTCACATCTTGTGTTGCAACTTTGTGGGAAGGAACGCTTGCTCTTGCTATTGTAAATTAGGGAGAATAATTCCCTCATTTCTGTCTGGGGTGGAGCTGCCACTGAATTGCACACCTTTGGTTTCTGGAACCCAGTCAAGGGCTATTACAGCCCCATATGTGACCAAGAAGCAGACAGTCAACCTGTCCATGCTAGTTTGGTTCTGGTACTCTCACTGTCCTGGCAGCCCTAGGAACAAAGATGATAGAACAATGGGTAAAGAAATAGAAACTGACATGGCTATTTTCAGACTATCAAGTAAAATCTGTTCTTCAGTCCAGCAGAAAACTCAGATTTGTTGGGTCACTGTTAAACCAAATAAGAACAGCTGCCTAACAAGAATCCAATCCACTGACAAATGGATTGACAAATGACACATGGAGAGAGGATAGTGTTACTAAGAAAAGTTGCTCAGAGTAGAGGACGTCCGGTCACTTTCTGTAGTGCCAGGTGACAAAACAAAATTAAAAAAAAAAAAAAGATTGCAAGATGAGGAGTTTTTTAGGCACTTTTTAAACCCTATGTTTGCTCTGAGTCCAAAACTCCAAATTAGCTTAAGCACCTGTTGTGTTTACCAGCCCAGTTCCCCAAAATATCAGGGGATGGCCAAAAGGCTTCTCCAGTTTTCCTGTGCATGGCTTTTGTACACACAGACCTCCATCTTATGGCGTGCACAAAGGTGAGAGGGAAGCTTCAGCCTAAGTTAACAGCCTCCGTAGGAACAACATTTAGGCATCCCTATGTATTTTCATCTGAAGAACTCAAAATATTTATAAACTGCCATTAACTAACTTCCCAACATTTCCTGCAAAATACGTAGGTAGCTTCATAGGTTTGGGGGCACGGTATAGAAGCTCTGGAGCAATTTATTTATTTATTTTTTAAATTTTTATTTTATTTTACCAGCCCATTTCAGTTAAAAGTGAGATGGCTGGAAGCTAAACAAATGCTGAAGCTGAGACCTTAAAACTGGAACACATTTCTGGATTTAGCAGCTTACATTTTCCAACAAATGCAGTTTTATAGCATGAAGTCTCCAAAGCTGAACATCTCAGACTTAAAGACATCAGGCTTAACCTATGCTTCAAGGTCCCTCAGCACCTGATAGTCTTCGCAGCTGCTGAGTTTTATTGCTAGAACCAGACAGTTCAAACTGGGGACATCAGCCAGTTTAATAAAAGCACAGCAAAATATCTCAACTGTGACCTATTTCAAGTATCATGTGTTAGGGGCATGCTCATGCCTTATCACAAAGCCATGAAAGCCAAAATTTGGACGGGATGTTGGACTGGAAACAGCAGCTTGCTACACCTGCTTGTGGAGCACTTGTCCATTGCAAGGAGAAGCCCAACTCTCTGACAGTAAAATCCACAGTTACACCAACCACAGGCTCTAAAAATTCTAACAACATTGCAGACACCAAAACAAAAGGAAAGTAATGGGAGAAGGAAAAAGTCTCAAAAGTCTCAAAAGTCTCTTCTCCTCCAAACAGACTTTTTTCTTCAAAATTATTTTGAGGAGCTAAGAGTAAATTTGAGCATCGGACTATGGTACAGACAGTCTTACTTTGCACAGATCCATCCAGGTCTAAAAGGGCCTCCTAGAAATCTTTCTGTAGTGCAGATAAGGCATAGGTTGGTTTCCCCTAGTTTCTGTAGCGGCCTAAACTGCAGAGCAGAGCTACCAGAGGATGGGAAACCGGGTAGAGAGGTTATGTCAGTTGTCATGAACTCTCTCAAATAAATGGGAATGTGGTGGCCAGCATCATAAATGGGGCCAGACCTCTCAGACCAGCACTGAAAAAAGAAGCACTGGGGACTTTCCATGCCAGGAATAAGTTTAGATCCCAAATCAGACATGCCTTACTGCATTCGTTGGAAATTTAAGGTGTTAAATCCACAGCTATGTTCCAGTTTTAAGGTTTTGTCTTCAGCATTTGCTTAGCTGCAGCCAGGTCACACTCAAGTGAAATAGGTTGGCAATAAGAAAAAAGATGAAATTATTCCAAAATTTCTAGACCAGAAGCACTGTTTGTAGTTCTGTAAATCAAATTACCTGGCTTTGCAGAGAAAGAAATTGAACAGACATGGAAGAAATAATATTTGAATCATGATCCTTCACGGCTTTCACAAAAGTGAAAGCTTTCTTGCTTGGCCAGTGCCCACTCTCACTTGGGTTCACAGGCACAGTCAGTGGTGTAGGTCTCTACACCTGCCTTGTAGGCTGGATAGCAATGCCTGGGGTTCCCTATGCCTTTCTTTGGAGGGAGTGCTGACCTAGCACAGCTCCATCTCTTAGCCACAGCTGCTAACTCCGTAACTTCCAAGACCTCTTTTCTGGCATGTTATGTTTTGGCTGAATCGGCTCCCGGAGCCAGTTCCTGAGCAGCTCCCCTGGATGGTCAGCAGAAAGGTCAGGACAAGCAGCCAGAGTCTCTGAGGCTCTGTAGCCACCAGTGTGTGGAGCCACGGACAGTGTTGGGTTTGGCTGGAGCTGAAAGGTGTGTCCCAGCTGTTTGTTTTTGCAGGTGACTGCTGGTTAGCAGACAACTAGCAGCCTCATCCCAAAACTCAGCACTTGGCTAGATGAATCCCATTTCCAGTTTCCCTAAAGAAAATCAGCCTTGAGAACAGGTCTTTGAGGTGCACATGCACCCACCATTTTCTTGAGACTGTCCACCTACACACCACAAATTCATCTGCTTCACCTCAACCCTGTGAGCAAATAGGTGATAGATACAGAAGCTGATACAGCAAGCAAAGATGTATTTAGCAAAAACTGAGAACAGATTTGATATCTTGGAAACAAAGCCTAGGTATATCCCTGCTTGTAGGCCTAGGGATTCAGGAAATATTTTGTCTTTTGAAGACTGTTTCCGGTTCTGAAAAACCTCCATTTCCGTTGCCATCTGCCTCATTTCGATTCTACTGGTTCCAAGTTTGCACTGACAACATCTCTACCCAATGTAAGACTCACCCAGTGACTGAAAATGTGCTCACGTTTATGCTTCACATCTGATCAGCTACACAAATTCCATTAATGACTTTTCAAGGAGCTGTTTCCCAGCAGCCTGGTGACCAAATACTCTCCATATGTAGTCCAGACAATTCATTTTATACAAGACTTTAAATACACTCCATAACATGACATTAATTTAGCTATGAATATCTCCACCAAGCTCATTGGTTTGGCTTTGGCAGAAAGACCACACACTGTCACATTGCACAAACAGGCCAAGAAGCTGCTTCACCTGGACATGTGACTGAGAAGATGCTCTCCCAGCAATTTCGGCTGGCTCTCTGCACTATAGCAACTCAGACCAGGTACATCTTGCCCAGCCACTGGTTCAAATGACGGATAATTCTCCCTGTCTGCTGCATTGACCAGCAACTGAGTCTGTCCTTTGCCATTTCTTTCTCCACCTTGCCTTCACCTCTCCTCTCCCAATCTCCTTTTGCTTACCTTCCTTCCTTTCTGTAACTCACCTCCTTTTGGTTTTCCTTCCCCTCAGCTTCTTTCTTCCTAAAGCCATCAAAATCAAATATGAAAGACTTGGATCGTAACACTGATTGCCAGCACGCTATTCCATCCTTTTGTTTGTTTCCCCTTTTCCCAGTCTGTTTCTCTTTTCACAACAAAGACCATAGAGATTGCAAAGCAGAAATTACTTCCTGGAGGTTTTTCCAAAACTCAGGCAGGTGGGACCCCATTCTGCCACATACAATGCTGATAAGCAGGAGCATAAAACTCTTCAAAGAGTGGAGGACCACAGGAATGTAATAAAAACAGGCACCCAGAAGCCCAGGCCTCCTTGATTTCCATCATCTTTGAAGAGTATATTTATATCTATGGCCCACAACACTGGATTTCTTTTGGACTGTGTCATATTAAAAGCAAGTCGATTATTTCTCCACACAAACCTAGGAACTAAGATGTGCCTTGTTCCAATGTATAGATAAAATGTGTTTCCGAGTTTTCTATAAGCTAAAAGAGCATGAAGGAATTGAGATTTTTCTAAAAATTTTAATTCACTGATCAGAGCCGTATTTTTGACTTGCCTTGGAAAAACAGTCAAAATAAGTCATTAAATATGTTCATATTGGTATATCAGAATCCTTTCTTGAGTGAGAAATAAGCAAATAATTTTCAAATATGGTTAAATATATCTTGACCTTAAAAGAAATCACGCTTACAAATTTTTAAAATGCTACTGCTGTAAAAAACACAACAGTCCCCTAGAGAACTGGATCATCTTTTCAACAGAAAGAGAACACCCCTGGTAAACACAGATGCTGTTTAACTATGGTTTTCAGTGCCACTGAAGTTTGAGGCTCCTCTTGCAGCTGCTAAGTACAATTCATTATGTCTGCACCACTAAAGCCTCTAAGAACCTGAACACGCAGAATCAGAGCTCACCCTCCCTACATCCTCCCTTTTATGAGTATTTTCCAACTGGGTAAACCAAACCCTTAAAAAACCCCATAAACCTAGGGCCGCTGAGAGCCCCACATGCAGCCATCAGCAGGGAGGGCTCAGGGCTCTCCTTGGGCAGCCCACAGGTGCTTGTGAAGCAGCAGTGACTTACCTAAAGCACAGCAGCCTTTGGAGCTGGGGGCAGTCATGGTTTGGCAAAGGGATAGGCAAGCCTTGGCTGCCCAGGGTTCATGCTCTCCCCTTGTGCCGTGGGTAGGAGTCACATTCCAGCAATTAGCACAGCAGCCCCAGGAACGCAGAGCGTGCAGGGCTGCCTGACTGAGACCCTGGGCCAGCAGGTCTGCCAGCTGGATTTCATCCCCTTGGCTGCCAGAAACAGCTTTGTATCATCACTCAGTTAACTAATGCGCAAAAGGCAACTGTGATGTTGGTATGCAATTGCCTCTTAAATTATGGAATTATGAAGCCTTCCTCAGTCAATTTATGAGGAGGCACAGTAAGAGTGAATAAGGGAGCTGTCACTGTCAGCTGTGTTCTGGGTTCCCTTTACCCTGCCAAAGATGCAAGAAGTCATAACTTCTCCACAAAGCTGCAGTAACTGACTGCGTGAATACCAGCAGATCGTTGCAAATGAGAGGAAAAAAACAAATGAAAATAATTAAAAAAAAATAGTTAATACACATGACCTCCAAATTAACTTTATTCAGAGGGAGTAGGCTCACACGTTTCACTTTGCAATAACCTCAGAGTATCTGTGCAGCTTCTGGAGTGGGTGGCAGAGAACTTCCTGAAGTTCTCATAATGACCTCAACACATCTTAATGTTGCTAATGGCTTAATGCAGTCAAAACAGGGTTCAGGACAAACTAGGAAAATTTTAGGAGATACATGGAAGCTTTTAGAATCAGTCATACAAAACTATTGCTTACTACAAATTGTCAGTTGCAAGCTTCGTCAGAAATAGGAACGTTTTCATCCTGTTTGGAAAGTGCTCCACATCTTGTGAACACTGTTAATCAAAGCACACAAAAGAGCTGCTAAATAATAGCGGATGCCAATACAAATAGGAAGGAACTCTGGATACCCAGATGCTGACATTCCACCCATGATTTGGGTGTCCCTAAACCATTGCCAAACCTATCACCAAGGAGAACGTGGGGGAGAAAAGACAGGGAAGAGAGAATAGATCTGCTTGATAATAAAGTCTAACAGTGCTTTACAAAATGCATGGTTCTCCGTTATTCAATTTGAAATACATTAAAAAGTCCAGATTTCAGTCAGTTGAGGTACCAAACATTAAGTTAATTTAAACACCTTACAGTTTGCATTAATGAAGGTTTAGGTATCTCCTTTTTCTCTTAAAAGTGGAAATTTAGAGAAAATAACCACTCAGTCTTGAAGAGGAACATACAGAGGTGACAGCTTTCTTAAAAATTCTTTTTGAATGTTTTGAGAACAGTCAGCATTGATCAGACTTCACATTTCAAAGCTTCACAGAGGAAGCAGCTTTGGACACAGATCTAAGGAAAGAAAGCTACGTTTGCAATGCATATGGTAGTCCATTAGCATTATATTTTCAACACTTGAGTGAAGTCTGTGATTTCCTGCATGTTGACTGGTGAGCTACAGCATAAATTCACTCTCACACAGTATTTATAGCTGCTGGCATTCAAGACTCAGTTGCGATGTCTACTCAGTGTCTCTCCACATGAAGTCCTATAATGGGCTGGTTTAGCTTCGGGCAGGGCAAGACTTTCCTTCATCTTTAGGTCAGCATTTCTTAATCACTTCCCTTGAGTTAACAAGCCTGTTCTGTCAACATCCAAAGGAAAGAGCTCAAACTACGGATCTGGCAAGAAAATGCTATTCTGTCCTCCACTGGAACTCCATTCTACATCATTAAGACCTTTAAAAAGCAGTAAAACTGCACATTTCACACACATTTCTCTTCTGGCTGACCTTGGCTATCAGCAGTGGAGAAGCTCCTGCTACTGACACACCGCTACTTCTAGACCAGTGCTGCTAGGCTCACGGTCCAGCATCACTGCTGAGTATCTTTGAAAGGCTTTTCAAATGCTCACATGAATGACTAACTCCTCACTGGCGAACAAAGCAAAAAAAAAAGTAGTGCTTTAGTCATGGGTACGGGAGGGAGGATGGATTTGTAACACTGTCTTATCCCTGCCCTTAGCACAGCCTCCACAGAGCTGCTAGGGAAGAGCTGCTTGGGATGAACAGAGATCTTGTTTCTGCTTGCTCTGTCTTCCTCTTGACAAGCATCTGTGCAATTTTTTTCTGCCCTAAAAGTATAAAAATCAAACCAGGTATTTTGCATTCGTTACATCACAGCTTATTATGTTGAGAGCATAATCTCAGTTGATGCTTCCCAGTGAGAGGTATCAAGCAAGACACCCAACACAATGTCCATGACCATTGACAGAGAATTGGAAAGGGCCTTGTAGAGGTTTGAAACCTCCTCACAGAAGGGTGTCAGGCATCTGTTTCTGGCTGTACTTACTCTCAGCACCATTTAGACTCTGAAGACAACCCTTTTAAGGTCAGGTCAAAAGGACCACGAACAACAATGTCCAGTCAGCAAAAGTGGCCAGCAGCAGATGTAGAGGAGAAAACAGAGTAAGGGACAGGCTACAGACTGAGTAATCCCTTCCCTGGTACATGCTCCAAGCTTCCAGCACTGGCCATTTAGAGACTTCCTGAGCGAAAGGCTGCATCCGGACCATTGTATTTAGTAGCCACTGATGGACATATCTTCTTTTAATTTGTATAATCTTTTTTTGAATCCATTTATACTTTTGGCCTCCACCACATCCCATGGCAATGAGATCCAAATTTTAATAATACAGTGTGTGAAGAAGTACTTCCTCTTGTTTTAAACCTGCTGCCTGATCATTTCATTGGGTGCCTCCAATTGTGTCACAAGAAATACTGATTAATCACTTCCTATTCACCTTCTCCACAGCACCCAGTTTTACAAAACCCTATCACCTCAACTATACCCACCCTCACTCATCCTTTTTGCCATTTAATCTCTGCTATGGACTCTGACAGTCCTATTATTTCTCCTGCAGGTTTGGTTTTTTTTTGTCCACAGCTAATTGTGAGCTAAGGCTTGCAAGAAATCCTTTCAATGACTCTAAGATGCTTCTCATGGTGGTAACACCTCATCTACAGTTCATTATGTATCCATATGTGCTAGACTCACTTTCCCCTTCTCCCTGTGCATTATTCCACATTTATCAACAATCACATCTGCTGGTTTATCCGCTAGTTACAAAAATATC
Organism: Nicator chloris; assembly: GCA_013400495.1. Lineage (NCBI taxonomy): Eukaryota > Metazoa > Chordata > Aves > Passeriformes > Pycnonotidae > Nicator > Nicator chloris. The sequence goes on along the minus strand of WAAE01001730.1, from coordinate 137,037 downwards.
CTGAAACCTCTTGCAAAGACCAGCATCATAATTTTTTTATCTTAATATACCTGGACCTATTTAAGCAACAGGACCCCAGCAGCTGGAGTCCAGCATATTCAATATAATTAGTCACTACTAGCCCTACCTGCCTGGCATTCTTCTCAGTCACCAGCAGGCTCTTGCCTTTCTGTACCTACCACACCAGGACCATGGAGATGGAGACAGTCAGCTGCTCAAGCAGTCTGTAGGAAAGAGCACTGCATTTCTTATTTTATGCTGCAAATAAACTTCCACAAAAATGTGCTTATACCATAAGGGTTCGCCCATGGCAGAACAAGACATGGAAACCCTGCTCAGAAAGCCCTCTTGTGAAAGCTTTGCCTTGCAGACCAACAAGGGCCGCTGAGAGGGTTACAGGACACTGAGGCTGGGTGAGACAGGGTCAGCACTGGAACAGATGAATGGCCCCAAGACAAGCCTCCTTCCTAGGGACTCCCCTGTTATCTCCAGGCTATTTTCAATTTAGAAACCTCCCAGCAGGAGAGCCACAAGCAGACAAAACTTGCCACGTCAAAGGGCTCCTGGAGTCATCCAGGAATGGATGAAGGTTCCTGGGAATGAACTTTGCCTTTGAGGGCCATTTGGGAGTTAAATGGAGAGATCTGTGTTAAGGGCTGAGAAAGGAGGAGGAAAAGAACTTCCTTAGCACAGCTCAGCCATCACTGTGCGGAATGAAAGAAGGACACAGAATCTTGCCTAGTCCAGCTTCTCTGAGCAGCGTGAATAAAAAAACCCCAGCCAAATAGGAACACTCCTCTCAACTGCTGTAAATCGGTGGGGGAAGGAGGAAGAAAGGGAGGAGCAGGAAGTGGTAACTTATTTGGACTCCTGAAATGAAACTCCAGTACTCAGAGGGTTTCACAGTTCACCACTTGTTTTCACCTGGTCAAAAAAACTGAAGCAACAATTCAGGCCAGGATTTTGTGCTGTCTGTGGTTGCTCCTGGACACAACTTCAAAATCCATCAAAAAGAAAGCTCTTTTATTTGCAACATTAGCCCTTTCCCCAGAGAAAATCCATTCCTCTTTGGCCTTTAAAGCAACCACTTAACATACTTCCTCATCCCAGAATCTCTCATCTCTCCCTGCTCTTCCCAATGCATATATACTTTTATAATGGGCTTTTCCACGAACTCTGCTGACTTGACTGAAGTTGATAGAATATTTCAGAAACAATGTAGACATTCCTGCCAAACCTAGTTCCCTAGAAACCCAGCAAGGCTCTTGTGGAAGGTCTGGGCTGTTGCCTGCTCAGGTAGTGTCACCCTAGGGTACTGAGAAAGAAACATAAGCATAGAATCATAGAATCATTTAGGTTGGAAAAGGGCTTTAAGATCATCAAGCCCAACCATTAACTCGGCACTGCCAAGTCCACCACTAAACCATGTCCCTAAGTGACTCATCTACAAAGCTTTTTACATACCTCCAGGGATGGTGACTAAACCACTTCCCTGGACAGCCTGTTCCAATGCTTGACAACCTTATGGTGAAGAAATTTTTCCTAACATCCAAACTAAATCTCCCCTGGGGCAACTTGAGGCCATTTCCTCCTTTTTCGTGTTACTTAGGAGAAGAGACCAACATTCAACTCGTCTTTCTTGGAAAAGCCCCTTCATTTAAAGATGGCATGTGTATGTAGATGAGCAGACAGGAAGCATGCAAAATGTTGAGGTTCCAAGTTATGAATGAGTTCTTTGTCTGATTCTTCCCTCCACGGCCCTATTATACCCAGCAGAAGCTTCCTGCAATGCTATTCCAGTTGTACTGCGCAAAGCCCTCACCCCTTTTCCCATCACTCAGATCACACCCCCACAAGAAGTTTACTTGCAAAAAATACATGCAAAATTTCTGCACGCCCCAGGGTCCAACAGCAACTAGAAGAACATAAAATAAGATGGGGCGCTGTCCCTGCCTCCTCATTTTAGCTATCATTTTGGCACATGCCAGAACATTACCTCAAGCAAAACACAATCAGGTAATGAACAGCGATTTGCATGCAATTCCAGCAGTGGGCATGACCACAGGCACTGATCACTGCAAGTTATTCCTTCCAAGGATCTTCACAAATCCCATCTTTGCACATGAGCTGCACAATAAATGGCTGCAAAACCTAATGTCATTTGTAGTTTTGACTGGATTACCAGCTGCGGTGACATAGTAGTTGACGTTTCTGCACAAAAACATGTTTATTACAATGATGTAGAACTGACTCAGAGCACAAAGATGCTTTGAGGTTTTCCTGCTTGATCAGCAGATTCAAATCCCTTGTTGCCAGATTGGCATAAATTGCTAGCCAGTCCCTTCCCAAGAGACAAGCTTTGACTATCTCTCCTGACAACAGTAACTAGTCATGTACCAATTAGATGTGCATCCTTTCCAAAAACAGCGTCATGAACACCCAAACAGAGTATCTTTGGATCTTAAAACCCTCTCATTCCAGAAGTCAGGCTTTTGAAAATGTCAGGGAAGATATCCTCAGCTTCCTCTAATATGCAAAAACCCTTCCAAAATGTACACCGAAGAAAAAAGGGTAAAGCTAAAATAAAGATGGAACTGCAAGGTACAAGCAGAAATCATTTTTTAGCTATCTTTAAATGTTTCTATTTTTACATGCAATTAGTTCTTTCAGTCTACCTCTGCTCACTTTAAGATCAAACTGCCTTCTTCTTGCCAGCAATTCATTTAGAGCCTGCTCTCTGCCACCCCTTCCCTCCCCACCTGCAGGCAAACAGGGATCTGGGCCTCACAAGACAACTGTGGCGTGGGTGTTATTGGCTGTCTGTTTTGGCAGCCTCTCATCCTTTCTTCCAGTTCTGTTTTGAAACACAATCTAAATTAAAAAAAATAAAACGAAGAAAAAAAAAATTAGACATTCCTGCTCTCCCTACTCACTCACATCAGCAGCACTCCTATCACCACAGCCTAAAGCATGGCTGCAAAAAGAGCAGCACCAGGAAGGCTGGCAAATGTTCAGCAAGGAAAAACCTCACTCTGAGAAAAGGTACAGACTTCAAGAGGGACAGAGGCAAAAACCAGGGGAAAGAGGACCAAGAGGGTTTGGGCCCGCTCCCTTGCACATTTAATAGCATTAGGTTCCGACATGTAATTTGGACTAAATGACTAGTTCTGTCCTGTGGTTTTATGGATGCTAACATCCCCTTTTTTTATTATTCTTTAATATAATGTATTACATAACATTCTGATACACTAATTACCATCTCATGTCATAGCAATTTTATTAAGAGCTTATACTTACAAATACCCATTCTTGAAACGATTTCAGGACTTTTTGCCATTTTCTCTGAACTATGCTTGTTGAAGCACTGGCAAGACAGTCTGATGCCTTCGTGCATCTTCCAGACACAACACATCTCTATACAAAGATGTCTCGTGAGCCCTGGGAGTCAGGCATGGATTCTTCTTGAGTTTAGTCTCAAAGACTTGTAAACAAGTTACTTTTAGCACACTAGGTTGTGATTAAACACTGGTAACACAGCCCTAATAGGTTCCTGTACCTGCTACAGTTCCAAATCCAGAAGCAATGCCAAGAGAGAAAAATTCCTTTATACCAAGTAATGGAAAATTTGTTAACTATTCTGCAGTTAGTGTTTGCTCATTAATATGTTATCATCTTGCTGGGCAAGACTTGGTACCATGAGGTATTTTTCTGTATAAAATTGCTAATGCCATCAGGATTGTCCAAACGGGATCATCATCATTAAAAAGGTTACACGGTGAGGAAAGAGATTACGACAACACCTCAGCTGAAGGATTACTAATCACAAGCAGAATCCTGGTACAAATCTCATTCTCTGTATACAAGAAAGGACACAAAATCTTTTTAACATAATTTATATACATTTATGGCTTTATACAACAAACTGTCAGGGATTGTTCTCATGTGTCTGTAGAAGTACATCAGGCACTTTTTCTGAAAATATCCACGTATGAATTTTAATTTTGCAATGTGACTAAGTCAGAGCAGTGAAGCGTTGAAGAGCTGTCACACCACTCGCAAATAGAACTAGCAGTATGTACATGTCAATCTCTCAGATATTGCTGGTTTGTGGAACACCTTCAAAAAAGAGGCCAGTTGTCATGTTGAATAATTTGCTTTTTGCTTGCATAAACCATGCTGCACCTTACGATTACCAAAATAACAATAATAATAATAATAATAATAATGAGAATACCTTATTTAAAATCAGTCATAAATTAAAGACTCCTAGCAATTTCATAATGAAAATAGGAATTTCAAATCAGTAAAAAAATAAAAAAAGTACTAACATACATCCAGTGGTTTAACAAGTGCAAATTTTATACTGTTTTATAATTGGTCCAATTTAACTTCTCAGGGATGCTCTGTTGACTTAAGCCAATAATAAGCAATATGACTTTTGCTTATAAGTGTAGGCAAACTGTCAGTTTATCAAAGCAGAGCTTTCCAATTAATGCATCTACTACCTAAACATACATCATATAGCTATATTATGGAAACAATACATCTTTATATTTAAAATATCTGAACAGCTCTATAATACAATAAACTTTTAATAACAGTACAAACCAGAGAAAAGTCAAAAACAAGGCTGCATAGGTAAGATCATCTGCACAATTCACAAACCAATCATTTACAACAATTCTGACAAACTAAGTTACTCCAGAAACTTGGTACTTTTACTGAAAAAGGATTTATAACTAGAGGTCACATAATGTTTGTTTTCAAGGCAGACAACATGCTCCTTCACCAACTTCACAGTATTCCAGAATTACAATCGCAAAACATTAGAATGGCACCACAAAAAAAAACACCCCAAAACAAAAAAACCCCAAATGAATGAACAAAAACACCCCTCAAAATTAAAAAAAAAAACCAAACCCCAAACAATGCCAAATTGACCACACAGCCCAAATCTCTGATTACCTACAACCGTTTTCTCACAATAATTAAAAGGGCTATCTACAGACTGTTATAATTAAGGAAAGGCTACATTTATGTTATTCATAGGCATAAAAGGAAATTAATAAAATATCTGTTTACAGGAAGTTATACAGTAGCAGTAAATAATAAACAGGAGGTATATTGTCAAATGTAGCATGTTCAGCTGCATCCCCATGGAGTATAGCATTGATTACTGCTTTCTCTGCATGCAGAGGTGGATTTTATGACTACTCTGGCCAATGTGTGTCAGTGCCTATTTGGCAGCAAACATTTTTGCACATGGAGCAGACAGAATGATCTTCAGAAACTCCTGTATGAGCCCTCCACTTGCTCCACTGCCAGGACTTAGTATCATGTTTCAGAGACTAGGCATTTGATGGTGAAGATGCTACTGGAGATACTTGCTGTAAAAGCAGGTGGCTTCACTGAGGCTTTGGCACTAAGAACATTTGATTTTGTTCAAAACAAGTTCAAAGACCAGTTTCATGCTGGGGAAGATCCTGTATCGCATCAGCCTCTGGAACTGCCTGACAACTGCAATAGCATATCTAAAAAAGCAGGACCAGCTGTAATTAGTAGTGATTTAAGCCCAACAGGGAGCTAAACGCTAGCACATCAATAAATACATTGCAGAGCCTTAGGAAAGTTGTAACAGGATCATTAAATATATGGCTTGTTACTAAACTCCATTCACTCGGCACGTCCTGTTTCCTTCTCCACCATCACTACAGGGAAGATGAGTTTCAATTAGACATTTTCTGGTTGTGAGCTATTCAGAGAAAAGAAAAATCAGTGTAAAAATATTTGTTTCTCCCTTTCTTTGTAACAGCCAACCCTAGCAAAAAAAAAAAAAAAAAAAAGCTGTTAATTCTATCAGTGCATTAAAAAAGTTCCAAGGATTTCTGTAACACAAATGCTGTGTAGCAACCAGCGAAAAGACAGGTGAGGCCTGTTATTCACACATCCATGAAAACTGCATCATGCAATTACAAAAAGTCAGAAATCATTTATTCCAAGACCCACTCCTGAAAATGCTCAGGTAGCTGTCAGTGTGCTTACTCCAGCAAGACCAGGTTTTTCCACAGAAACAAGATCTGTTACAAGATCTGCTCTGCCCTACCCTAAACCTCATGCATTTGTATAACTTTGCCACTTACTTTATCTTTCTTTTTGAAAGAAAGTAATGTTTTGTCCTGCAATAAGGTAAAAGTTTTAGTCTCCCCCTCAAAAGTAGCATTTTTGCCTCTTGAAATCTACTGCTTTACAACAGAAACACTGATGAACCCTAAAACTAGTGCTAATTAAGACAAATGACAATTTTGTCACTAATTTTACTGCAACTACAAATTTTCCACAAAAGGTCCTGCTCTTGAGTGCACAAACATTATGAGACCTCCATGAAATAAATATAAATGTGAAGCATTGTACAAGCCTCTTAACAATGAATACTTAACACTTTGTGGTAGTTAAAATGATAATAGAAGCAGATGACATTTCTAAAAATGCATATATAAAAGTGATTAAATATTTCTAAACATAAAGTTGTCTATATTTATACATCACACAACAAAAAAGGGACAGAAATGTTTTGTATTCAAGATCCTTATTAAGCTTTTTCTTTATTAGCACTCCCAAGTGCTAGGGCAATTTATAAAAACATGTACTTAATCCAGTTAAAATACTGTACAAAATGAAGAGGTTATGAATGCTGCCAGATCTCAGATTTTTTTTTTTTAAGTTGCCTATGTAACAAAAGTAGATTTTAATTATAAGAAAAATAGCTTGGAAAGTATTCCAAAAATTATCTTAAGCCCAACAATAAAGTGATTAATCTGACAACAAAATCCAGATATATTCTTGCATAAATTTACACAAATACAGGTAACTTATCAAATGGCATTTAACCTACTGTTTGCTTTGAATAGTCAGTGAGTTAAGTAGGATCATATTTAACAGGCTATTCTATTCCCATATGAAATGTGTGGCAATTTTGAGTAAAATAATGCAGTTCGTACTGCTGCAAGGCAAGTCCACAGTTATCTCAATTCATCAAAACACAGGTAACATCAACAAAGGTTAAACTTGCTTAGGGCATGAGATCATCACAGTATTCTTACAAAAGTTTATAAACGTTTCTTGGACCAAAACAGATAGTCTTAAAAAACAATTCTTCTACACATCATACTGTACAAAACCGAAAGCACAACATGATGTAAGTCAGTCTTTGCTGTGATTATATGGTGTAGTGAATTTGGCACTTCAGAGTAATGAAATTTCCAATGGCACAGTTCTTATCTACAGCAGCACATAACCTGCAAACCTTGGGCAAACATCCTGTACAGGAAAATACTCTCTCTGCTGCCAACTCTGACGAAAGGAAGGAAAAAAAAAAAAAAAAAAGACCCCAAAAAACAGTTAGTGCATGCGCACAGCTCTGTCAAGAAAATTAAAAAGGAAAGTGAAGGACATCTTTGTACTGCTTTTCTCAGTTCCTGCTGTCAGACAAGTCTGGAGAATTTAACCAAAGCCTAGGAAGAAAGAAAAAAACAACAAAAAGAACAAATTAACATCCACAACAGATGAATAAATCTATTAAAATATGCTCAAGCTAGCTTTAAGATACTTTAAACGGGGGAAAAAAATGTATTCATTACTGGCTAGTAACCAACAAGTTTTTTCTTTAAAACATCAGTGACAAAACATTAGTGCTCCACATGAAGTAAGAGAAGTTGGTACTTGACAGTCCTTATGCACCAGTGCAAACCTGATTCTCAAACTAACAAAGGACTGGAAAGTGACTGACTGTTACCGAGGGAGTTCACATGCCAACACAGAAGAACTCCCAGATTTTAAGCATCGTGACATTTCTTTCTTTTCCCTTTAGCTGTTTTGCAGATTTATTATAAAAAGCACAGCTTACCTCCTACTACATCCTAGCCTGACACCCAACTGTGTGTGGTTGTCTTTACGCTGTGCTGAAAACTTTGGTTAGGCAATACACTGTCAAAGTTAAAATCTAACGTTTCTCCATCCATGAGGTCATTACGGATAATCGACTCCATGTCACAGTCCAACCGTTCAATTAACATGTCATCTAAGTCACTGGGAAGCTTCTCCTGGTGGAGGGAAACAATTCCCACCCTCCCGTAGCCATTGCAACTGTTAACCGGGGCATACGGATTCATGGCATTCATCTGCATTGGGTGACTCATAGGCACTTGTAACGAAGTCTTCACTGTCGACAGGCGACTGAGCCCCGACGTGTGCGACATGGTGTTCACTGTGTGTGACAAGGCACGGCCATTGATGGCAGGCGCTGGCTGGTTATGTCCCTGGTGAGGGCGGGCGTTCGGGTTCATCATTTTGCTGTGGGGTGGCTGGCTGCCGTAGGTCGGCACCACCGAGTTGGCAACCATCAGCACACTTTGGCCCAGCGCCCTGCCACCAGCCTGGGAAACACCAGCATCCACTGATGCCAAGATATCGTTGTGCGGCGGAGAATCGGAAGTCAGTAACTCCTTCAGGAGTCCCGCAGGACAGCTGTATTGGCTCATCGATCCGTAGCTTGATTTACTGTCTTGGAGAGTCTGCATAGGAATCTGGGACAAAGAGTTCATGCTAGCTTGAGCATAAGTGAATTTCCTGTAGTCAGGATTTGGTGAACCTATACTTGTGGTCGAGGATGCAAATGAGTAACCTGGTGTTTGCTGCATCAGGGTGGCAGATGAAGACTGGGTTGACACAGTCATTGATGTATTAGGTGACAAGAGATTGAGATTATCCAAAAGATTTTCCATGTTCTCGGAATTACTCATCTCTGAAAGGCTCGGTAGAGTAGAAGTCATTTTGGTGGTTGATGGTGGGTATACCATGGAGTGCACATCCCCATCTCCAAGGTCATCTTGCTCTGGCAAAATAGGAGAAAGTCTTCCACTAATTGTGCTAGCATTAGAGCTCGTTCTAGGTCGAAATGTACTCCAGTTATCAAAGTCATCGTTACTGTGAGAGCTGGGACTTGCAGGCCACTTCGAGAACTGTGATCCGGGGCTGTCACCATTTCCCTCTTGACCAGACTGAAGGGCTGTTTTTTTCTTGGCAGCTCTGCCTCTACTTTTGGCAAACTTGCTGTTGTTATCCATGGACGCTGCACGCCTCCTGGGAGATTTGCCGCTCTTCCCTCCTTCAGGATTGAGCATCCACCAGGAACTCTTCCCTGTTCCTTCATTCTGCACTCTGATGAACTTGCTGTGCAGAGACAGGTTGTGACGGATTGAATTCTGAAAAACAAAATAGCATGTAAGAAATTGAGAAGACATGCATCTTTTATGGCACACTAACACCTGCTTCTGTAAGCACGCTCACATTTTGTTAGAAAACACAGAGGTAATCATTAAATAAGAAAGCATGCCAGCCTGGAGACCTCTTTTATCTGCTCATTGCTCTGAACTGGCTGAAACATGTTTGCAAAGAGTCGCCATGTCCATTTGTCTGTCATCTGCCTCCATCACAGCTGACATTATAAAAAGTAAAATAAAACCACAGGAACTGTTCTGAAATAAAAATTCCACATAAAGGAGACAAAATAATCCAGAAGATCAAGAAGACGACTGAAGTGAGGTGTCTAATGAATGAACCTAACTGTATCTATGGATTTTTTTAAATTATTATTTTATGCAAAGTTCAGGAATGCTAGATCCTGTTCTATGGTCCTTATAATGGATTTGCATCCTGCACATCCCTACAGACACACAACACACAAACTGTCACTATTGCCACTGAGTATTAGTGAGGTTTATATCACTACATGAGATACATGAGGAAATACATACAGAAAACCAGTTGAGGATTAAGTTCTAAATTTTATAAGTAAACATCATAAATTGCCTTAGAAATCATAGAAGATAAAGGAATGTAAATTACAAGCTTGTAATGAAACACTCAGTCTGAAAACCACCTTTCTCTTTCAAAATCAACATTTTAATATACAAAATCGGCTCTTCAAATACCTGAGGGCACTAGATAGCCTGTGCCAAGAATGACCAGAGGTACTGGAGCTTTTTTTTACCTCTTCAGCCATGAATAATGTTTCATGTTTTGTTCTTAAATACAGACAAAGAATAAAAAAAAATTCCAAAATGGAAGGCCACAGGCTGACCTGTTAACAAGAGACTAATCTTTGCATTACCAAGCTGTAAATAAACTTATTTTTGCTCATATAATTTTCTGCTGAGCACACGTAAAAAACACTTGTATCAACAGAAAAGTTTTCCTGTATCTTGACACAATTGCTAACAAAAGGCTACTAGTTGAAAGAGCGCTGAAACAGGCAGCCTTAGAGGTTAATAGAAGGGTGAGACACTACCATGGTCTATGCTGGGACTACAGTTCATGCAGAACAAGGAGGAGGGAACCACAAAACAACATATGAAATAGATGCGTAAAACCAGAAATTAGATCTCAACGGCAGAGAAATCAGTAATTCACTACCTCCCTTCCATTCACAGTAATTTTTAGCAACTTGTCTGAAGATCTTAAGAAGGCATGCCAGGCGCAAACAGTCATCTCACGGCTTAAACCAGAAACAACAGGCTCAAATTCCCTGTAAGACCCATGATATGTTTTGGACCATGGAAAGCCAAACAGACAAAGTAGGACTGGCCATCTGCAGAGCCCAACAGAAGTGGTTATTCTGGGATCACGGAGGAGATGAGTACATAAGGGCACAGCAAGGAGGTGTTACAGCCCTGCAACGCCTTACAGGTGCTACTGACTTGAGATTATGCCCCCAGAAGTGCAGCTTCATCCCAAACTGGGGCACAAGACACTCCCTAACACCACAAGATGGCACAGCATGGCCTCAAGGCACTGACTGTTCAACCAGCACAGCACTGAGTCAAACCATGTGCCTAAACTCAGAAGCCTTTCCAACCTCTCCTACAAAGAACCATCTTTACAAGTTATCCCAGTTAAACAGATACCGTGAAAAAGTCCCCATCCTTGGCAGTGTTCAAGGCCAGGCTGGATGGGGCTTGGAGCCACCTGGTCGAGTCCTGCCCACGGCAGGAGTGACTGGAACTAGATGATCTTTAAGACCCTTTCAACCCAAAGCATGCTATGACTCTGTGATGACTCTATAATTTGAGTGTTTCCTTACTCAATTTCAAAAGGAAGCCATTCTCCTAGAAACTGTAAAGTAGGACTGTATCTCTTCACTTCAGCTAACCTTACAATCAAAATACCATCATTGATCTAGCAACACGGAGCTAGGGAAGGCCTCGGAATTTTATTTGCACCAGGTGCAGTTAACACATAGGGAGGGTAAGGCCTGGAAATCCATCTTTGGACTTGCCCGCAGCCCCAGGGCCTGGCCGAGAAGCCTTGTGAGGCCGGCCTGGCACAGCCCATTGTTTTCACTCAAGGGCCACAGATGAATCTGTGGCTGACACAAGTCCAGCTCTACAAATGTCGCAAGAAAATTGCACTGTGTGCCTGTTGATTAAAAAACCTCCTGTGCCAGTTCATTTTTTTACTGTATTTTGTAAACATACCCGGCTGGCTCGGGATCACTGTTTAGTATCAAAATAGCCATATCAAACACACAAAACATCGGTCAGGGAAAACACCGTCATGAGGCTCAGCTCCCTCTTCTCTGCTACGCAAGTGTTAAATATTTAAGAAATCGCTGCTATTCCTTAGTCATCAAAAATGTTATAATCTGGTATTATTGTACCGAGGACATTTGAGGTCGCTCTTTGAGTAACAGAGCTGTCTCCTAACTCTGCCAGCAATGAAAAAAAATTTTCCTAACAGGAAAAGGTTTGTGGCCCAGAGCTTGTTACATAAATTCCTGTTTTTCACGCAGCCAGCAGGACATTAAAGAAGCTATGATTTACTAACTTGGAAAAAGTGTTGAAGAGGTAAATCTTGTGAAAATATGCACTGCTGTTAATGATGTTGTGTCTACAAATCCTTGCCAGATGCAAACATGACCTGATAAAAAAGTATAGTTTCAGCAGTGGATCTTGGCAGCCGGAGGAATGGCGCAGCTGTTAGTGGCTGGGGTGTGCGGCGGCACCACCAGCCCCAGCACACTGCGGAGATGCCTTCAGCCACGGCTTTCACCTGGACTTCAAAGCAAAGCCTCCCAAAACCTGGCCTGAATGACTCCAAAAGCAAGCGTCTGCATTTTGAAGCGGGTCTTCGTACAGCAGCAGTTCATGCCAGATCACACTGAGCATAAATGCACTGGAATTTTATCAAAATCTGGGTCAGGATGGCAGCAGGGCTGCTGCCACCTGTGGAGTGGTTCCTGGGATTGAGTTAGTGCCTCTGAGATAAAGTAAACTTACTTCAGCATTCAGACCAGAAACTCTGGATGTGCTTATTGCTACTTTAAGTCTGATTTAAGACTCAAAATATGCAAAACTGGTATCAGCTACGTGCAATGTAAAGAGCACATCCCAGCTAATAAAACTCATGAAGCCAAGATAATTATTCCTTTGAATCTACATATTTATATCATTCAGCTGTACTTCTGACATTTCCAACATTGACATTTCTACTGATATCCAATACTGCATTTAAACCCAAGATATAAATAGCAAAACATGCAACTTAAGTTAAACTTGACTAATTGCTGAGAAAAATTATATCCCTATCCCAGTTGAAGCTGAGGTATTTAATTATTTTTTTAGTAAACTGGGTTGGTTTTTTACTAAACAACTGAAAACTCAGTTGCTCTGTTAAACTTGACAACATTGTACCTCCTGAAGTGAGACCATGCAGTGACACTTGGCTGTCCTTCTTCCACCCCAGACTTTGGAGCACCAAAAGCAGAGAGAAGCAGAGCTCTCTTTAACCCAACTGCAAACCTCTCCAAGCAGGACCTAGCTGTGGATTTGTGATTATCCAGGGAGCTGCAAGACCCCAAATTTGTAAAAGCACCTACAAGTGCTCATGGTCTCTCCCGCCCTCCTACTTTCGTCCATGGGCACAGGCAGCACTCATCCCACTGGAGTGCCACAACAGCCACCAAAAGGGAGAGTGAGGAATGGATATGACAGTCAATACACTTTATAAAAAGAAGTGTATTTGCTATCAAGGTACATATGCTGACAACATTGAAATAAAGCATGCCATGGCATCTCAGGGAGATTCACAAGCAACCAAGGTAGGAAGGAGTTGGCTTCTGGGAGCAGATGCAGTCATAACAAACTGGGAGGCCATAGGAGCAACACTGCTTCCATAACACAGAGGTCAAGGATTTCCATTAAAAGTAACAGTCTAATGACTGCTCACTAAGTTGTCACTCAAACGACAACCCAGGAGTCCACTGCTCTTCCAAGGGGATGGCCTACACCAGTTGCCAACTTGTTCTACCCTCAGCTGTGGCAGCACATCCTGTTACTGACAGCTTACAGCAGGTTTCTGAGCCAGCACAATCTCCTTGTGGTGAACACCACCAAAGCAAAAGTTTTGCAGCAGAGAAGTGAAGACCACATCCCACCAGGACTTCCATATGCTCTTACAGAAGACATTCAAACTGTCTCTCTAGGTCTTTGTATGGGGACTCTACAGCAGGTCCAGATGTTCACATCACCCTCCTCTTGGAGCCTCAGTGGCAAGCACCACTCTAAAAAGAAGTCATTAACACTCCTAGGAAAGTGTGCAGAGGCCAGGAAGATCTCCAGCACACTTGCTCACAGCTCATTCAGCATTAGCAGACGGACAGCAGCAGCAGGGGCTATCTATGGCAAGTGGCACCATGTGGCATCTATCCAAGGCTAAGTTAGATCATGCCTGGCAAAACAGGCAGGTTTGCCTGCAATAGCTACACTGCCTGCACCCGTTTTGCTGTGGTTTCCAACCGCATTGCCAAGTTTACGGGGCTTGGATGAAGAGGCCGAGGAGGAAAGAAAACATTGGTAGCTCCAGACCTACCAGAACTTCCTTTGGTACAACAGTCTGGTGTAAGGCAATCCTGTTTGTCTTACCTAGCAACTATGAAATACAGAAAGTTCAGATGCCGATGCTGCACATGGAGCTTGGATTTGCCTCAGAGCCAGCGGTGCACAGTCATAAGCCTTGGTCTACAGACAGCACACATTTCTCTCTCAGAAAGTTTCCTGACACTACAGTGTTCACCAACACAACCACACTGCAGTGTCAGAGGCCTCAAACACTAATAAAACAGTTAATTTTGCTACCCAGTTGTGGTATTTTTTTATTACCGCTCGGAAACCTTCTCTGTTGTCCAATAAGAGTATGGACAGAAAGCATGTCACTTAGCCTCAGGTCAAAGAGTCACATTTGGAAGATGCTGGAAACTTGCCACCTGCAGCTGCATGAAGGTGGAAGGGCAGGATTTCCTCCCAAACAGGTCATGCTTTTTTGGGTCCTTTGTTCTTGGGGAGGTGCTTTTGTTTGACTTCATTTTTTCTCCAGCACTGTTAAACAGTTAAGAAGTATCAGCTGGAAAAAGTGAAGTTTTCCTAGGGGGACCTTGCACTGTTTCTCGGTGCTTTCCATTACACGTGGTGGCACAGTGAGAGTCTTTCCCAGACCACCACCCATGAAACACCACCTTGAAACACGGTGACACTTCCATAAACTGTTTCATGTGGTGAGATTTCAGCAATGCATCCTTTTTCCCATGCATGCATGTACAAGAAGAGGATGGAGTGTGTGTTGTTGCTATATGGTTGCCATACATGTCTCATGTATAGAGGGGCTTCCTGTGGCCATATATGAGTGGCATTAATCTAAGTCCTGTACATTCTGCATTCGAGTCCACAGATTTATACTAAACTGTGATTCCTTCTCATAGCTGTCAAAGACCAAAAAACTTTGAACACTGAAGGTGCTTGACCATCCTCCAGGTTGCACCCTGCAGCCACCAGGGACTGGAGGGAATTTCTCAGCCACTGGAGTTTTCTTCTCTGGATCATGGCGACATGCAGGAACAGAAAATGCATAACCAGCTTCAGACATTGATGTCTAAGACTTGGCTATGCATGCTTACATGTCAGAGTGAGCAACTCTGTTGACATGTATTTGAGTATTTCCCAATTGCTACATCCTATATCCTCTTCCTCATCCTAGGTGGGCTCCTTGGAAACACTTTTCCATAATGGCAGTTTGGACATTTCTAATGAGATGATAACACTGCCTACCCTCCCTACACAGGCATTTACAAAAGTAAAAACCATGGACAAGGTTCACAGTCTGTCAAGTATGGACACAGGGAAAGCACACACCCGGATACTGTTCCACATATGATGCCCCAACCAAAACTTCTAATCACTCTTATGTTTTCTGTACCTCCAAGAGAGAGACAGGGCCACAGCCAGGTTAACCATCACCTACATCAGTGTCAATACTGTGTTTTAGAACTACATTTATTTCTGTGAGCACAATACAGGCACGATGTATCATTAACACAGTGTACACCAAATATATAGACACTTCCTAGGATTTCAAAGCCAAGGAAGCTACGTGACACTGGCTACAAAAAACAAGGGACAAAAATGCACATGAAAAACATGAGACTTTTAAATGAAGTTTGTTGAATGAACCTTCATCCCTCTGGTAAAATCATCTGGGGAACCAAGACAGCAAATAAGTTTGTCTAAAATCTATCAATTTTTGAAGGTGAAAGAAAGGCAACAACAAGAAGGCACTACAGTATCGTTAAAAAAAAAAGGCAAATAGCCATCAGGATAAATGATGGCTTCATTTATTAACTTCACTTATCCCAGCATAAAAAGTTGTGAAGTGCAGAAAAAAGGGAAGAAATAAATATCATAAAAAAATTCAAAGATAGCCAGGATAACTATTTTTGGTGATCCAGACAAATTCTAATACTGCTTTTACAAAACTGATGCTGCAAGCTTTCCATTCCAACAGATGGAAAACAAGTGTTTGACAAATATAAGGGTTCCATATTAGTAAATAAACATTGCTGTTTTCCACAAATAAGAAACATATATATGTGTATGCACATATACAGCTCATGGTAAAACGAGTTCACCAGTGGCACAGGAGGCCAACAAGGAGACCCCACTGAAGACAAATGTTTCAAAGTCAGGATGCCCTTCAAACTAGGACTTTTTCTCTGCTCTCCTTAAGCACTCACACCTCTGGCCTTCACAAGCAGTCTGTGCAATTACATCAGTAACACAAACCAGCACAGGAGGGGGACTTGTGAATAACCTGAGTGACCAGGTGCTATCACAGAAAAGCCGGTAAAGGATTCAATTAATAAAACATCAGAGATCAGGGAAACAATCAGAATTTCAAACCAGTCACACAAAATATTGCCCTTGCACGTACAAAAGCCTGCGACCTTTGTTCAGGAAAGGTAAGGATGGATGATACCTGCATTATGCCAATGCCAGACCGAATGATTGACAGTGCAGTCAAGGTGAGCACCGTGCACCACTGCTAAGGTGTGCCCATCAAAGGGGTTAAAAACATTGGAACCATCTGTAGTCCATCAAGCCCTGAGGAAGGCTGCTGTGATTCGTGGCAGGTAGATAGCCCTTATACATTTATTCACTGGGGGCTCTAATGCAGTGACCAGGAATGTGACTCTGCAGGCACACAGGCACCACACAGCTGGAACGGTCTGAGGAAAAGCTGTCCTCAAATGCAGAGCAAAACCAGGTTATTGCAAGGAAAACATGAATCACAATTATAGGCAGAGTTCATTAAACTGAGAAAAAAAAATTAAGTAATAAAGTAGCAGTTCATCCATACAATGCCAGAATGACTAATAGCTCAAAATTTTATTCTGCAGCTATAGTAAAGAGAGACTAAGTGGTGTTTATTTTTTTTTTAGCCAGTGGGAATAATTATGATCAGTAGGACAAAAAATGTTAATCACTCGTTTCCTGTTTAACAGACAGCCTGCTTCACCTCTGCCACTCTCCACTGTTACACCCAATTCATCACAAAGACTACAGCACTGTTTATAGAAATCTTTCCCCCCAGCTCTTTTTCTTTCTAAAACTAAGCTGCCTTTTATTGACATTCATTAGCTCTAATGAAGATGTACAAATGTGTATACTACATGCTAAATATATCAATGCTAATTAGAGTAGCAGATCATCTTAAAAGGAACACTGGAAATATGTTCTTACCAATTAGAAGCAATAAGGTCAGAAATAGGCCAAGGTCTTAAGTGCAAATTAGAGAGGTGAAAACACATTGTAGTAGAAAATAGGGTTGATTTTTTTGCATTGGAAAAAAAAAGCACACAGAGAACTCCCAAGAAAAAACCAAAATCAAAAACCTCAGATACGATTACTCAAAGCTTTAACTGGTAAGTGAAACAAGTGTAAAGATCCCTGCCTGAGAAGCCACGTAAGTTTTATAGACTAAAATCCCTGCATAATGACCAAAGCAGACCTCTGCCACTTGTCTAGGTAAAGGCACAAGCAAACCTAAACCTGCACGCTTGGTTTCAGCTGGCTACTTTGCTAGGGAGCCGCAGATCTTCATTGTCATGAATTGAGACTATTTGCTTCCACCAAACCACTGGTAACCTTAAGAGTTGGAATGATTGTCAGGACCTGATGGATTTACAAGCAATGTGCTGCCCACAACAGTTGAAAATGAGTTAAAACTGAGGCAGGTAAAGCAAAGCAGGATGTACTGGAGACACGGGCTAGGTTCATGACACTTGCCCCATCCACTGTGCTGCCCATGGGCTGGCCATGCCTGGAGAAGCTCGAGGGCTGCCCGTATTTCTTACCTTGAGAAGCAACATACCAAAGGGGATGCACAGATCCAACAGTATAAAAAGTTCTCTTGGCTGAGCCTTTACGTTGAATATAAAAAAAAAAGTAAATATATCTCCTTATTACACTTGTATTAGCATAGCAGAGGCAGTCTTTTCATTTGGCAAGCAAAGGACTACAGGACTCACATTCTGTGGTCATGGATGTCACTGAATACCAGTTTTTCAGAAACAAAGAGTCAATGAAAGCAGCAAGCTTCCTCTGCAGCAGGGTTAGCTGTACCCCACAGGAAATCCCTGGCTTGAGGAAGCTGCAAGGCTTGTGAAAAGAAGGGGAAAGCCTTTTATTTACAGGCTGAATGGTATCTTAGGCTACATCTCACTATGCATTTAATCTTTATTTTGACTACAGCAAGTGCAAGGATATACTAGCAAAATTTTAGTATAGTCCCCAAAACGACAAAAAGAAAACTAAAACAAAGTTAAGTGGAATTTTTTGTTTGGTTTAGTGCATCTAATGGTTGAGATGCTGCAAGTTTCATATTTGTAAGTGGACAGCATCAGCTTAAAAATAACAACCACCCCATGAATTTCATCTAGTGTTGTAAATATCTGATGTTGATGTAGTAAACAAAAGAAACTGAGGAAAGAAGAAAGGGATATTTCTCTTTCCCTTAGTTTCTTTTGCATCTGAATGCAGTTCAGTACATAGTGACTGTTTTGCTATTTATGTTTCCTCAAGCCAATTTACCCTTTATCTGTCTCATACATGAAAAGAAAGTAAAATATAATTTTCCTGTTAACAAAGTAGCAGCAGAAAAGAATTGATTTCTTACTTTTTTTATTAAAATAGCTTTAATAGGATCATATTTAAGTTCTCTTTGAACTCCTGCATATCTGCAAATATGTAAAGGATATTGCTTTACACAGTCATTATTTGATATTTCTCTTTGTGTTTTTACACCCCAAATTAACAAGAAGCAATTATATATTTTTCAATTACTCCTTTTTGTACATATCAAAGAGGCACCACATAAACTAGGTATTACTTTTCCCCCCAGCTTCTTAGAACACAGCTTGCCTTGTTACTTAATTTTCCCCACCACAGAAGCAGGTCAGACCACCAGCACACCCTCTTCAGGAGAGCTCTTACCAATTCAAGTTTGCTCCCACAGCCTAGCAGATTTTATGTAACACAATTTACTACTCCAAAGCCAGCAAAAAACCCTCATCCAAATTTCAATACAGCCTTTGGCTATACTCCAGTATGTACTGTCCCTCTCCACTGTCTGGCTACTTGCAGCCACCCCCTTTCAAAAGGTGCAGTTTATACTTAGAAAGGGTTTTAGTTGATTTCCTTGGGACTCTGAGGACTCCTGTTGGGTGGTTGCACTGTTCATGCCAGCATCTTCCTCTCAGATGCTGCTTTCTGTGATGTTCTTCAGGCTGCAGTTCAAGAATCACTGGCACTCATCACTGGCTTTTATGACATCTGCTCAGTATTATAAAGCCAGAGTTTTCCAGTCTTGCAAAACATGTAGCACTAACTCTGAACAGTTACCCCCCGACACGCTCACAATTTTCAGTAGGCTATGGGAGGCAGAGAACTATTTCTCAGAGCAAGATGGGCACCCAGAGGAAGGAAATCTGAAGGGCAATTTCTTCCCTCACACCCATTTTGGAAGCATTCCAAGTCCCTCACTACTGTAGGCTGTGCTCTGTACTTAAGAGACCCTTATTAAATCAAAGAACTATTTACAATCTACATACTGGCAAGTCCACATTCCCATAGCATGTCATCTGGCAACAGTGACTTAAATATCAGCTCTGTATTTATTTGCTTTCCTCCTTCACAAACAAGAAAAGTAAAAAGGACAAGAAAAAGCCATGTTTTTAATGACAAGAATCGAATTAACAGAGTAAAGCCCAAGAGCTCTGATGCACCAGTACTCATCACCATACCCAAACGCCCTTTTTTTTTAAGCAGTAGAATATTATAACGAGGACAATGAAAAGGAAGATTAGCAGCACCATTGTGGCATGAGATCTTTTACATACACACCTGCTGCTAGAGGTGCAGGACCCCCTGGACACAAAATAAGACAGTTTCCAGAGTGGAACAAAAACGAGCAAAAAAAACGTTGTGCAGAAACGAGCTTGGTGAGACGTTTTGGGGCTAGATTTCTCCTGCCAACTAGGTCTAATTAATTACCCCTCATTAGTATTTCTTCCCTTTTGATATGCACAAGGATACCGGCCTTACCACAGCTGCTGAGAGATCAGACCTCATTCATTCTCCCCGTCCCTTGGACAGAGCCTGACACAAGGAAGCTCTGGGCACAAGGTGCCTTTTACCAGCTGGAATAGGAGGTGTCCCAAGGAGGATGCTGCATCACTATTATCAGTTCAGAAAATATTGTTTTTGAAAAGCCTCCTCTCCTCTACACTAATCCCTCAAACCCTAAAAGCTCTTATCAACTTCCAGATTAGGCTTCCTCCTCCTGGAGGGCAGAGTCTTCACGTGGTGCAAGCTTCACCATCATCACCCCAATGCCCCTCAATGAGAAGCCCACGTGTAACTGGGCAGCCCGAGCCTGACAGCCTCAATATTCCAATAAAAGGACTGCAACAGTCAGATTCCCAATCACGAAGCCTGCCAGGGGCCTCCCATCCTTTTGCCCAAAGCTGAAGAAGGCAGTGGAGCTTCCCTCCAGCTTTCCCCAGATATGCATTAAGGCATATTATGGCAAAAGCACAGCTGGCACTGGGAGCTAAAACGCCCTAAATCAATTCGAAGGGGTGCAACAAGGAAGTCTTAAGTTACTCTACAGGGATTTGCTCAGTATTTGCTTCCTGACAACTTTTGCTTCTTCCAAGTACTGCGGTTTAGTAGACAGAGAGAGAAGCAGCACAGCCCCCTGTGCAGCTCCAAAGATGTGCGAACGCTTCAACTGAGCTGGTCAGAATGAGGCGTTTGTTTCAAAAAAATAAATAAAAAAAATCAAATTTACAGGACATTAACTTACATCAGATTAAAAATAGCAAGAATGTCAGCAGTAGGAGCTGTCATTTGCAATAGCTATCAAGACACAGGAAGTTATTTATTCTGTGGGTCACATAAAGCCCTCTTTAAAAACAAGGATGAAACAAAAAAAAAAAAAGGAAAGCATGTTTACTGAAGCCTGTTTTCCAATATTATCTAGCCAATATTTTTTTTGTGAAATTTTATAATAATTTGTCATTGATATATATTTGGGCTTATGTCCATAGATCTGTTAAACTGCTGGCAACTGCAGGAAACATTGAAGCCCTTGCCGCTCATGCTTTATTTTTGGAGTCTTTTCAGTTTTGAAGATATTGCAGCGAATTTTCGCACATTTTCATTTGGTTTTAAAAAGAAATTAAAGTCTTGCCCCGGAAAATCAGGTGTTTTCAAGTACTTTGTTTGTTGATTATTCATGTAATCATAAATTACACAGAGTATTTGGCAGGCCATGCCTTTCTCTGTTAAACTATTTGTTTTTACTTTTTTCAGTTATTGTTTAGATCCTGGTCATAACATGCTCCAGGTTGTTTTGAACAGCAAAGAGGAAATAAGCAATATTTTAACTTATATCACACTGTAACAACATTAAATGCCTACGCAGCAATATGCTGCCTATTCAGTATTTTCCACTTTCTTCCTGTCCGCGGCTGGCTTACAACAGCAAGATAATTCACAATTTCACAGTTTTGTAACCTGTAAAACATAGGCTCACAAGCACGCTCGGAACAAAACACAAAAAGGAGCAAGAAATAGGATGTCAAAAAAAGGGAAAAAAAAAAAAGAGGGGCAGAATATAAAGTAAACATATTTGCTGAAGGCTGGTTTTGAAATCATGGGAAAGCCAACAAAGCTCTTCTGAAGTCAGCTCACATGCACACAGGCATTGCAGGTGACACAGTTGGACGAGGCAGAGCCCCAGCAAGGCACTGTTTGCCTACATTCACCCTGACACCACGGCAGAGAGTTAGGAAAGAGACTTTGAACTATGTGCCATCCCTGCTGCTCAGCAGGATCCCAGTCTGCAGTGGATGTGATTACTAAACCCATCATGACCCCTAGAAAATGGCCTATGGATTAGAAAAAAAGAGAGGCATCATTCCAAACACCGCACAATTCATACAAAACAGTTCCTGTGACAAAGCAGAAATTAGAGAACTACATTTCAAAAATTTCTCAAGGATTTTTTTTCCACAGGTTTAAGTTGAACATTGTATTTCAAGCATTCAGCTGTCATGGAGAAGGATTTCTACCTTTCCTCTGTTACCGAAGTCTTAAGAATTTGGCATTTACCTAAGAAGGAGAGGGAGACGAAGAAAAGAAGAACATTTCTTCCAAGACTGGCTTTGTAAAAAATACTTCCGAAACTCGGTTTCAGAGCAATGAGTGAAGGATCTGAACCTCGCACCTACAAGATATCCACATACCAATTGCAATTTTAAGAAAGTTTAGTAGCTCTTAGACACTCTTTTTAATACAATTCTCAAGGCATCAGAGAAGTTTAGGACCTATCACTTTAAAACACATTCCTCAAACAATGGAAACTGGCAAAGCGGCCATGGGCTTAATCCTCCTTTTTCCTCCTCTGTCAATTATTCAAGGACCCCACATTCACTCATCCACTCCTGTCTGCTTCCTACAATGCCAAGCATTTCTGGGGCATCTGATAAGGAAGTGCAGCGTTATCTTGCTCAAAGTTTTCATAACAACAGCAGCTATCCCACACACACACATGTATATATTCAACACATTTGCCTGATTTTCCAAGGAGTGCAGTAGCTGAGTAATTTTGACAAGAAAAAACACAAATCTCTGTGTTGCACAGCTCTTTTTAAAAATGAAGTAGTATTTTGAACTTGAAAGATTTTTTTCTAATTTTCACCTACTTCTGTCTATTTTTGTGTTAAGTTTTTAAACATTAAAACAGTCAAGAATAAGCATAATCAATGAAACTATTAAGATACATATTCACCTCTAAGGAGAATTGAAGAGAAGCCTATGATTTGTACAAATCCCCTGGCTGCAGTGATTACTGTGCAGTGTAGTTGGCTAACAAACACCACAGAAACCTGTTTAAAGCAGATTTAAAGGCCTTTTTACCTTAAGAAAGAACTTGCCAGAGAGCAGCAGTGGCAAGGCACTTGCTTTCTGACACCGTTAAAGGCACACCACAACTTTTGCATCAGCTTGCTTGACTCCTCTACACTGCCACAGAGGCTACCCACATCTGAAATAGCCCTAACCATGTGGATTTCTAATTTTTTTAAACAAGTCTATTGACAAACTCACATCCTTTCTATTGTAGCTGTTCTCAGTTTGCAGCCCACATACTCCTCAGGGCTCCAAAATACTTCTAAAATCCCTCAGAAGGCAGACAGGGGAGGTAGTGGCAGTCAAACGTCCTCTGTCTGTTTGCACTGGGCTTTACAGTAAACCTGGCTTAAACACACGTGCACCACAGGAAGAAAACAGACAATTTTAAGTTGCTGACTTTGGAAAAAGAGCAAGAACTATCTAAGATTAAACCTGGCCCCCAGACTTTGTCAAAAGGCTGACTTAAAGGATAAGGCCAAAGGAGATTAACTCAAGTACGATGTCAAAGTACACTCAAACAGCAACAGCTTCTTGACAAACACTGAGGGGTTGTAAATTTAAAAGGAGGATTCATAACCCTGCAGTCTGTGCCTGAAGGAAAGCTCTCCCAACCCAGGTTCTGGCACCTGGTAAACTCCAGCAAATGGTTCTGGTTGTAATGATGCAGCACAACTCACTGAGCCCATAACCAGAAATGCAGAGAACCCAGATAACTTCAGAGTAAAACGAAGAGACACACTGTCCAACGGAGAAGGTGACATTGCCATTCTTCCATGCACTATGGGACCATCCAGTTTTCCTTTCATCTGACAGCAGTCAGGGAGAGATGTAGCAGCGAAGAAATGCACGGTTCATCCATCAGCAATGTTGGCAAGGTACAGGGAAAGAGACAGATGCTTTGGCTGCCTCCTCTCACTCCTCCTATGAGGTGCAAAAGGCTTTTGGAATTACTTCTATGAAAAACCTATCAGCTCCTCACACTGAGGGACCAAACAAGAACAGGTCACAGGTCAAGAAGCTCTACCAGTTTGTGGTTGTCTTCCCAAGAGAGCGAAAAAGACATGATGAAAATAATCCCCACTAACACTGTCAACAGAGAAGACCACGGCTTTAAAGACCATGGCTTGTATTGCACAGGAGTTTCATCGCAGCTACTTGACATGCCACAGTAGATACCAGTCACTCTTGGTGGGAAGGAGTATTGACTGCAAAGGCAGGAAAAGCTTCCCTGAGCCCTCTGGGTTGTCCAGCTCCTCTGAGGCAGTCACAGGCTTACAGGGTGGTAGGAGCACCTGCCTCTGGTAGGGGGTCCGCCACTCAAGTTCAGCTGTTTCTGCTTCAGATGAAACGAGGAACTTGCAACCTCAGCAGCAGCTTGAAAATAGGAAAGCTGCAGCTTCAAGTAGATGACCAGAGAGTACCCCATGAGAGCTTCAGCCAAACACAACCCCAATTCCCAAACACAACCCTCTCAGAAACTCAGCCAATGCAAGGACAGTTTCCCCTTACAGAAGATGCTGCTCCCCACCTCAGGGGCCATCCCCTGAATCTGCACGCTACTGGACTCAAGCCCATGACTGACCAAAATTTTCCTCCTCTTTCCCCTCCTGCCCACACCAAATTTACCTTATTTCTACTGGAATGATGACATCCCCAACATGAAAACTGAACACTGGCACTCTCCTCAGTGAAAGAACCAATTTCCCCAAAACAAAAAGCTATCAGGAAACAGGTTTCAATGACTCAATATACAGACAAAACTTACCCGGCTCAAGTCAACAGAAACTTAACATTTCTCTATGTTCAACATACATTTTTCTATCGATGGCATTAAAATACTAAAATTAACACTGCTAGTTAGAAAAGGCTCCAGGGAGGCCTCATTGCAGCCTCTCCGTTCTTAAAGGGAGCTTTTAAAAAAGATGGAGAGTGACATTTTACACAAGCAGATAGTGGGAAAACAAGGGGGAACAATTTTAAACTAAGAGGAGAGATTTAGATTAGATGTTAGGAAGAAATTCTTTACCCAGAGGGTGGTAAGGCTATAGAACAGGTTGCTCAGGAAAATTGTGGATGCCCATCCCTGAAGTGTTCAAGGCCAGATTGAATGGTGCCCTGGGCAACCTGATCTGGTGAGAAGCATTCCTGCTGATGGCAGGGCCGGTTGGAACTACAGGATCATTGAGGTCCCTGCCAACCCTTCTATGGTTCTCTGATAGCTCTTCCATATGAAGATCTGCTCTGCTTTGGTGCAATTTTCCCTTTGCCTACATTATGTTTAAATCTTGTCGTTTCCTTTTTTTTTTTTCCTGAAGATTAGTTTATAATCCATTCTACAAGCCCCAAGGTAAGAGAAGAGGCAGTAAAAGAGTACCTGTTTGGATTAAAGACCATAATGGCAATGGGAAGTCACACACACAGAGGAGGCTGACACCCTCACTGGTGTTTTGGTTTTCCTCCCAGGTGCAGCTCTCCACAATGAGCTGAGACACAAAAACCGGTGAGACAAAGTAAGCTGCCCTCCCTTATCTACAGCACCATTAGAGACAGGCATTCCCACCAGCCTGGTGCCTGCTTGAGGGTGGAAAGCTGGAAGGAGAAGAGGAGGGAGACAAAGAGGTGCCTGGCACCTTTGTTCGAGGTTGGGAAAACACCGTTTTCTCCCGGGCAGAGAAGGAAGCAAACAGCAAGCGCCATCCCTCAGCCGTGGCAGCACGCACGCACATGCACACGCATTTCCTGCGGCTTCGCGAAAACAATGAGGTGTGGGGAGCCTGCCTCTCGTATGGAGCACACACCAGCTATATATAAAATAAGGAAAGCAGCTGCTTCAAAAGCTCAGTCACGCTTTTATCAACAGGGCTTTAATTAGTACCCATCTGCTTCCTGTTTTATACTACACAACTGACTTTCACCTGTTTCAGCAAAACACCCCCTCCCCCAAATGGAAGTGTGCACACACACACGCGAACACACACGGAAAGTTCACAAACACCTTATGCTTAAGTAATTAACATCCGAAATCCTTGTTCTGAGTGTGCGGGCTATGTGATTTCTTTTTTTTTTAAAAACAGGCTTCGCCAGAGCTATCAGATTTCACAGCCAACACCTTTAAATCACACCCCTTATACGTTCCACCATTTATTTTAACTCGTTGGCACTTGGGGACCCCAAGAACACGGGAGCCCTGTTGTACTGGCGCTGCACCACAGAGAGGCTGCCCAGAGGGCTCACAGTGGAAGTGTGGGCTTTTCCTGAGGTCCGTCACACACATGAAAGGATTTAAATAAACAATGGCAAGGCTGATAGTTTGAATCCATTCTTAACTCACCCCATTGTTTGAAGAGAAGAAACAACACGTAGAAGAAAAATATTACTGAGGGAGGAAATAGCTTCACCTTTGAATTTCCTGACATTTTTCCTCCCACGCTTTTCCCCTTCACACGTCAATTATTTATTTATTTTGCAGGGAGAAGACAAGTGAAAGTTAAGTACACCAGCACAGCTACGTGCTGTCAGACCTGCCCACCTCTCCTGCACAAAGGAGCTACAAGCACTTGAAAGCTCGCCAGGAGCAAGGTATCCAGAGAGCAAAACAAGAGGAAGCAAAGCACTAGGAGAATGAATTTCTTGCCAGTGACTGAGCAAAGAGCACCACTTGCCTGTTCCTAGGCACAGCTATAGGAATGGGAAGAGGAGCAAGTGCTAAAAGGAGCAATATTCACAAGGTCTCTATGAGAATTTTTTGGGGTATGCAAAGCCTTCTCAAACTCAAAGTTGCTCATCACAGAAAAGAGCTTTTCTTAGCACACCTTTAACATCAGCCACCACCTACAATGGCTTATTTTGCCAAAATAAACCTGGCAACCCCACGACTCATGCTCCAGTTTTGGAGTGGGAGGACATTATTCTCTCTTTACAGTTCGAAACCTCATCTGCAACAGCTTTCCCAGATGCACAAAGCTGACCTAACTCAGAGTTTTCTTCCATAGCATCTTGGAGCTGCTTCTTGAGTTTTTGGATCTGTCTGCAGGGTTCATGAGATTCACCAAAGATAGAAAAGTAAGAAAAAAAGTCATTTCAGTAAATAGAAGTGCAGCAGTTTCCCCTTTGATGTAGTTACTTGTGGTGGTTGCAAGAGCAACCAGCCTATAACATTCTCCCGTGCCCCCTATATCATCACGCAAGGGGAGATCACAGTGCTGGCAACACCAGAAGGGGCAACATTAACACCAAACACTTGACTTTAAGACTCAGTATTCATGGGAGCCTACAAAAAAGATGGAGAGAGATGATTTACTAGGCTAT
Source organism: Nicator chloris (assembly GCA_013400495.1). NCBI lineage: Eukaryota > Metazoa > Chordata > Aves > Passeriformes > Pycnonotidae > Nicator > Nicator chloris. The sequence goes on along the minus strand of WAAE01001730.1, from coordinate 109,870 downwards.
ATAGTGACAGGACAAAGGGGAACAGCTTCAAACTGACTGAAAGTAGGTTTAGATTAGATATTAGGAAGAAATTCTTTACTGTGAGAGTAGCAAGTCACTGGAACAGGTTGCTCAGAGAAGCTATGGATGCCTCATCCCTGACCGTGTTCAAGGCCAGGTTGGATGGGACTCTGAGCAACCTGGTCTAGTGGAACATGTCCCTGACCACAGCAGGGGCTTTGGAACTAGATGATCTTTATGGTCCCTTCCAATCCAAACCATTCTATGATTCTGAATGGGTACCCTAAGAAACATATTTGTAGCATACTGCCATTTGTTATTGACACAGCACACCGAAGTACCATCTATCTCTGTATACATGAAGAGATTTGTGCAGCATCACACTAGTCGGATAAAGAACCAGAATCGAGAATCAAAAGTAAAGATCAAACTTTGTTTTTAAATCTCCAGCTTTCTTATTATTCTCAGCAACTCTTCTGCTACCTCCCTGTCTAGCAAAAGCACGATTTTGTACACACACTAAGGGAGGGAATGAGCTCTTGTTACTAGAGGGAAAAAATCAAATGAAAACACATAGGCGTCCAAGCACAATTAATGCTCTGAGCATGTGAAATAGGTGAGAAGGGATGGAGCAAAATGAGCAGCAAACGTGAAAACTCCAAATATTTCTCAGAAAAGTAAAGGTGGAAACTTTTAACTCAATCGCTTCAAGGACAGAAAAAATAGATGCACTAATCTCTTGGGTTGTGTTGTGCTTTGTTTTGTTGTTTCATTTATAGACTTAATTAACTGATAAACCTAAATAATCAATTTTTTCTTTAAAAAAAGGAAAAAAATTCTTAACCTTGTGTTTTCACCTAGAAGATTATGCCACCACTTAGATATTTTTCCATGATATCTCAAGCAACATATTACAAAACTTCATCCAGGACTGAAACAACAGATTGTCTCAAGAGCAAATGACAAAATATTTGTACCAGAAATCCTGGCAACGTTGCATGCAGATGGGTTTTCTGAAAAATGGGGTTCCAAGAATAAGTCACCCATGGTTCCAAAAATAAGAGTTCAACTCAAACAAAAACTGGATGTTCACTTTGCAGGGTACGGCAGGCCCTCTCCAGGGTCCCACCCTTGCCACACACAAGACACTTGCTAACCACAAGCCTCTGAAGTCTGAGCTTCAGCTAAACACATGAGGCTGGGGAAATGCAACCAAGGTCAACGTCCTGGATGCTTAACCCAGAAATTACACGCTACGGGGTGGTGGTCAGCCACCCCACTGCCAATGGACTTTGACCTGAGTACCGGGGCAGCCCCGAAATCCACAGCCACCGTCTGTAAGGGTCTGAGCCGCGGCAGGAGAGGGATCATCCTATCATCTCTGCCTGCAGCTGCAGTGTGGGCATGCTGGCCGGGTCTCTCAGCCTGCCAAGGCACAGCTCAGACGGGCTCCGAAGCCCTGACCCTCCCCGAAGCACCGGGGGAGCCCGCGTGTGCAGAGGCACAGAGACGCGTCACGCTTCGGCGGGGGGCACCGGAGCATGACCGCACCACGGCAGAAACAGATGTCTGAGACCGCTCTCATAAACTGGGATGGAGAAACTTAAAACCTGCACGTTATTGCTCCACCGCGCCTTTCATAAGAGGAATCAAAAGCAAAGTTCATTGGATGGTAGTGACCTTTTCTAAGTGATTCCTGGGCTTCGGGACACACTGCTTCCACGCTGCTTTTTTTGGTTTTGATAACCTTACTCAGCCAGACAACCATGTTTACTGCATTTTTTTGTTGTTTTTATGGTCAGTACATACTGACCTGATAGGGAATCCCAGGATATTCTGCACTGAGAGGAAGAAAACAGATCCTTGATTTAAAAGACACATGTATTCAATATATTTCAGATCTCTGCAATCTAAGGCCTTCAACAAACTTTCCACCATAGTTTGTCTTCCATAGCAATGGCCAACTTCATACAGATAAATACTGTTCATAAAGGCCATGCAAAACTAGTGGTGTTTGGCAGGAGACAGGCGCACATTAACAGTTCTAGCCTAAGACAAAAAAGCTAACATAATTTTTTCAAAATTCAGCACCCATCCGAGACCGAAGTTTTCCGTTAAGATGACTAAACAACTGGTTAGAAGTGATTTGCATAAAAGACTTAAAAAATGTAATATGGATATGGGGGAAGGAGAAGTGAAACAAGAATGGGATAATGACATTTCATGATAACAGAGAGCATTACCGTCTGGTGCACATAAGAAAACGGTGTCCATCCTTTCCTTTCTTCCCCTCCACATTTCTCTCTATATATAAAATTAACAAAACTTTTTTTTTTTAAGCGCAAAAATCAGGGCTTATCTTAAAGCTCAGTAATACACAATAGTCCAAAGGAATATGATAAGGGGAAGAGAAAACAAACTCAGAACCTCATAACATCAGCAGATACAGTACACATATATATTTTTGGTTATAATAATTACAAAGCCACAGACTAAAGTTTGTTCATTCTTTGACATAGCATAAACTTCCGACTTTACAATCTCGTGTTTTCCAGAAAAATCAAAACTGTTGGTGTTGCCAGAGCAGCCATGTAGAGTATACACAATTCTCAACACATAATTAGTTCAAACGGCAATTACACCAAAACTTACTTTCTGAACCCCAAAAAGCAAACAAGTCATCAAGCTGATGACCTTAGAAATTCAACCACTTTCCACCATTTAACTGGCTCTCCATCATATTCATCTTACTTCAACCAAATATGTTTACTTGTGTTGGACAGTCACGTGCCATTTTTGTTATGTCAACACATTTAAGACTTTTTTAAGCCACAGTGCAAATGTATCTTAAAAAACTACACACACAAGCAGGCTTGAATTAATGCTCATCCAATATATATTGTTTTGAGCAGGTCAAATCATGGGGCATCTGGGCATTGCACTAAGAATAAAAAATTAACAAGAAAAAATAGAGTTCTTAGAAATTCCAACTTTTTAAAAATACTAAGTATATTAAAACTAGAATTTCAGAGCCATCAGTGTAACAGTAATCTCAGGGATGAAACACTCCTAATCCTGAATTCAGTTATTCCATAATGGAGAGCACCCCTTAAAAAAGGGCTCAGATATTCAAAGCCAGCATTTAACTGCTGCTATGCCCCTATGATTGCTAATGTATCCCAAAGTTTGATTTACTGCTAGTAAAACTCTTAAGCACAGCTGTGATGAGACAACTTTCTGCATCCAATTATAATCTTATTTTTAAATTGATTCATTTAACTTCAGTGTCATTTACTTCTGTACTATCTCAATCATGGCAACAACATGCTTCTGCTTTAGGCCACAGACAGATGTCACATTATAAGAATGAAAAAATTCTCTGTATCAATGCATCAAGACCTCTCGCTTTTTTCTGTATAGTCATGTCACCTATATAACACCTCTCAAAAGGGGGAAAAAGTATGTTCTAGAAACTTTATAACAGCAGTCACTGGACTCACAGCCACCTAATCTTGCCAGCTGGCGGCTGCTTTGTATTACAAACACAACCACAGACAGGACAGGGTAACACCACTTGTGCCCAGATTGGGCTGGTCATGTCACCAAAGCCAACAGGACCACACCAACCCACCAACAATGACATCACTTATCCTTGCCTCCAACCCAACCACTGGCAGCTTCTTGCCACCACAAGCACAATGATGATTTGGGCAGTGTATTGCCCAAAAACCAGGGATGGAGTACACTGGAGTAGAGACACAGCCAAAATTCCCAGCAACCAAATTTGTTCCAGTTTATTTTCCGTGGGCTTCATCTGGTTTATCTTTCTCAATAACCGTGCCTAAACTGATGCAGAGCAGCTTTGCAAAAAAACAAATCACCCCACACACAAAGCAAGCCCAGGCTATTTAAGAGTTCAGACCTCTTCATCTAACAAAGCTCAGCTTACAAGACTACTAAGGATTTTTCTGTTGTCTCCCTTTATATGTTTTCACTTAAGTACTTAAACCTGACTGCACCCTGTGGACCACGGGGCTCCCTGTACAAGGGAGCTGTTCATCCAAGTTCACCTACATAACAAATCAGATCTCAACATCATGGATCCACCATAACTTTCTTGTGTTGTGGATTATCCTGTCAACCCAGGGACTGCATCTCATTCGAGAAGGCCTTCTGCAGAGGAGGGAAACCAGCAGCCTCTCAGTCAAAATGACATAGCAAAATACAGGAACAGACAACCAGTGATATGGGAGCACTACAACAATGAATCAATGAGAGAACATCCTGAAACATCCTGAGAGATTGAGCACACAAGCAGCCCAGCCTGTCACCTACGTCTTTAAAACACTACAAAGAACTGACATAGGCTTTTAAATGAGGAAAATGAAGCACTTTTGTAGAAGGTTCCTCTCCAACAGGAGACCACTGAAATGGGTTTTGTAAAGGTGCATCAAGTAGGCAATGGACACAGATACCGCAGGCACACTAGAGGCTGCTGTGAACGTCACAGGAGTGAGTAAAAGTGGAAGGGAAAACAACAGTAGGTTTGACGAGGCCCTGAAAGTGAACATGAGCCATCCGGATCAGATGTGACAGACGAGGGAGGGTGGAGGAGGTGGTTAGGAAGGATGCGGCCTGGCCCAGCTGGGGATACGGGGTGTTAACTCTGCAACCACGCTGTGAATGGATACAGCCATGCTGCTTTTCTCATGGTTAGAGGCAGAGTTCAAACATAAAGCAGCTTCTTTCCTCTCAACAGTGATCTACAATTTGTTTGAAATGTGCTTCATACCCTGTAGCAAAATAGAAAGCGGTCACCTGCTTTCATAACAGCACCTCACCAGGCCTCCAGCACTATCTCCACTTTTCCCTAGGGGATCACCATTGCTACGTTTCAAGAAAAGGAACACCTTTACTGTGATTGTGGTCAAGCAGTGGCAGAAGTTGCTCAGTGAGGCTGCAGAGGCTCCACCCTTGGAGATATTCAGAACCCAGCTGGATCCAGTCCTGAGCACAGCCTCAGCAGATCCAGCTGTGGGCAAGGGCCTGAACGAGACGATCTCCCAGAGGTACCTTCCTGCCTCCATTACCCTCGAATGCTGTGGTGTCTCTCAGCCTGTCTCCACTGCTGGTTGTCTTACACAGCCTGGAGGCCCTACACTGCCACAGGAGGGATGGCCATTCACCCTGTCTTAAAAAACATCACGTTGATCCACACTGACTTTCTGCTCCTTTGACAACTTGGCCCACAGCAGTTCCAAAGGAATTGCACTCTCTGTATTTTATGAAAAGCATAAAATATTTTCAAACATTAAATGGAAGATTACAGGCGGCCTCATGTTCCCAAACCACCTTGGACACCGATTCATCACTGTTGGAGCTTTCCAAATCCATGTCACTGCTGCTCCAATGTACTCTATCCACCCCTTGAAACAAAGCTGGCACAGCACCGTTTTGGTTTATGCTGCTCTGGAGCAGGTTTTGGTGAGACAGTGGAATTTCCCTGGAGAATATAGTATAGAAATACTGAGTTTTCTCTAGAGAACAGGCTGGATTGAAGAACAGATGGGTTAAGGAGATATTACTGTTTCTCTGCTTTGGAAAATAAAGTCCAGACGCAGCCACTGCAAGTTGTATTTCAGCTACTGTGTGTTTAAATCACCCTTAACAGGCCCAGGGCATGCCCAGAGCATGCATCTGAGGAGCTCTGCTCAAACCAGCAGCAAGCCTCTCCTCGCTCCCTCTGTGCCCTCAGGGACATGCATCAGCCATAAGGTGACTCTGAAAGGATCTGTGGTGTCCAACTCTTCCAGCTTCAACCTGCAAGGATGGTGTTGGGAGGCATCTAGAGGCTGGGTGACAATGTTCATGGTACTCTGGAGCTGCAGGACAGCTTTATGGCCAGAGGGTCTCATTCTGGCAAAAACGAAAAAAAAGACTGCAGAGAAAGGAATACACAGGTCAAAAAGAATTAAATCATTGGCAAAGCAACTAGTGCTTTGAGTAAGGGAAGGTCACCTAAAAGTGTATAAAAGATTGAAAGTATTAATATTCTTGACGTTTATGCTTTTAAACTTTTATTGGCCTGTGAAATTGTCTCCCCTGAAGAAATTACACAGGCAGAACAAACACAATTATTACAAAGTAATATCCATCAATAAAGACAGCTAAGCAGTTTCCTTGAAATTAATTTGCATTAAGCATTCCAAAAGCATTTCTTTTTCTGAAGAAAATGTTTAGTATAAATTCTAATTCATTTTCAGCTCATTACCTCCTGATGCATTCAAATGCCATCGACAAAGACGAGAAAGAAGAAATATCATCTCCTTCTTCTCTCATCTATCATTATGGAAGTTTGGTACAAAGTCTGTCCTAACAGAAAAGAAAAAAAGGAGAGGAGAAGAAAAAAGGAAGGGGAATCAAACGCCACAAGCTGTAGCAGTACCCCCAGAACATAATAGAATTCTTAATGACAAGAATGCAAATAGCTGTCCTAGTAGACAGCTTTCACTATGGACTAATTTATTAATTTATTTTTAAAACAAGAGCATAGGAGAGGAAAAAATTTCAGCAGTGAAATGAATCTATATATCTTTCTGATGAACCACAGCTAAGACTGTGCAGTATTGCTACAGATTTCTGAAAGAAAATTCCAAGCATGTACACAAAAATCAGACTATTTTGATTTTTTGCCAAACAGGCTACCTTCCAAGAATAAAAGTGTGGGAAAAAATGCTAGTACAGTGACAGAACAACATCCTTCTTCTCACTCCTAAAAAAGAGACAATCTGAAGATAAAATGAAAAGGTTGACAAGTACTTTGAGGATCTTAGGTTCAAGTATTCCAAGAAGCAAGGTGCGATAATAAGTGATGTCATCTGGAGAAAGGAGAAGAAAAGATGAAAAAGAGTGCCTAAAAAAGCACCAGGATCCTCCTGAGTGTTTATCAGTGGCAAATACTAGAGGTAGTCCAATTTATTGGTAATTTTTCTGGTAATTAGTCAGAGAGAAAAAGTACTGATAAACATTAAACCATTGTTCCATTGCCAAGCATTTTTTTCTTGTGGGGAGGGTCTGCTAAATTTACTTCTCCCATATTGGTTTTTTCCCATGGTCAATGCAGAGACATCTTTTAATATGCAAACTATGTGGGTTCTACCAACCTACACTAAACGTTTTTAAGTGTAATCAAATTAACACAGTCTCAAGCATATCAAGTCCATAAATTTTGAATCTGCTATAAAGCAAGAGGCACTTAATGCAAGTTTCTGTTTGTAAGGAACCGGGCAGTACTCGATGGTGTAAACACGGCCACCTGTCTCTCTCCAGAGCCTTCACGTACCGTGTGAGAGCCAGTGAGAACATTTGTTCGCCTAAAACGCTCGGCATATGGTTGAACTGACAATTTAATAATATCTTGATAAGGATGCTGCCAGATTTTTGGCGGGAGATAAGCATGTTTTATCATTAAATATTTGTACTGCAGTAGCACCCAGAGACCTTGAGCAGAAAGGGCCTCATTGTGCCAGGAGCAGAGGGTAACCGAGTCAGTGACCCACAGAGCTGACAACCCAGGACAACCAGGCTACAAAAAAAAAAAAAAAAAGACTGAGCAGAGTATGCACCACATGCACCACATGTACGTGTCCTCTACTGGAAACAAGTCTTCCTCCCAATTCACCAACACCTATCTATTCAGGCTTCTCCTACAAGTCATAATTGATCCTCCTCAAATTGGGAGGCTCTTCTCTGCAGCAGCTTCACACCATGCTGCGAAACCACAGTGACGTTCAGGGGGAGAAGACTTGTTTATCACTGAAAACCAGGATTTTGCGGCAAAATCCAAGCGTGCATTAGCTTTCTGGCCATAACAGCTAAAGGCTTCATTAACAGCACCGCACATTGAAGTTTTGCTCCCCACACAGTCTCCTTTGAAGAGCTGCATGTAAACACCGCTCTCCCACTGCAGATTATCCCATCTGCCAGATTTATAGTTTACTCTTACCCGTGATCCAGCAAAAATCCCTCTTCCTACCTGCAACTCCATGAATGCTTTTCTTGTTGTTTTCAGAATATCTTCTATCCTTTACCACCAAGTGAAAAGTGAATAGAGGAAACTGATTATGTGTGAAATCAGGTCTTGGGGTACCTTGTGAAGGGTCCTCCATTCACGCTGCTGACACTGAGATAGTTACATAGACATTACCAGAAGAAGTTTCCCCAGGGTGCACATTAAACCTAGCAGCAACCCCGTCAAAACAGAGAACAATCCCCTATATGCCACAGCTGTCTAAATCTTATCCTTCAACCAGTATTTCCTACTCAGTTACTTTCTATAGTAAATGGGCTTTATTAAACCATGTGCTGGGAGAATCAAAATAACTATGACCCGTGGTACAGAGAAAATGAGAGAAGCAGAAGTTTCTATTTAAAAAGAAACTGTATACATAGAAATTAAGCAGTAAGACTACAACTATGGAAGACCTCATTACAAGCAGAAATGTCTCACGTCTGATTCACCTTCATATCTGGACAATGGCACAACACATTTGCTTCAGCTTTAAAACCACCTGATGAAAGTAACTGCTGCAGAAATAGGATTTGAGCACATAGGTGCATCTGCCATTGCAGCAGCACCATTATTTGTGTTTTGGCCATTTTACATGGTTCTGGTTTTTAAACACAGACACATCATACACAAATTAGCAACAGAAACACTACTTTTTAAATACTTAATTTTATAGGTAGGTATAATATATATATGTATTTCCTTATATATGTTTGTATATTTATAATCCTTAGATGTTGAGGCAACCCTCATGTTAATGTAATGTAAGATGAGGCAGTCTTAAGTTGCACAACAGCTGGTAACACCTCCCTTTCAATAACTCCACTCCCAAAGGAATAAGCAGAGGCAAGCTCACATAACTTACTTTTATCCAAGGCTCATACCAACACACAAATTCTTGAATATTTTTGCCTGGCATGTGTTTTCAATTGCTTTTTGTGTATCACATTTGCCCCGACTTCATATTTAACCAGAGGTTTAACTTAAATAACCCCTAGTATTTTAATGTGCCTTTACAAGCCCTGTTCACAGCTGACAGCGAACTCTGTCCTTACTGCTATTTGCAGACATGTCTGCACATGCAAGGTAGCCTCACTCTGCCTTCTTACTTCTAGGACTTCTGGTAGTATGCAAAAGACATAGTTTCCAAGAAGGCTTGCAATGATTTTAGTGAAAGTTGTTCTAAAAGACCAGAGAGCCTTACTACATTTTTTTTAGGGCAGTCAATGGGATCCACATTTTTATTTAATAATTGCTTTGTTTCTGCCTCTTAGCAAGAAATATGACTGAAATCTTCAACAGCAGCAAGTACCTTCTTGATGACGATTCTCAGCTTGCAAAACTTAACAAGTATTTTACGCACACAAATAAAAATAATACTACATATTTTAGGAGCCTGATGTGACAGCAGTAGCATTATTTCTAATTAATTTAATTTAACGTGACAAATATAAAAAATGAGAACGTAGTATTTATGAAGATATATGCACAACTTGAAAATTCAGTGTTCCAGTTATCCATCTACTTTGAGTCATAGGTACATGCTTTCAACAAAATTATTTCAAACCCTTGCTTGAGCTAGATGGATGCATGCCTTGGTCTTGAACTTTAATTAGAAAGATCCCAGGCAGAGAAAAGACTGGAGCAGAAGGATCTTAAGCCTTATTCCCAAAAGGCCACTTCAGTATTCTGAAATTCACTTTTAAAACATCATTTGACTGCGCTTGGGTACTGAAGAGCCTGCAGGCAGTGCTAAGCACATTCATATTAATTGGTTTTAATCCTGACATTAGGCCTGACAGGTCAAGTATTCCCTGTTCTTGCCAGCTACATCTCATGGATCCCCTGCCATGGGCTACTGCCTGCCTCCTCCCAGTACATCCTCCTTCTCAGAGGGTAAGGACGCACAGCTTTCCCTGGACAGACAGCAATACTAAGGGGGGAGAAATCCTTTTACAACTGGTGCTCCTCCCCACTCCTTCCTCCCTGCCTTCGCTATCATTGTGCTGTAAAACAAACTGGAAGGGAGATGTCGGGATAACAATCACAGGAAGAGAGTTTGTGACAGCCTGGCCGCAGAGTTACGGTGCCCCGAGATGGGAGGGCAAAGGTTCATGCAGGAAACGATGCCGAGACCAGGACCCTGCCCTGCTGGCAACAGGCCTCTCAGGGCTACAGGGTTTGGGAGCAGGAAATGTATTTTGCTCGTTACCATTTTAAAGAGCCACTGTACAGCACAGGCTGCAGGATGTTTGCATTTACAAAAGATCTCAAGGATTTGCACTGAGGGAAGCCCACTGTGCGTGGCTCTGCACTTGCAGCACAGCTCGCAGCACGCTTCGAAGCATTTGAGCACCACACAAGGAATTCTAGCATCTCTCTCACTCAAGTTGGGAAAAATTTCAGCACCTCCTCCCAGAGAAGAAGGACTTCTCTGGATTCCAAGATGCATTCCAGCAGTGGCAACAAGTTAGTCCATTAAAGAAAAGCATCTGCCAAACCAAAACACAGACTTGTGGCTTCCAAGGGACTCGGGTGCATTTGAGAGCTGCTGCAGCTTCCAACACCACTAAACACTGACTGCAACAGAAATCACGCACTAAGGAACTAAGAAGTGTCTTTGAAAAATAAGTATGTTTATTTCTGATGATGATTCAGAGTACTGTGTGCTCTAAGTTAAAAAACTCCCTGTGAAAGGATTTCAGATTACACTAAACCAAGTTATACTCCCTTCTTTCTAGTGACTCCCCCCTCACCTTCTGCTGGAGGAGAAACAACAACATCACATGCTGCGCTGCAGGTCTGCGACAGGATAGATGTTCGTAAACACTCGGTCATGTGTCTGTCCTGTTTTCCGTGTTTGTAACTTCATGCCATTTATTTATATGTTTTGAAATTCCAATATAAACATAAGCTTAAGATCCCCTAAAAGCTGCCCATTCTGGCAGTAGCAGATTTTTTAATTTGTTTACCTAGATATATATACACTGAATAAAAATACAACTTTCACTTGTGTTTCTCTACCCCATTTCAGTCAAAATTCCCATTTGGCCATTCACAGCAGAAACACTGGGCTTTGGCTGTGCATATTCTCATACAGCTTCCCTTATATTTCACAGCTCCACTAGTGTGTTACTGCAGCCAGTGACTCCAAGGCTGTTTTTTGAACTCAGCCTCCCCACATAAATGCCTCTTTTAGAAGCTCCAGCCTGGCACCAATTTCATGCTGATGCATGTGATAGAGGCCAAAGTCTCAAAGCTATAAAACCCGGCAAGTTCAATCACCCACGGGAGCATGAGGCACAGCATTCTGCCCACACACTGCTGTGGAAAAAAGCATACCCAGACGTCCTGATCCGATTAGCAATTCTGGCACCAAATCCTCACCCAGACAAAATACGTGTGACTGATACTTGCCTAGGACCAGCTCAAGGTTTCTCAACAGCGTAGGCAAAACTGAATCTGGTGGCATTACCAGGTTCATAAGTGGGAAGCTGAGAACAAGCCCAAAAAGGTGTTTCCCACTCCCTGCAGCATGACCTCCATCCATCCATCTACCTCATACACACTCCCACTGCAACACGCCCATCCTCTGTCTTCTCAAACCCAGACGCAACTAACCGGATCCATCCAAGCCTCATTCCTTCTACAAAAGCTATTAATCCTCCACCTTGTTGTGCTGCAATCCTTAATCGTGGTCAGGCAAATTTCAGGCTGCTGCAAAAGGGAAGAAACCAGGCAGGGGGTTTCTTTGCCTTGGGGAAAGGAGGCAGTGGAATGGGGCAAAAGGATACAGACTGAGGGTCAGGCTTTCTTCTTTCATCACAGTCCTACAAGGCTAGAGTGATGACTGATGCTACTGAAGAGGGCTTCCTCCCTTCCTTCCTTCCTCCCAGTGCAACAGAGAGCCGTGTGAAGGGGAAGTAAAATAACCCATCTGGGCACTGCATCGGTCCTTGCAGCCTCTGGTCCAAGCGGCACTGGCAGCCGTCACCCTGCCAGCTTCACACATGCCATAACATTCCCCAACACCCTCACATGACGTGCACAAGGGCTGGATTTCAAAGATGCGGGGAGGTGTCTTCGCCCCAGCTCTGTAGAAACCATCATTAGAAGGTCCATTCCCCAGGGATGTAAAGAAAAAGCCACTAGATGCCATGCAGAATGTCCTTCTGGGAGCAGCTGTTTTGTAACAGAGGGAAGGCAAAGGGAATACTGTAAAAAGGAAGAATAAACCATTTTAAAATTTAAAAAAACCAAAGGGATGGGACCCAGTTGTACAAAGCAATGGAGAGCAAGAAAAACTGTGTGTGCAGGTAATGCACTTAAAAAAAAAAAGGATTGTTTCCATCTCTCGAAAGGAAGAAGACTCAAAACCACACCTAAATACTTCCGACTATGCAACAGCTTAAAACTTCTTTGCTGCCTTCTCTGATTTTCCATGGTTATTACCTTGGGATGTAGGGGCTTCTTGGCCAGAAACTTAGTGGTATGTTCACAAAGGAAGCAAGGGCTCAAAGAAATGAGATGAGCAGAGACCCAAAGGCAGTAAGGATCACACCATGGTTTCTGACATGCTTTGCAATGGGTTTTCTCTGCTCTGTGAGCTTACTATCATCTTTTAAATGAAAGAACATGATTCCCAGAAAGACCCCTGCTGTTAAATATTTGGGATAACTACCATAAATAGACTCTAGCAGAACACTTCTCACTGATGTTTTTAGTTTCTATGTATGTAGAGCAAATTTAGAAGTCGTCCAATTATAAGTACTTGCTCTTCAAGGAAAAATTCCAATTTTTACTAGTGCACATTCTCAAGTTTTTCTCAGAAGTTTAGAATAAAACACACACATATATCCAACTGAAGTTTTTCCACGAAAATTCTTATCGTAAAGCAAATGGTGAGGGAAGCACACATACTTGAGCTTAATACAAATCCAGCTTGAGAAATTGATGGAAATATGGGGTTAGTAGGATTTAATTCATTCTTAGCCTTAAACTAGTGTTTCATAATGTGTGAAGCTAATAATACTAAATAACTGTGGTAGAAAGATGCTTGGCATGTGTGGAGTTAATCACCTGTACATTTCTGGTTTATGATTACAGAGATGCTCACTATGCAGCATTGTGCATCTAAGGGGGACATGTAACCACTATATGTTTCTTTACTAACCTCTATATAAGTACCTAGAATTTAGTCCTGCAACTCTCATTTTTATTTCATCACTTTTTCTCCCATGTGCAGTTACATCTTTTCTATTTCATAAATAATTATTCGCCTGAGTTTTTTAAGTTTAAAGGAAAGTATGAAGCAGAAAACTCTCTCAGCTGGAGACCTGGCTTGCCTAGAAAAAGGCTTGTGTTAACTAACACCTAATGCAGTGCTACCACCAGACCAAGTAACAACAGCAGAGAAAATACACAGTATTTTGACAACACAAAAATCGCTCTTAAAAAGCTACCTTGTAACTCCCAAGGAATAGCTATTTATACCTTCTCTGTTCACAGACATACAAAGGAAATTTCTACTTTAAATTATCAGGCAGCTCTTCCTACTTACACAGTCACATGGCCCCAATGAAAGCACCGATTGACTACAGTCCTATCTCCAAACCTACCCACCTCTCCACAGGCGCTCCAGGGCCGTTCCCAGGTTAAGCCCATCCTGGGAGAAGCTCTCTGGTTCTGCAAACAACATAGTCAAAGTATGTTCAAAATCTAGGTATTCCAGTTTTCCTTTGAACACAAGTTCAGGCCACATTGAAAAGAAAAACAAAAACAAAACAAAACCCAGTCATTAAAGGAACATGGTCTACAGGATAAACAAGGGATTCATAATATAAATTTACCCTTGGACTTACATTGTCTTTCAACTGCTGTATTTTTCACAACATCTTTACCTACTGTTACTTTTCAGATTAGCTATGTCTGTATCTTAGCCTAGAATCTTGTATTTCCTCTGCATCTTGGAAGACCTGTGCAAACCCATGAGAGCTGACAAGCCTACAGAAAACTAGGTACAATTTTGAATCCTTGGATGATTTACAGAGAACTACACTGGTTGAATACTTCAGTTTTTTCTCAGTGCAAATATGCAAAGATTTATGAAGATGCAGTTTAACATACAGACAGCAAGTTATGAAGCCTGGCATTACCATTTACTTATTAAGAAAACTGCATGTTCACCATCAGATTTTTTTTTTCCCAGAAGGTCTGTGCCTTCAGCCATCACACATTCTTGACACATCCTGGAGCTCCAGCACAGCTAGTGAAATTCCTGGGCTCCTACAATGAACTGCTTGTAAGCCCGATTTTGCCATTTCCAAGGAGCCTGAAGCCATGAGACTGTCTCTACTAAGTTTCAAACCATGTGCTTTCTTACATCCTGATTATGACAACACATTAAGTAACACACACTCCCTAAAGGTGATCTAAAAAGAAAAGCAAAATTTGCTATGCAAACAGTTTTTAGAAGCACTTTTTGTGATCCCCTGCTCAAATCACCCTGCACAGCTAAGTGGGCAACCTGCACTGGTAAAGAATCCAATTATTCTGACTCTCATCAAGTAACAGATTTTGAATAGATGCAATATTGCAAGACAGAAATGCCACAACATTGGTGTACTTTCTGAGCAACCAGGGAGGGAAGAGACAAAACAATAAATATGTATTGAATAGAGGAGCAGGCTTCAAGAAGACAATGATGAGTAGTCCCCTTACTAAGAAAAGGTGAGTATATGAATCTAAAGGGCAGTTTAAGAGTGGGTCATGCAAAGCCTAACTTCCTTGGGAGAATAAATGACAAAAAGTTAGCTCTTACATGTAGGGGAAGAGTCATGGAATCTTGATTTAATATTTGTACTTAAACAGTATCTGGCAACAAAAAGATGATACATATTACACAAAAGACTCATTCAACAGCAGACCTCAGCATTAGCTTAACTCTGAGGTTAACTTCTCCATCTTCCTCATAAAAAAGCAATTCAACTCTTAGGCACCCCACAGAAAACCAAGAGGCCAAGATCTTCAGCCATTCTGCCTGCAAGTTTGTCTCCTACATGTAACTTTTGCATGTGTTAAATGTGGAAGGGCACATCTGAATCACACTCCATTTGTCACCCTCTGACAAAAATGAAACCAACACGAGAGTCTATCAGCTACGCAGCTCAGGGAACATTCAGCCAGATTTCAGATTAAACCAAATCACCAGCATGAACCAACCTACAGAACCACCAGTGACCTCCGCTCTCAGGAGCACAATACCTCAAGTCTCTGCTGTTGGAGGAAAGAGCAATGAAGTGTTGGCAGAGCTCCTGAGTGTGGAAGGAGCTGCAGTACCCACCTGCAAGCAGGACTCTCTCAGGTCCCTCTCACTGAGTAAGCTGGCCTTTCTCCCAGGGTGGGGAGATGAGGCTGTCTGAACACCAGTGCCCAGAGAGCAGGGCATTATTTTTGAAGACTGTCAAAGCAGACATGATTTTCTGACCTAGCTTCCTACTTCTCTGATTTACCCTGTACATCCGTGGGTTTGAGCAGACTAGAGACATCCTGCCATGGGTTGCCTCTTGTGTTGCTCATAAAAGAGCAAGAGACCATTGTGCTTAAATAGCTACATGGGAGGAGTCTCAGCTCATCCACTAAAGAGGATCTCAATATTCCCTTCCCAGTCATCTTTTAACACCTAGATATCTCACATGGCTCTGAATTTCACAGATGCCCTCATTTGTCAGTAAACGCGATAAATACACTCTTACTGCAAAAGTAGAGTACAAGATGATGTCACAGTAAAAGGAGCATTTTAGGAGTTGGCTTGGCCAATCAAACACCCAAATTCTGGTTATTTTTATTCCCAGAGCATACACAAGCATCAAAGATGATGGAATAGATGCTCTTACAAATGCAAAGAATGAAAGCCAGGACTTACCACCCAAAAATAAACCCACGCATTTCTCGGGCTATACACAAGTGCAAGGTTAAAGCCACTCACCCGATGGCAAAACACAGTCACCTCTAAGGTGCCATGAAGCAGCGACTTCGCTTCAGCACCACAGGATTGTTTACAAGAAGGGAAATGAAGCTCAACTTCTGCAGCTGAAGCTGTAGAGGAATTCAAGGCAGCCAGAAAGTAATTGTTCAGCTGGAGGTTGGCCAGGGCACTGGAGTTAGCACTGCTGTTCTCAAAGACTGTGTCAGGGGACTACGCAGTGACCACCAGCACCATCTGTTATCATCAACGCTGCTTCCCACAGAAGCCAGGTTCTCCTTGGAAAGCTCCCATTTCTGGATTGAGCAAGGCCAGCCCCAGTCAGTTTGGGAACAACGTAGGACCAGGAGGAAGGGTGAGAAGTAGTACTATTAGTGTCACTTTCAAGAGCAGTAAATTTTACATGGATTAAAGGGATGAAATCTTTATATATAGCAAAAAGGATAATTATAATGAAGGCATCTGTCTAGCTGGCACCACCTACAGCAAGACCTGCAAGCAGTAATTGTACAATAACAACGTGATGTTTAGTGTGAGGTTTAGGACATTCTGCCAGAAAACTGAAGTATCCAGGTTGTAAAACAGTGTAATAAGTAGGTAATCCCCAGCCTGGCGTCCAAGTTACTGCCCCAACCTGTTCCTTATGATTATAAAATGTCTCGGTGTCAGCAGGTTCACTGTGAGTCAGAGCTGAAATAATAAATGGCTTATTCTCCATCCTGATGGAGGAAATACATCACGGCTCATTGTGGCTCACTTACTGAGGCTTTTTTTTTTTTCAAACAGGAAAATGTAAAAATAACCAACTCATTCTGCCTTATTGCACTTATTTTTGATTAACAAGGCCCTTATTACAATCAAATTAGAGAAGAAAAAACAGCATGTTTTCAATAAGGCCTGCAAAAACAATACCTTAGGAAAAAATACCGAAGAAAAATACTGCACAAACAGCTGAAGAACACGAAATTTGACAAATAGTCTCTTTGCCAAAGTGATTCCAACACCCGGCTCCTGTAAACAACAGGTTGCCTGAGCTGAGGTAAAGGTCTAGGCTGTAACCTTGAGGCACTTCTGCTCCCAAAAAGCTGTCTTTAGTCAAGTCCCCGTGTTCACAACACGATGACAACTCAAGTGGTGTGTTTGCACACTCAGGACCTCTAGCTGTGAGCTCCAGAAGAAAGGTGCCATCTCTGGGTTTTCACATTGCTGGCAAGCAAACAGTGCCCTACTTCTGTCAAGTCTGCCCCAACACTGCACATAAACCACACAAAATGTCCCCCTTGAAAGCTCTTAAGAGACCCATGAAACGTCAGCAACTCAAAAAAACTCATCCTTTACTTAGCACAGAAATATATAACAGCTGGAGTATTGCAAGCAAGGTGCAATCAATCCTGTACACTTTTTGCAAGCTGAAAGAACAGTAACAAGTGGAAGAAAATAAGCATCATTATTTTACGGACTGAGACAAAAAGTACAGATATATTAAGACGATTATTTCAAGCTCAAATTTGGAGCACATGTATTTTTATACACACACAGAGTGGCCTATATATGTAGAATACTTAAAACAACAGAATAATATATAAAAACTAGAACAACATAGAAAAATCTATAAGCAAATTATTAAATTTTTAAGTAACACCCATTCTCAAAAAAGAAATTAACGTACCTATATTAGTAGAAAATACAAATAGAGAGCATTTTCAGAAATTATTAAGGAAAAAAAATGGCAGTGACTATCACAAAGACAGCCCTAATTGTTTTCAGAGAAATATCTGTCTGAAAGGATTTCAAGTTCTAGGACTCTGCGTTTTTGAAAGATACAATAATTGACATTAGACTTACAAAGAATACAAAATTCTTTGAATTAAAATAACATGCACTAAGAAAATAAAATTCTCCAGTATTTTATTGTAGGAAAAAAAACCCTCACGTATTTCTGCATTATATGTAGAATGAAAAATTATAAATTTATAATTTAGACTGGAGTAGGAAAAAAATGTTAATTCCCAGAGTACTACTGCTAATAAACTAGTAATCAATAAGTTATTTATGACCAATAATATACCAAAAATGCAGATTAAAGTATAAAATTAATGTTAAGAGTGTGGTGTCTCTTGACTGAAAGTTTTTTAAATGTACAGTTTAAATGTACAAATGAACTATTTCCATTTCTTGCATGTCCTTTCTGCAGCTTCTGATGCACGCTTTGGTAACTCAATTTTATGATGACCTTTAAAACATCAGCATCCTGTGGGTAGCAGTGGCCAGGACTCAGAGCTACAACTGCAGCAGGGCAGGCATTTTCATCCTGTGCACGTTTTGCCACGCCAGAGTTTGCCTGTGAGACACTGCAGTGCTGGTTTCCACCCCATGCTGTTTTCTAGCTGAAAACCCCGAATAGTTTGAGTTCTGTTGTGGTGCTATCCATCAGCCCTAATTCTTGGCAGCTGCTTGAAAGGGCTAATGATCTTGCAATGGAGTCATGGGACTTTGACTCATGGTCCCAGCTTCAGCTCCAGGTTCCACCACCAGCCCCCACACTGCTCCAGGCCCGCGCTTCTCCTCGGGCTGCCCCAGCACCAACCACCACCCCTCTCTTCCCGTGCCTGTCTCTAGGCTTCCCATCCAAGGCTGTCCCCCTTGCACCCTCTCCTCTCCACCGCCCTCAAAAGAAATGCATGCCAAAGTAAGTGAAAATACCGGCACGTGAAAGGTGGATACACCGAAGCTACGCAAGCACAACAAACCGCGTCACACTTTCCTGCAGATTTACCCACACCATCAGCCCCCCACACCACACACCCCACAGCTTCCCACGGGCATAACCTTGAGCCCACAATCTGCACCCCCTCTCCAACTCCGTCACTTTCACTCTTTTATCTTCAGCAGCCCCCAAATACCGCAAGTCCCGAGTGAAAGGCCTCCAAACTCCACAGCATCCTTCAGCTCCTCCTAAACAACGTTCCTCAGAGCATCCACCAGGTCCTTAAAAGAGCTTGGACTGGGGCCGGTAAGCTGCTACCCACCAGGAAGAAAACAGGCAATCCCAAGCATGGTTACTTGACTCTTGAACAGTACCTTTTTTTTTTAATGATGTTTTTTGACATCCATAATGATGAATATTCCAGTGATGAGCACAGAAGCTGGATTCATTACTGCCTTGTGACTCATTAAGGTTTTTCTCTAAACTGAACAAAGTTTCCATATTTTTTGGGCCACATTTCACATCAGAGCTACACTTCAAGGAAGTGTTACAAATCAAAACAACTTCGATGACAACACTACAAAGAAGAACAAAACACTCAGCATTTGGAATGGCAAGAAATTGGGATTTATAAGTATCCCCCAGATACATTTAGAATTTTTAATCTCTTTCACACTTTGGACTTCAACCTTTAAAAATGCAGGAAGAATGGTTCATTTTAAGCTTCTGGCCTTTTTTTTTTAAATTTCATTTCCGTTTTGGCTTGTGATGTGAACAGATCTGTTCAGTGACATTACACAGCACTGTTTCTGAAGCAAAAGCCTGCTCTTTTCTATCCTACACCAGTAAGAGAGAAAAACTTCCTCCTTCTGACCCAAAGATCACAGAAAAGAATATATTTGTCTAAAGACAGGATTTCCAGACAGTTGTCATACCTTGCACTGAGCGACAAAGTTGGACAAAGCACACATGCTTTGAATTATGCAAGCTTTTCCTTTAACTCTTTTTATTAATTTTCTGAATGGGTATATTTATTTCCTTAAACATAACTCATAGCACTTTATCTTCCTTATTAATTGCAGCTTCTTTTTGACAGTCAATTAATTCTGTATCTTTTTCTTTTATTCTCATCTGCATTTACAATGTTAATGAAGAGTTCGTGCTTCCAGGTAAAGATTGTTTTTTTTGAACTGATAGGAAATGCTATAAGGTCTTACAGTCGCAGTTTTTCTCCACAACAAGCCCTTCCATTACGTTGCAGATTACATACTTTCAAGATATTCCTTTTGTTTGTGACACATATTGTCTTCTCTTTAGAAAGTAAAACTTTCCTAAGCCTCAATGACAGAAAGCGGGATTTTACAGAGAAAAAAAACCAAAAACACAACAACTCAGGGCACTCACAATTTAACTCACATTTCAAACTCTTTCTCAGTTCCTCTCTTGCCTTTTCTTACAAACACCACAACCAAAACACATTTGTTTGCTTTGATTTTTAGAACTCTACTACTCCCAAAGACAAGAAAATTTCTCTGCAACCCACTGAGGTTAATAGCAAGTTACAGCTTTTGTTCCTATATGAAGACCATCCAGCCTTTGCAGACTTTCTAGAAAGCACATAACAACTCGCAGTTCAGATATGCCCTACATCTGTCCTGGAAGGGGATAAGCCCAAGACTGATGGATGTCATGGCCATCTCTGGCTCAAGGAATGTATCTCATCACATGCAACCATGTCACCACACTGCTGTGTACCCTTGGTCTTGCTTTCCAAAGGAAAAAGGGTGACAACCCTCTTGGACTGCGTATGCATGGAAGTTATGCTGTTTATCTGAAAAAAAAAGACCACCTCTGCTGTATGTAAATTGAGTGGTTGTGCTCAGTATTTAGGAGAGTTAAGACTTCCAAGTGCTGGCAAGAAGGGAGTTAGGTGTGGGTTAAACTCCATGTATGGCTGTCACCTTTCTGCCTCCTTGGAGGAGCATGCTGTTACTATCACAAGTGAAACCTGTGATTTCTCTACAGACTAGAAGATGCTTGCTTTTTTTACTCCTTCTTACAGAACCTTTATTCCAGTCCTTTAGTGGCCATTGTGGTATGGGCAAAAAGATACTCAGATCTTGGTTTCCAAATCAGTTTGCCAAACTAGAGCCTGTACAGAAAAAAAACCCAGAGGTTCCTAAACTCTCAGTGTCTGGACAACATAGCAAATTGGGCCAGTCCTCCATGGAGTCAAAATGCAAAGTCTTCATATGAGGAGGAAACAACCTGGTCCAAGATTTCCATCTCAGTACCATGCACTTGGAGCTGCAGACCTGAATTTGATGAGGTTATTTTGTCAACACTTGAAGCTGTCCCTTGGCCTCTTCCCTAAACTAATGCTGTCTCATAATTTGAGTCTAAAAAGACCTCTATGGAAGGTCACAAGGGCTGCCTTCTTTCTCAGGAATTACTGTGCCTGATGAAGTTCCTCCTTGTTAACATTTAGAACAGGAACCTATTCCCCTCCACCAACTACCAATCCCACACAGATCAGCCTCCTAAGCTAAAAGCAGACGACATAACCTTCTTCACATCTATCTTCTTTCCCTCCTACAGCTACACCAGGGCTTTCCCTGCAACACCAACAGGTACTTTGTATCACAAAAGTCAACAAATGGATAGGAACCACTAGCCTTGAATAAAGGTTCCTTTGAGGTAGGAAGGAACGTGCAGGAAACCTCACACATAGTTCAGAAGAGGACTGTGCTGTCCACACCAGCTAATCGGCCAGGGAAGCTTTGCTGCTGCAGAAGAACCTCAGAACCTTACTGGACTCTCCCACAACTGGTTTGCATCAGCAGTTACACACATGACCTTTAGGTTACCAGGACGAGATGAAGTCAAACCTTAAACAGTAAGGAAGATCTATTTTTCTTATTGGTGTTTCCTATGTGAACATTACCACATGATTTACATGGCAGAGGAAAACAGGAGTTAATGAGGAGAGGGAATATTCAGTAGAGATATTCTTTGCTACTCTATTTCTATTCCTCATGTAATAAAATTTAGTGTAAGTGGTACTCAAGCAAATCAGCAGCATTAGCAATAAACCTGATCAGAAATTTCTGACTATGAAAGCATCCCAGTCTCTGGGTTTTTTTCCTTAAATTTGGAAGGATATTTAGTATTTCAGTGTAATTCTGTCCATGTTAAAGACATTTCTAGGAAAAGGCACATATCCTACAGCAAAGCTTATTTAACAGTCACTTACCAGCAACAAACTTAAAGCCTTTATTGGCAACTTCAACTTCTGCTCTGCCTGATTCTTTTATCCCTGGGATAGGCCTGAGCAAGGGATTCTCCCAGCAAAAGACAGACCCATCAAATTGTTTCAAGTCAGTCAGGTATTCACTTTATGCCATCCAGCCCCGATAGCAAAATCGCTTGTAATAGCAGATCTTCCAACGTTTCAGAAAAAAATATTTTCACAGGCTAAACACTGGCTTAATCAGAGCCAAGAGACAAAGCTCCTACAGTCAGAAACACATAAATGTCACCACTGTCTCATTCTCACTCCTAACCTTTCACGCTGTGCTGGGAAGTGGCTTCTACACATATAAAAGTCTTTTCCAGCCGGAACAATTCTGTGTTTCTATGACACACACCCTCATTTCAGAAAACCACCAGACAACACGAAATTACCCTCACACAAGGCAGCACTGCTACATTGCATCCTGGTGGCTGGCATGGAGAGGACAGATTTTTGCAAGATGCTGAAAGATGCCAGCACTAAGCAACAAACCTGAAAAGGCTTGAGGCTCTCCACCCCTTTCTGGGGGAGTTGTATGCCATGCATCCACCGTGTGCTGGTACTTTTACACATCATGCCTAGCTAAAGACGCCTAAGCCGGTAAGTGATTTTTGGTGTCAGTTATTTCTTACCTCTGTCTCACCCTGGATGATAACTTGATAATTGAGAGGTTTGGTGCACTTTCACTCCAGCCTGGTTACTGAAGGACAGGCTGCAGCACCAGTTTATTTGCTGGGCACCTGCCCAGCACAGCATGGCAGCTAGCTGGCGATGGAAAGTACAGGAAATACCAGCTCCTGTCCCAGGAGTAGACAGGAAACATGGGTAAAAGATAAGCAATGATACCAGTAACTATGCAGGTTTTTCTTTTCCTCTGCTTCTACCAACCTCTCTAAACTCCAACAGCTTTCATCCCTCTCACTTAGGAGAGCCGTTCAGGCTTCCACCTCCCCTGGTGCCCCTTCTCTACACCTGCCAATGATGTTCTTGCTCTCATCATCTTTGAAAATGGAAATATTTCTTCTCAGCCATATAGTTTTTGATGTTGACAGCTTTTATTTCACACAGGAAGAACCTCCTGCACACCTGAAAGTTTGCCAGCCTTTTCCCATGGCACCCTTGGCTCTAGAAAAGGCACTGCCTCCTTTAGGAGCATCATCATGCCACCACCGCCACTGCTATTCCCTGTGTTCTCAAGTCCAACGCAGAGGCCAGTCACATGCTCCTGTTCATACATCCCATAATACAAGGCTGCTATTTATCAATAAATGCCTTGAGGTGCAGAGCAAAGCCCAAGCTAATAAAAAATCTGCTGGGATTATCTGCTGGTGTTTCACATCAGCAACAGCGGTGGCCAGGGAAAACTGAAGGGGAATTAAGGATGTGGCAGAGAGCATACAGAGAGTAAAGAGCCAGAGAAAGGAGATGCTGCAGGTATTTGAAGAGTTGGGGATTAAAGATGGGAGAAAGGCAACAGAGGTAGAGCCCCAACTTTTTTCCTTTTTCTTTTTTATTTTAAACTTGAATCTAAGGCATTAAAGAATGACTTAAGTATACATGGGCAAACAGATATTTGCTATGTTTTTCACAATAAATAACTAACTATTGGAACCCATGCCTGCAGGATAACTGCTGGAAAAATGACTTGCAGTGATTAAAAAAGGATTAAATGGGTTTTATAAGCAACAGTATCTGTTGTTAAACATGCTAAAATAAAATTACAAGAGTTAATAATCTGTTTGCTTCAGGGCATAAACTAATCCTCATCTAAGGGTAGCAGAGATCTGCTTGCATGTCAGCTCGATATCTGGTGCAACAACTCCTCTCCATTGGCAAGCAGTCCTTGCTTTTGATTCCTGGCATTTAAAAACTGTCTTTCTTGCCTGAAAAAGAGAGCATGCTATTGCTCAAGCCTTCAACTGACCTCACATAATTAAGTGGAGTTTACCAGACGTATCATTCCCTTGAGGAGTGGGGGTGAAATCCTTGAAAAGGGAAGAAAACAGTCTAATTGCTCCACATTTCAATACTCTGCTCTCAGTTTCTTTAAATACAGTTGTCAGGGCACTAATACCAAGCACATGAGCTGAAACTGTTTGAAAAAGCTTAAAGATATGAACAAAGCACACAATCTATTTGTACTTTTCAGTGCAAATGGTTCATCAGCCAAATCGTATTACGAGAAAATAAGATCTTTGGGACAGCCAGCAAGGGAAGATTTTTAATGTGTTAGAACAGAAAAATTTACTCTGCCCAGTAATAGTAAAAGCATTATCTAACATTACAGCCTGGTTCTCAAAGATGGAATAGGGTAGACACACAAACTCCTCAAGATTACAATCCCAGCCCTCTCCAAACACAAACCCATGAACCTTACTAACAGGCTGGCTAGTCTCCCAAATGATTGCATCTGGGCAAAACACAACACAGAACGTGACACATCCAGTGTGGTTACGAATTTTTGGTTTCAAGCACCAGTTTGCACATTCTCACAGGTAGGATGGCTGCATGCTGGGGACTCTCCTCCCCTGGCTCAGGACAGCTCCTAGACGAACAAATCGTGAACATGAGCCACACAGAACTCGCTCCACAAGTGACCTT
Source organism: Nicator chloris (assembly GCA_013400495.1). Lineage (NCBI taxonomy): Eukaryota > Metazoa > Chordata > Aves > Passeriformes > Pycnonotidae > Nicator > Nicator chloris. The sequence goes on along the minus strand of WAAE01001730.1, from coordinate 85,218 downwards.
TCCTTCCAAACTCCCAGGCTAAACCCCCAGTTCTACTGCTCTACAAATTTTTTATTATCTTTGATTTTTAGGGGGGTGCAAATTCTAGCTGGTCCAGTTTGGCAACCCAAATGCTCAACATTTGAACTGTGTTTTCAGAAAAGGATTTTGCAATGGTTCACATTAAGTCACCAGCAATTCAGATCATGTCCAGAATGCTTCTGCAAAGTTTGGCAGCGACCACCCAACAGATCACTATGAATGCTGGCACCCCATGGTAAACTCATAGCCAAAGCAAGAAATATAAAATGTCTGGTAGGAAAAAAAAAAAAAAAAGAAAACAACATAACACAAACAAAAAATCCAAACAAAAAGAAACTAAACAAAAAAAACCTCTGAAACTGAAATTAGTTTTACAGAGAATACAAACATACTGTTTCAAACCACTGTATGTACATATTCCCTTTCCTCCCCTACTGCTGAAACAGCAAAGCATGCATGGCAGATGGCATGATTCATCTGAAAATTACTCTAGCAGCACTCTATTAGCCTCTAAGGAGTAAACTAGGATAAAAATATTCTGAATGTTAACTAAAAGTAGGCAGTTGTCATGAGGAGTCATCAGGTCAGTCTACTTGCTTACTTTGCAGAATTTTCCTTTCAATCAGCAACAAGCACTACACATGAAGATAACATCACTTACTTTTTCTACCTACCAGGAATTACTGCAGAAGGGAAGCAACTGGGGCATAAAAAGGTTTGTTTTCCCACACCTAAGGAAAAATGTACCAGCCACAGTCACGCCAAGAGCGACAGGACATCACGTTAACAATGGCCTCAGCCGTTTTGGGTAAGATGGGAGAGATTCAGTTTCTACAGACTGCACATCTTACCTAGGAGAACAACTTCCCACATGCCCAGTAGCTGAATGCAAATCTGCTCAGTGGAAAACACGGAAGAAGGGACCTCAGGAAGTCTGTCCTTGCCCCAAGGTATCAGTAATTATGCCCATCAGCACACATGGCACACAGAGTAACTTGCCAGGGAAGTGACAAAACGAATGCCTGCATCACATTTAGTGTTAGGGCAGCCTTACCAGGCAGCCTGACTCAAAAACGCAGTTAAAGCACCATGCCATGAGTCACCTTGCTTCATGCAAAAGACAGGAGTCAGCAGTGCTGCATGTCTTTTTCCAGAGAAATTAAAAAGTATAGGAAGCAAGGAATTGGGCTGCCAGATGCAAGGAATGCTGAGCACTCACTCAATGGCCTATTGGACTAGCACAGGATGCCTGCAGCTGAAACACCATCATTCATTTGAAAATAAGAAACAAAACACATTCTTAGGTGGTTCAGATTATGCTGACAGTAAAAACCTCACTACAGTGCAGGCCACTGCCCCAGGACTGAGTAGTCTAATTGCCTGGGCTCTGGGCCCCAAGCTAAAAAACTCCTTCCCAAATAAACAGTCCACAAGAACTGATTTTTCTGCTCCATCAACAATAACCCTCAGTCAACAGAAGCTGAGTATTTGGTGTGCTTTAATATGCAGGTTAACCAGGTGAAGCCAGTGATGCAGTTGCCCTCCTCTTTGGGGAGAAGGTGGTGAAACTGTGCTTGATGTCATCTCTTCCAAAAGGCGTTTTCTACACATGTATACGCTACCACGTCAGCCTTGTTGCATAACCAGGTTGTGCAATCATTGCAAATTCATTTTCATCTTCTGCTCCAGAAGTGGGAAGGGGGGATCGCTGTCAAGGGCAAATGTGGATTTTGCAGGAGTGGTCTCCTTGGCCACAGGAAGATGGTCTGAAGAGAGGTCGAAGGCAGTGGGAAGGGCACCAGGACTCCATCCCTAATGCCTCTACTGCTCACCCAGAGCAGACATTTGGAACAGAGTTTTAGTTAGAAACCTCAAAGCAAAGAATGACTTCATAGCATCAGGGGATGACTAGTGTTGGCTTGGGCTGCAAGCAGAGAAGATTATGGTTTCTCCTTTTAATGCTTATGACTATGTCATTGCCACAGAACTGTAAAGAAGAAATAGGCAAGAATGCAGTATCAGGTTTTCATAGACTGTACAAACTGGATTATTCAAGAGTGACTCAAGCTCCTAACAAGCATGGAGAAGTCTGCATTAAGATGGCATCTCTTGATTTTTCCCCAAATCGATTGCACCAGGCTGCACTTTAAAATACTGCTTTAAACTCCCATCCTCGTTTGTATTTCAAGGCAGCATTTAGTGGATTTACTACACTTGCACATAAGGAGGACACAAAACACAAACAGTACCAACAGTACCACGGACCAGACCTTAGATCAGCATTAAAACACCACCAGCCAGAATATACACTCACACAATGTCAGGAGAGATGCTCTTGCCACAAAGTTAACCCTCAGCCATAAAAAAACCTGACAAACTATGGTGTCAAAAACCTGACCCCATAGTTTTACTCCAAGGCTGCACATGTTCACCAAGGAAAAAGGAGAAAAAGGCAATAAAATTAATCCCCCAATTTATGCCAAAAGAGAAAGCTCCTGGTTCAACCCTCTCCATCCATCTCTGAGGTTTCCAAGCATTTAAAACACTGAACTGCCTTCCAGCTCTGTCTTAATACCATTCAAATGATGGCAGGGCCAAGATACCATAAAAACCATGAAAAATTAAAGCTGGTCTAAGTTAAACATACAGCCACACTCTAGGTTTTCACATCCAAAAAGGAAAAAAAAGTGTTGTTTTTTTTTTCGTATATCTTCCTCCACTACAGATTTCTAGATATTAATCAAAATCTAAATATATCTAGCTAGCTAGGAGTGTGTAGAGCATTTTTATTTTTAATTTATGTAATACAATTTGATCAGATCACACATAAGGCTGCACCCTCATCCTGAATTTCAAACAGCTTCTGGTTTGAGCTGCACACCCATCAGCTCATCTCAAAGAAGCAAGGATGAAGCAGGACAAGTGTAGCAGCAACTGCAAATATCTAAGCCTGACCTGGCTCTGGCAACTTAACCTTCCTTAACACCACATCATTTTAAAAGTTAGTAGCAGCAATAATCAATCTAAAAAAAAATTATTTGTAGTAATAATGAATCTAACCAATAAACATTATATACCTTGAAACAACATTTCACAGATTCATGAAATGGTTTGGGTTGGAAGGGACCTTAAGAATAATCATGTTCCAACCCCACCACCACAGGCAGGGACACTTTCCATTAGACCAGGCTGCTCAAAGTCCCTGGCCTTGAACACTTCCAGAGATGGGGCATCCACCACTTCTCTTGGCAAACTGGGCCAGTGCCTCACCACCCTCACAATAAAAAATTTCTTCCCAATATCTGATCTAAATGTACTCTCTTTCAGTTTAAGTCTTCCAAGCTAGCACAAGAACTGTTTTTGTCACCTGAATCTCCAGAGACATTGAAAGATCTTACTGAAGAGCAAAGGCAGCAACATGGTATCCTCTGGGGAAGCCAAGGGATGTACCTTAACTGATCTAAGAAGTGACAAATGTATTCAGCGAATCACTGCAAACTTCTCTGGTAACTGCAAAGAGGAAATACGATTCCTTTCCCTGACTCCTCTCCACACCTGAGCAGTAAGCAGCAGAGTCCCCACAAAGGGGCCAGGCAGACAGAAGCATTTCGGCAGGACTCCGCTGGCAGGCTCTGCTCCTGCACCAGGCAGCTGCCAGGTCGTGGCTCCAACGCTCCCTGAAACCTGCACAGCAGCACCCAGCCAGCACTGGGGCAGAAGCCAGGCTCCAGGCCTCCCCACACAGCCCTGTGCTCACCTCTCCCAACACCCATAACCACAAGGATGGCGGCCAAGGGCACTGGGAGCAGCCTCAGCCCCACAGAGCTCAGGTGCTGGAGCCTCACGGGGCAGTCCTGCAGGGGAACGGTGCCCCGGGGCAAGGAAAGAAAGGGTCCAACCAAAGAGTTAGGAATTACACCTGCTTACTGCACTTTCCCAGGTGTACACAACAACAGCACGTGTAAGCTCTCTTGCCTCAGAGCACCACCAGCATGCCTTCAGAAAGCCAGGTTTGCCGGGAGAAGGGGCTGGGGGCTGGCAAATAACTACCTTTAATTTGAAGGTTCAGATTTGAAGAGCATATTTTTGGAAAGATAAATCAACATGTCTAACAGTGAGCAGGAGCACAGAGCACGTAATCCTTTCACATCCTGACAGGGTAGAACTGCGGAGGCCTGCTATGAAGCACGTCTGAATAACAGCATCTTCCTTTTTTGAATACCTAATTAGGAGTTTCTATATATTGCAAAGCATTGCTATAAGATATAATTTAGTTGGCAAACACTAAAGATCTCAGTCTGTAAGTATGCTTTTGGCAATCAAAATTCAAATCTGGATATATATCCAAGATATGTATGGCACCGGTACCTTTTTTTTTTTTTAATTCTAACAATTACAATCAAATTAGCAGATTAACTCATATCAGTTTTAAGCAAATGCAAGCTACAAGCAAATGAGTCTACACCACCACCACAGTATATTTTTGGATTGTTAGTATCCTTACTCCCATTAGCGACTTCACATATATTTAACACATATTAAAGGGCAGTAAAAATCTGAGAAGGCTATGGATGCCAGAACTTAGCACCGACTTAAAACTCACATATGCCAAAAAAACATTTGCAACTGCGCTAATTCCCACTGTGGGAACCGAAAGGCAGATTCATATAACACAATGGGCAACAAATCCATTCCTTTAAATTCAGTCGCCAAATTTTAATTAATTTCCATCCAGGCAAACACCAAGCGTTTCTGCTGATCTTGCAGGATGTAAGCTCATTTGCACAATAAATGTGGTTTAACAAGTCACCACATTTACAGCAAGTTGCTTCAGTCTTATCTAACTGCACAGTTTGAAAAGTCAGTGATGGGTAAGTGAAACCCCACCCACGTCACAGTTTCTGGAGTTAAGCACAAGAAAACTGAAGAAGTTGCTACCTTGCCATTGCAAGTGAGACAGCCAGCAGTAAATTGCTGAATTATGTGTATACCCCTTATTCAGGAAGGGAAAAACATGCACTTTGGACTTTTGAGTCTCTCCTACAAAAATATTCCAATGGCCATATAAACGAGCCCAGTCTTTGCTCAGAGGCACAAAGCACTGCAGCACTGCAGCAGAGACCATCGGCAGGGTGGGTTCTGCCGGCAGAACGGCCAAGTGGGGCTGCCCAGGAGCCCCGCTGCCCACCCACACAGGGCCAGCTGCAGCACAGAAATTTATGAGCAGCTCCAAGGGACCAGGAGTGGTGTAGAGCTCTCCCAGGTACAGCACTTTTGCTCGTGTGTCACCCTCCTCCTCTGCAGCATCAACAGTGGCATGAGAGCGGTGCCAATACCCCTTGGCTATGGAGCTGCAGGTCAGCCTCACCAGCAAGCGACCGCCTCTGCCTCTCCTGCCCCGTGCACTTTAAACTTTCCACAAAGGCTGTTCACACATATCACTCCTACATGAATACACACCAGTCATTTCATTAAAAAAAAAAAGGTTTTGATTTTCTGATTTCTGCATGTGATGAAAATTACATTCTGGTAGCAACTAAATGAAAGGAGGAGCATTTCTAACATTTTCTAAGAGAGACACCAACTTGCGAGAAGCAGAGCCCAGTCCATCATTTCACATCCTGGTGGAGAAGCAGCATGGAGGCCTGGCACTAAGTGGCCTCTGAGAAAGATACCAAAAAAATTAAGATGCTAATAAAATAAGAATTCTTACATACTACAGAGCACAGCTAGAAGATATCATTTAGTCAGCAAATATTATGGTTTAAGGGCACCTCTGCTTGCAAGCACTTTTCTGGTAATCAGTCCAAATTTAAATCTGAGATATATACTATTTCAGAGACCGTGTCTCCAGTATATTCTCTCAAGTCCACATGTGCCAGGCCCCAGGACCTACACAGCAACAGCCTTGACAAAGCTAACAAGGAGTCCCCTACGCTGACACCAACATGGGTCTACACTGCACACACCAGTAAAGCACTTGGAGAAACAGGGGCTGCTTAGAAATGCAATCACAGCCATCCCTGACATGCTTTCTTGAAGCAGCAACAGGACTGATCACACTTCCAGATGCATTCCCAAAAACTAGGTTTCTTAGACTAGAATAAGAGAAGATGTGTACCTTTAAGTTTGATTAACTCTAGAATAAGACGTGTTTTCAAACAGAACTATAACATCATTGATACTGTGCAGTGATGCACAATGGCTTTAACAACTCAGTAAGTCCTCTGAGCAAACTTGCTGCCTTCCACTCCTCCAGCAATTCCAAATCTCTGTCTGATGCAGCAGTTGTCAGAGTCCCAGGAGTCATTTAAAAATGACTACATTTTTAAAGCTAGAGCCACTTCTAGTCCCACCCACCACAAACCAAACACTGCTAAACCCTTACCATTCATTACAGAAGTGCTTCAAAACTTAACACATGTGCCTCTTTAGGTATCATTTTAAGCAATCTAGTAAAGACCAGTGTCCACTATTGAAGTCTAGAACAAGCATGAGGCTTAATGAAGATCTTAGAAGATAATAACCAATCCAGTAAAAGCATTTTAGTTATTTTTATTCCTTCTCTGTTACGAATGGAGACCTACTAAGAAACTTTATGATGCTGCACTGCTCTTAAGACATCTGCGTATCAGAAACGACAGTGCAGGAATGATGCACCTTTGTTAGATGAACACACATGATTAATGTTTACTAAGTAGATATAAAAATAATACTTAAATGTGAATAGCACTTATCTTCACAGATCAATTCAACTCATGATGAAGCTCTCCACGGAGCAGCGGAGATGCTGTTCTTCAAAATGTGACTCTTTCCAATGCACTTAATTTCTGAAGCACAACCTATCATCACCAAGAGCAGTGTTTCCCCAATATTTAAAACCCGTTTCAGCAACCAGACTGACAAACAAAATGCTACAAAATTCATTAAAATATTAGTATGCACTACCATATGCTGAACTATATCTGCAGCCAGCATGAGTGAATCTGAAGTTCCTTTCTCACAAGAGTTGACAATGAAGTAAATATATCCATCTTTTACATATTTCTAAAGAGGAAAACAATAAACTATATTTCAGGTTATCTTCAACATGTCTTAGTTTATTATTCATTACACAAGGTTTTAAAATCATTTCCACCACAAATCCTTGTTTCATATACAAACTTCTTCCCAAAACAGAAAGGGGCTGAGGGTTGATTTTCTGTAGCCACAGCCCTACATATTTCACAAATCTGTGGCTGCAAAATATATCTGCATTTTTATTCCAGAAGCCAAGCACATATTTTACAAAATGATTCACCAGTTGAGTAAACAGAGACGCATGTATTTAGGCAGCACCATGCTTTGGAAACTGAAAAGATATGAGCAGACATCTCAAAGACTACACAATTTCTGGTGCCTTACTGAAAAACCCAAACCACCAAAAGTGTTGCCTATCTTATTGTATTAAAAAGAAAGAAGGAAAAAGAGAAAAAAGAAAACAACTTCACATGCCTCACCTAAACATCTTTATCTCCTTGCAGCACACTGCTTCCGCTTTCCATCACAGGCAGCAAAGGCTCCAGTTCCCCAAACAACCAACTTCACCGACTACTTGTTAAACCATGTGATAACGAAAATAATGATAATAAGGAAGCAGCTGAGTGTGCCATAAAAAATACGGTGGCAGAGAGCAGTTACCTCGTCTTTGTACTGAAGTTCTTTAAAGTCAGGTACTTCAGGAAAATTCAGTTCATTATGTCAGTATAGAAAGCCACTCACACATTTCATTTTGGTGTTTAGTCTTACCTATAATCATACGAGTAACTGAACAGATATCATAGCAAATAGAAAACGGGCAAAGAGAATTGAGAGAAAATTAAAACATTATTCAAGGCCCTGATGGGAAGCTCCAAACCACTGATGCAGCTCAGCCATAAGTTATTCTGACACAGGTGAGGAGAGCATCTTGCATCTGCAAAGATTAAGCTGAACTTTCACACCTGAAACTAAGCAAAATGCAAGCTGGTGACTCACAGACAACATAGGCTGCTGCACGAGGCATTTTGGTGGCAGTGGTCAGGTATGCAAGACACCAAATAGTTTTCTCACAACAGGGTGGGCTGAGGCCAGGTGTCATGGCAGAGCAGACTCAACTGCAGCTGCCAGCTCTTGAGGCTATTTGGCACAGGTGAAAAGGTATGGCTGTACAGCATTGACCTTGACAGAATCCGCAAACAGAAAGCCACACCTCTACCTGCATACACGTGTGTGTGCTGTATAAATGGATAACACAATGCTGGGAGGGCCACAGACCACCTGGGGAAGCATCTTAAGGGACAGAGGTAAATGCCCACAGCTATGTAACCACTACTGAGGGAATACACAGGCTGAGGAAAAGGCAATCTTCAACTGTGATTTTTCCCACCTAAAAAAAAAAAATCATAATAAAAACCTCACAAAAATGATCTTTAAGGTCCCTTCCAGGCCAAACGATGCCATGACTCTGTGATTCTATGTACTCATTTCCATTTAAATAAATCATCTAAATTTCCACAATTTAAACTGTTTGCTGATCAAGATTCAAAGGTTTGAAAAAATTCAGTGAAAAATATTCTTGCTTTTTCAGTCTAATATTTTTTACTACCTGTGATTTTCAAACCAAATACAACAGAACCAGAGCAACCCAGAATTCATTTTGCATGAAGACCAATTCACTACAAAACAGTGCTGACCATAGAGAGCTCCTATGATATGGCCACCCAAAGCACCTGTCCCATGCCTGTTTTGTCCTCAGGCTTTCAGGCTTACAACCACTCATCCCTCTGCAGCTGGATATCCATTCCCACTCCTTCAACAATGGCAGCAAATTAATTTAGGTGAACAAGCTTCTTGGGACTAGAAGTTAAGGAGGTATATATGCCCACGGGACCGTAACACTTGCCACCAAGAAAAATCAACAACACATCCACCTCCAGATGAGTGACACCAAAACTCCTTGTTTCCTCTTCCAAAAAGTTAAAGGGTTTTATTTGAACCCATTTTCAAAAGCAGACTGAAAGGATGAGACCATTCAAGGAAGCCTTACTGTGACAGCTCCCTTACAATAAATCTCAACACTTGCCATAAAGCAAAAACATCATGAAATATGAACATCACAGAGATGTTTTATATTTTATATATGACGATTAGCCAAAAAGCTATTGTATTTGTGTAAAAAAATAGTTATCTACACCTGCAGTGGAGTTCTTGCCTCTTCTGTTTTAAGCCTTGTGTCTCCCGCTATCACAGGTAAGGCAAAATGTTGCTTTTACCTGACTACTATACTACGAGCAAAGTCTCATTCTTCCAAGCAACTTTCACAGTAATTTCTGTGTTATCTCTGCAGCAGATCTTGTTCTTGCTTTGGCTTTCTCTGAGCAACACAGGTCACTATCAGCGCTCATTCACAACCAACAATGCAGCAAGTCCGGCAGAGCACACCCCAAGTGCTTCACTCAAGGCAGCCACCCCATGGGGGGTCGTGGGGACTTTGCCCCCTTTAGAGTTCAACAGGGGATTGGTTCATAAAGCAGAGTTTGTGACAAGAAAATCTGGAATAAACTACTGTGTATGTATAACTGAGAACAATTTACCTACTTAAATGATTTTATGTTACTGATAATTTTATGTTAATACTTTTGGCTTGTAGCCTTATTTTAAAAGCCATTTTTATTTTAATGTTTTTATTCAGAAGAATTTGCATGCTGTTTTGAGGTCCTATCAGATAATGCTGACACCTCTGAACTTTCTTCAGAAAAATGAAAAAGAAGCCCGACATAATGTATTAAATCAGGGCAGTACATATTCACAACCATTAGAGCAGCTAGCCCTCAACTTCTGCCTGAGAAACACCGCCCTACCACTATGCAGAAAGTGCACATTCTTTTTCAGTTCTTGTGTGTTTCATACATTTTGTGAAGAATTTGAAAGGTGCGTTACTGCACTTTTAATCATGCAAACGCCAACAGGACAAAGTGTCTCAAAGTTGTACTTAAGGGGAAAAAGAAAAATACCCCCCGTTTCCCAGCCTGCGTCAGCAGTGCACAATGTACTCCGAGCCCTAAGTCAGTGCCAGGCTCTGAGGCGAACCCGCGCTCCCTCTGTCAGCAGAAAAGTCAGTCACTAATCTGTGCTCATCTCTGCAGCGACGCTCCTCCTCTGCGGGGCCCTGGGCTGACTCAGGCTTCGCTCCCAGCCCGACGCCTGCACCTACTGCAGGTCCCCAGACCACGGGCAAACCAACGGTTCCCAAACTGGAAAAAAATAGCAGCAATCCGCACTCGAGCTGAGCCGTGGAGAACTGGTGATAAACAAGGCAAACGGGCTGCACGCCTCAGCCAGGTCAGTTACAGTGTTGACACCCAGCGGCTGCTGGTAACTAAACTTGAAAGTGTGTTTAAGAAACTTCCTCGGCTCCAGTGGTAAAACCTGCAAGCGTGCAACTTTCAGAGCAGCCTGGCAGTTGTGCAGCCAAAGGGATGGGGACAACACGCGTCCGATGCATAGCACAGTGACTATTTAGTTATGGAAGGAGAGTCCATGTGTGTTTCCCCACCAGCGGTGGCAAGGGTATGTACTGCACTCTACCAGAGGGTACTGCAGCCAAAAGGCACACCAGTAGCGGCTCTCCCCGTCACAGCAGAGGTATGTGGGCATGGGATGTGCTCAATCGGGTACAGGGAGGTGTGCGAGACTTCTTCCTTGCTAAAGCACCACGGGACCAGCAGCAATAAAATAGGAAGCGCTGAGTAACTTACACAGCTATCAGTGTTTCTTACTTGCTCGCCTGAACTTGGCAACTATTTGATTTTATTTTGGTTTGTTTGGCTTTTGGTTCTCTTCTACTCATTCTGAAAAGGTATTTAAGGAGACTAAAATACCACTGAGAAAAAAAGCAGCATTTTCAAGTGACGAGCTACCTTATTTAAAAGCTGTCAGCGATCAATCACTTCACTCCTATTAAAGTTTTTCATGACAGATGTCTTCAGACAATTATCCTTTAAAATTTTTAGTCAAACACATCAATAGAAACTAACAAACTACTTTCAAAAGCTCTAAAAGCTTTCAGCTAAAAATGAGTTACAGATTAATCTGCAATTCCTTAGCAGGATGTTGCTTACCTCTAAAAAAATAGAAATTTACAAAAAGCCGATGTAACAAACATCCCTAGCAGTGCAATTAAAAATACATAGAGACAGGATTTGAGTTGACACGTTAAACAAAAAAAAAAAAAAAAAAAAAAAGTCAGATAATACAAATACTAGAAAGCGAAGCAAAGAGTTTGACTGGCGCTAAATGGAACTGAGTCCCGAACACACCAGAGTGCGCCGATTCCGCGCTAAATGCGCGCATCTCATGCCATCATTTAATCCCTCACAGGGCGGAGGAGGCTCTGCCTGTACGCAGACGGCACAAGCTCGCTCTGACAATGCTCTCACGCAACAGTGACACAAAATTCGGCGCTACCTCCACCCGCACGGGGACAAGGGTGGGTGACGCTTTCTGGACGGAGGCCTCGGAGAGAGAGAAACCACTGACAGCGGCGCTAAGCCTTTATCACCCACGGGGATGCAAAGCTGGAGGGTACCCTGGGCCTGGCGCTGCTGCCACACAGCCCCAAGCGGAGCTTCGCCTGGCTCGCCCCGCAGCTGTCTGGGGGGCAGCCGGTGCCGGCGGGTCTCCCGGGCGCCGGGGCGGCAGGAGATCGCACCGCAGGGCTCCGGGCAGCACCGGCTGCGGCTCCAGCCGGCGCGGGGCTGAGCACAAATCCCGGCCGCCAACAGGTTGCTCCCACCGCTCCGCTCAGACGGCAGGGACTGCGCTAGGGGAGAGAGGGGAGGAGGCAGCTCCGTCCCACCACGGAACACAGGAAAGACGCTCTCGCAACTCAAGTTTAAGAAAGCCATCAGGTCAAATACTGCGGCTTACTCATTAAGCACACGGTATTTCTGCAACTCTTGCTCTGCCTCAGCTCTTTTCCCCATCCCCGTTTGCCTCTGTCCCCGCTCCGCCGCCCGACGGCAAAGCCCTGCAGCGCCGGGGCGGACGGTGGCACGGACCGCCCCCGTTCCGGGGCCGGGAGCTCCCGCGGCACTCCCGGCACACGGGAGCCAACCCCGGGCCCCGCAGGCCGCCCCCGGGGGGCAGGAGGCGGCGGCGCTCCTGCCGGCTTTGCCCGGGGACGGCGCCGTGACACCGTGTGAACTTTTGCTTTCGGCGGGGCAGGGCAGGGCTGGGGAACGCAGAGAGCGGGGGGGCGGCCCCGGTCTCTCCAGCGCCCAGCGGCGGGAGGGCTAGAACGCTTTTCTCCCTTAGGAGTTCTCCCTTTGGAAAGATGAAAAAAAGTAGAAATGTCAGGCTGAACTGAAAGCGCGGAGCCGGAGCACTGCAGGCTGCGCAGCGGGCATCATGCAGCCGGGGAGGGCGGCGTGCCCAGCCGCCTGCAGCGCCGCGGCTCCTGCCCGGGGGCGGCGGAGCCTCCCGGGACCCCCTTCCGACGGGGCGTCCCCCACCACCCGCCTCTTACCTTCCAGCCGGCCGAGCTGTTGCTGTCGCCCTTATCCTTGAAGTAGGGGACGCTCTTGACCATCCACTCGTAGATCTGGGAGAGGGTGAGCCGCTTCTCGGGGGAGCTCTCGATGGCCTTGGTGATGAGGTCTGCGTACGACAGGTTGCCCCACGCGTTGCGCCGCGACGAGCTGCTCTTGCGGGGCTGCCCGGCCACAGGGCCCGGTGACAGACCGGCCACGGGCGGCGGCACCGGCGGCACCGGCGGCGGTCCCGGCGGGTGGAGGCGGCAGCCGGCCTCGGGCGCCGGGAAGTCCCCGCAGCGACAAGCGGCAGCCTCCGGGGGGGCGGCGGCGGGGGGCAGCGGCGCGAAGTCCTCGCTCTCCTCTAGCAGGCTGAGGTTGCTGATGAAGTCGGCGCTCAGCGCTCCCGAGGCGGCGGCCCCGGCCGCGGCTCCGGCCGCCCCATCGGGCTGCCCGCCGCACGACGGCGCCGGGCTGGAAGTGGCCGAGCTGGGGGGGTTGAACTCCGGGCGCGGCAGAGGCCAGGTGCAGGAGCGGGGCCGCGGCAGCGGCTCGAAGTCGGGGTCGATGTCCACCAACTGCGGTGCTTCGGCCATGGCGGGGCCGGGGCGGGAGCGCGGCGGGAGCGGGGCGGCTTGGGCTCAGCGCCGCCGCCCCATGCAGGCTCCGGGCGCAGATCGGCGCGGCCCCGACGGCGTGACCGACAGCTCTCCTGGCCCCGCCGCCCTAGACCTCCGGCCTGACCTCCCGGCCCCACCGCCCTAAACCCTGCCCGGCTCCCGGATCCCTGCCCTCCGCGGCAACTGCAACAGAAGCGACCCGGCCGCCCGGCGCGCACCGACTGGAGCGACCGCCCCGTGCGGGCCCGCCTCCAGCCTCCCTCCTCCTCCTCCTCCTCCTCCTCCTCCCGGCGGGGAGGGACGGCCCGCGCCGCGCCAATGGCAGCGCCGAGCCGCCGCCCGCCTCCCGCCGCGGGGCCGGTTTGGCAGGAGGGTGCCCGTGCCCCCGTGCTGCTTCTGGGTGGTTTTTGTTTCCCGGCGGCGCAGCGGGGAGAGGAGTGGCGAGCGGGCAGCCGGCGGTGCCCCCCGCGGCCGGGGCTGCCCAAAGGCAGTAAGTGCTCGCACGGCGAGCCGCGCGGGGATGGCCACGGAAAATGCCCCCGCGAGTGTTTCTACCTCAGTCGCCGCCGGCGAGGTCCGGCCGCCGGGGATGAGCGGAGATCTGGGAGCATCCCTCGGCTGCGGCGGGGCGGCTGGGGCAGTACGCGGGAGCGGGGGGCGTCTCCCCGTTCCCATCGGCATCCCGGCAGCGCTGGCTCCGTGCAGAGCGCTGCTGCCGCCCGGCTGCCCGCCCCGCGGGGGCCCTGGCAGCTCCGCATACCGGACCGGGGGTGCGACAGCTGCCCTGCCTCGCTCCCCCTCTCCCTCCCTCCTCTCCTGGCCGGCTGCTCGCCAAAAAGTGTCTGCACCTCCCGAAGTGATAAATCTCCCCTTCGGCTGAGCATGTTTTCATACCGTGATCTGGTGTTTTATTCTGTGAGCAGGCACGGAGAACGGGATAATTTCATCCTAAATCAACTATTGAACATACTTTGTAGTTTTCCCGGCAAACCCCAGGGCTACTCAATTCATTGAGGTTTGTATTCTACCCTTTCAATGAGGCAGCAGTCACAGGACACATCGTCTCTGCCTCCCCTGCCCATCAACATACGAAGATATATATATTTTTTTATGTTCGACTTAACACAGAAGTGTTATTCTGTTTAAACTTAAAAAGAAGACATTTGCTTAAGCTAGGGAAATAATCCCAAGGATGAGACACGACTCAACACCTTGTTCAAACTGGCAAACCCTACATTTCAGAAAATCTGTTTTGTTTTCAGTAGGAGGAGTGCTTTTAAAAAACATACTTCAGACATGGCTTCGTAAGTCACAAAACTCACAAGCAACCATGGCATTTGACGTTGCCTGTCAAAGAACCACCGGAGCTGGGTAACTGTCAAAGCTGAGACAGAAAACCTGTTACCCTTCCCTCCTCTCTGCATCAAGGCAGAAAGTGTTAATGTGATTTAAATGCAGTTCATTGTTCCTATAAAAATATTTTCTGAAAATGAGTGACAATAATGAAGAGGAGAGAACACAAGACTGGATTTAGGCCACGGCATGTAATTTAGTGTCAGATCATACATCTAGATACTCATGCTGTCTATTATGAAAACACTTTTTAAGATACGCGGTGACACCTAACTATATAGTTTGTGCAAAATATGCATAAGTGCATAGTAACTGATCACATTTTAAAACACTGCTTTTGTCATGTTTATTTACCAAATGCCAAAGGTGATTATACCTTATTATAGGTTGGCTGCTCATCAGATTTCAGAGTTACTTTGCCTTTAAGTCATTTCTATGTTTTGTAAATCCTTTAAAGGATTCAACCCACAAATTTATCCTGTTTAGCCCACGGATTTTAGAAAACACCTTTTAATTTCAAAGGGGTTTTTTTTCAGTTTAAGGAAAAAAAAAGAAAAGAAAATAAAGCAAAGTAGTCCCAGTTCAACCTAATAACTTGCATGCCACGTTTCAGCTTGGAACAGCTTTATGTGGCAGTGTTACACAACTCGGCTGCAGTAGTTGCCCTGCACTAAGGGAGAGCACCCTGCCTTGGAGAAGCAGAGGTTATATAATGGTGAGAAGCAGCCAGGGACGCGCAGCGAATGGATGTGTTTAAATGGGAGCCAAAACAAAAGAAGTGCTTGAGAACACAGAAACATTTTCTTTTTCTTTCCTTGGTGTCTGAAAAAAAAAAAAAGGGATCTAAGAGCCAGGCTGGCACCCATCCTGTTAAAGGAAGTGGATTTATTACCCAGGCTTTCTTCTAAGGAGTTTTTTTTAAATCTTGCAGTCCTTGCTCGTATGTTTTGTCCAAAGTAGAGATGATATTCCCTGAATTCTCTTGGTATATGCAGATGTTGAAAACAAAAGCTTTCCTTTGTCAGATGCCAAATGTGAAAACTGGGAAGAAAGCTACTGTTGGGGGATTTTAGGAAGCCCTGGTGCATTTGTAGTTCAGCCCAGGTCATTCTGCAGGATAGAGATTGTATTCCCCTTTCTTGGCCCTACATGACATTGCTGTCTCTCCCCTCATCATCTTGGCAGGGCTCTGCCACCTTTGTGCCCCATGTCACTGATGTTCTTGCAGCTCAAAAGTTAGCAGTGAATACAGAGAGTGCAGACAGCGGTTTGCAATGAGATGTGAGGGACATGGCGGTGGAGAAGATAAAACCAGAACCTTCCAAATGCTGCATTTGCTCAGCAAGTGGGGCCCCGTGACTCACAATGCAACAGGCCGAGCTGCGCTGCAGAGATTTTGGCTATTGCATGCCAACAGCTGGGACCAGGTCTGCTGAGGTTTGGAGGAGGGATGAAACCCAATGAGACAATGCTATGCACTTTCCTGGGATGAGTAATCCTGGAAGTTTGCTCTGACTTTGGCAGAACCACCCAGGTGAGTGAGTTCTTCTGTCGGGTCGCAGTCCACACATATGTGATCTGCCACTTTTCTTTTTAGAATTTCTTCTCTCCATCAAGAGTTTGGGGATCAAATCAACAGATTTTAGAGTCAAAGCAACAGATGCCATGCACAATGAAAGTGTCTAACCCTGTCTGCACTGCTCTCCTAATGCACTCCAACACTGCTGACCACCCTTAGGCAATGCCATGTGAATAAACCCACCCATTCAGCGGCTGAGGGGAGCTTCCTGCTCCTAAAACAGCTCAACACAGTGAGGGCTCAGTACAAGAAATTTTACTGCATCTACAAATGACAGCATTAGGTTTATCTCATCTCCCACAATGCTGAAATGCTGATGGATGCACCACAATTCATTTTCTACTCCCACCCTCCTCCTCCTACACTCCACCTTTTCATTTCTCTACTCCCACTCCTGCTCCCATTTTCTACTCCTCTACAATACAATATCTCCTATCAACCTTAGCATCAACTTGTATTTTTTTTCAAATTTAAGACCTGAAGATTGCCTTTTATCATCACTGAAATGGAGTCTTCTATTCATATTCTGGGTTTGAAGCAGCCAAAATAAAGGATCTGTGCTGTCTTTTTACTACTGTCTGTATATTTCGCGTTCTGAGGTTTTGATCAAATTCAGCAGGAGATTACATGAAGTTGAAAGCACTTGTACTCTATGCACAGATCTTTTTTTTCTACACGTATGTGCATAGTGAGAGAGTACAAATGTTTTAACAGCATAAAAAGCAACAATGAAACACCGAGTTGTGTCTGGTATCATCAGAGCTGGGAGGAATCCTATTTTCTGAGGAAGTATGAGGAAGTTCAGCACCCCCAGTTTCCTCCCCTGAACCTCAGAGGGGCCATGATTTGCAGTGCATGTTTCTGAGCAGCCTGAGTTACCGGAAGGCTGGCACGGCACCTCAGTCCCCCTCCCAGCCCAGGGCAGCTGAGAGCTGCCCCACACCGAAGGGTTTGGACATGTCCTGGCTGAACAAGGCCTTTACACTGCCCTGCCAAGGGAGTTCAAAGGGTCTGGTGCTCTCCCAACCCATCTGAGGCTTCTTACAGAGCCACTGGAGAAAGGCAGTCCCTCTTACACAGCATTTCAGAGCAGGAGCTTCACTGCTGCGAGTTGCTTCCTGGGGCTGCGCATCTTAACCCACCAACCGCACAAACCACAGATGGAGTTTAAAGATGTGCTGATCCCTCGCCACAGCTTGGTGAGCCCACTCCCTTTCCACCTGCCCTTTGCCTCCCGCCTCAGACAGCAGCACCCACAGGCAGGTCAGGGTCTGCTTGGCCCAGGAAGAGGTGGCTGTCACATTTAAGGTCACTCCACGGTCAGTGGAGAGAAATATGTTCTTCCCGTGGGTGATTCACCACCCCAGATGGTGGAGCTGATCGGACACGGAGGTGCCAGGCTCTTACTCCAGGTGCTTCACAGTCACTTTCAGCTGACTTTAGGCCAGCAAATCCCACTCATGCCACTTTATAGTGTGTGGAAAATACACAGTATCTGACCCCTCTGCCGTTGCATCAACAGCGAGAAGAAGGCTGTGCACACAAAGGCTTACAGGCTGACAGGGTGCTGCAGAGAGACGGCAAAACAAAGGCAAAATGGCTTGTCCTGCTTTGTAGGGGGGAAAGCTGCCCACTGGAATTCACATGATGTGCAGAGGGCCTTACAGAGGATGCACAGGCAGGGACCAACTTTGTTCCAGGCCCTTAAAATAAAAAAAATCATGTCACCACAGAGTTGTGAGGGTACTTGCTGGTGAGGGGCTTGAAGTTGTCTTGGTTTAGGTCCATCTCCTTCTACACACGGGGAAAAATCCTTAATGCTCCCATAGAGGCAGCAAGACCCTTCTGGATTTACATCCATATGGCTGGAACTGGGACCATGTGCTGACTGCACTGGTTGCCCACCTCACTGGACAAATTTCAGAGTTGAGAACTGACAGATCTTCTCACAATGTGGTGCAACTCCAGCCTCCAGACAGCCTTCAGGCAGCCCACCCCTTCTTTTCAGAGGAGATGGGAAACAGTGGTTGGTGATGTCAGAGCTGCCCAAACAGCCAAACGCCTCCCCCTTCATCTCCCCACGGACTGCTGCAGGGAGCTGGGCTGCTGTGACTTGGGTTCACACAGCTGTGGCCACATACTCCTGCTCCTTCTTCTCCTCATCCCCCTTCTTCTCCTCCTCCCCTTCCTCTTCTTCACCACCAGCAATTGACAGTGAGTCTTCAAACCAGACAGAACATCCCGCAGCCAGCTCTCTCCTCCCCCAATTTCTCTAGCAGGGTTGGTGGCAGAGAGTGGCCAGAGGGCTTGCCAGGCACTGCTGCCAGGAGGAAGAGTGAAAAGGACTTGTCAAGTGGGACAAAGGTGGGGTTGTGTTTCCCAGGCTAGGAGATGGAGCTGCTGCATGTTGGGCTACCAAAATCTTGGTGCAGACCTAAAGGCTGCTGACGTTGGACCACCCTGGCTTAAAAGAAATGTTGCAATCAATATTTAGTTACAGAAATAAAAAAAAATTAGTATTAAAAAATATTTTTTCCTAAAAATAGATAGCAAAAATATTTACTATGTGTTTTTGAACAGTTTTCTTTGGTGTTGTTCATACCTCATTATTCTCAATAGCTGCAAACATGTAAACAATAAAGATTTGAGGGCAAGGTTTCATGGAACCATTTGTAAGTGGCAATTTTATAAGGAATCAGAATTTACTTTTAAATTCTCTCGTGCCAGCGCTTATGCCAGAAGTACTTGCATGTTTTTCCAATCAAAGAAAAGAAATAATAAAACAACTTTACTGGTTGGTGCGATTAATGCAGCTCATATTCCTACTAAGCATGATTCTTAATATTTGGACAAAAGCATATTCACTGAATGAGCTCAAATGAGGCATAACTTACTGGGAACCAGAGTCTGATGTCACAGTTTGTAAACAGAAGCTCAACAGAAGAAAATACTTCACACAAGCTCTTCTCTCAACTCACAGTCCAGGCTCAAGACCCCCATTTAAACATATATCATCTGGCACCCACATACACACACCCATAAGTGGAAGGCTGAAGTGCAGCATGACCAAGGAATGATCCTCGCCAGGATCGATACAATAAATACCAAAGGTAGAGTCTGCATAGCGGTATCTGTTCCTAATGTGTCATGTGCAGTCACTGGCTGTGATGTAAAAACAGAAGGCTAGGGTTTATCAGGTTTCAGATTCAGCTGAATCACCCGGCCCACCCCTATGCAAAGGCCAATGTGCCTGGAAGTAAACACAGTTCAAGTGCTCTGTGTGTTTTCCAGGGTGTTGAGTTTCTGTTTTGTCGTAAATATGATCTGTTACAATATTCTCCAACATACTACCGTCAATGTTTCACCATTTTCAGGTGCATTTCTTATTGCTTGTTTTCCTCTATATGTTGCTGGAGGAAAGGCCGACTGGCTCCGCATGATAGCTTTTGTATATTAAATAATTTTATTGTGTTTGAACAACAAACTGAAAACAGGACCCTTGACAGTTACAATATAATTCAGTGGTTTCTTTTCACCCTGTAGGAAGGAAAATTCATGGCATGGTACAACGCGATGCTTGACAACTGTTTCATCTTCTTTTCCTTTGTTTCCCTGGAAAACCGATAGCTACCTGTTATCAACAAGAAAAATAATTCACAGGCAGAATCAGCATGAAGGCAAAATAAAGGCTTACTTTTAAAAGCAAATATTTTTCCATTGTTGAATTCCTGCTTGAAAAGCATATTTACTTATGGATATAACTGTATTTGCATACAAAGAGGTGATTATGTATATGCTACACAAATACATATGCATGATAACGTTATATGCATTTTATGCTAGATTTATATAGAGGCAAACTTGCCCAGACCATAATAGTAACACAGCATTTTGACACGTATGCCTATGTTCCTGTGCTGCTGGTGACTAGCACACCACAGAAGGCAAATCTTGGGCAGGACACTCAGCGGGTAAAGTCTGTAGTGAGCAAATCCTGTCCATAGGGTAAATGCCCACAGCCCATGGATAGCAACCCCAGGCAGCTTCACTCTTTCATCTCTCCATAAAATGGGCATAAAAACTGTCTACTCATTGCAACCCTGATGGTTAACTGTGTGAGTGCTTTGAGATCTGGCGCTGCAAACGCAACCCTTGCTTGTGTGTGGCCTGTGAGAGAGGATTTTCATACACTGATGAAACCGAAAGCAGCACGGTCCCGGCGGCAGGTTCTGCCTGGAGGCAGAGGCACACCACACACTGGCCTGCAAGCAGATAAGAAGAGCAACCAGCAGTTTCAATTTTACAAGTACATCTGCCAAGCCCCAAAGAGTGAACCTCAGCCATGACCAGACAAGCTCCTGCCACTAGATCCTTAATGGGAAGGCACATGCTGGGCTGCAGTTTGGTGGCTTCTCTTTTTATCTCTAGAGGAGACGGGGATCTCTGATGAGATTTAGGAGGGGGATTGAGACAGAGAAAGGCATGAGGTGCAAAGGAGAAAATGGTGGAGCTATTCAGATCCATCCACCCACACGTTACAGAAATGCTGCTCCAGCTGCACAGAACTCTGCAGTGGCTCCCCAAGAGCCACCCACTTTCACTCTTCTCTCCCATTGTGGCTATGAACCTTGCTGGCTGATGAAGCATCTTGCAACAAAAAATCCACCCAAAACCTCAAAAAAAAAAAGAAGACATAAGCAAACATAAAATGAGTCTAATACAGAAGCTGGACTCTAGTATCACTTTGCTGAGGTGGGGATCTCTTCATTGAGGCATTCACAGGGGATACACTGTCCCCTCCAACGGGTACCAAAGCCACTGGAGAATGGGAAATATAATGAAGGGAAAGAGTGAGAACAGAGGAAAAAAAGGAAGAAGGAAAGGGTAGGGGGAAGATCAGAAAATCACAGAGTCACTATGAGGGAAAAACTATCAAAAAGGAAAAGGAAAAAAATTAGAAAGGAGGCAAATGAGCATGGAACAAGGAGAGAAATGTCCACTGTATGAAGAAAGAGGATGTGTATCAGAGCACCACTAATTGAAACTTTTGCAAAACAAAACCACACAAAAATACTTAAAAAGACACTGAAGGGTTGTCATTCCAGAGCTTCAGGGGACAATAGATGACTTCCCCAGGTGTCCAGGGCAGGTCTGCATGGGTGCCCAGAGGCCACACCCAGACCACATTCATGTCCCCACCACAGTGTGTATTGTGATTCAGTGGGCAAATGGAACCAGAGCTTCTGCCCTTGGTGCAGTCAAAGTAATTTTGCTTTCCCAAAGTCTACACTGCAGTGAAGTTCACATGGTCGAGTGTGTGCTGGGAAGCCAGTCCTGCCTCACTTTCTGCCATGCAAGAGCCAGTCAGCACTTCCTTTCAGTTTAATCCTGGGGCATGGCAGCAATCGTCCTGCAGCACTCACCAGTCTGGAGTAAGCACCCCCAGGCTATGACTCCCTGTGGTGTTCCACCACAAGTGGTGCAAGAAGAGGCAAAATCTGGAGTTGACAAAGGAGTTCTTGCCCAGAGATGCTCCATGCTGGGCACAGGGCACAACTCATCAACCAGGGGGGCTCAGGGGCTGACAGCTCTTGATGAAGTGTTGCCTCAGGCAGCCAGCTGCTCCCTCCTTGACCCACCTGAATGAATGCCAAGGCACCCTCAACAATTCTTGCAAACCATCTGCCCAGAAGGACCCAGCAGAGATGGCCGCTGAATGTAGATACACAATTGAAGAAGAACTCAAGCGTCAAAATAAAATAGCCAAGGGATGAAACTGAATTTAAAGAATTCCTTAACATATATGGGTTTGTTAAAATCTTGAGCCTTTCATAGTTCTGTTGTACAACTGAATTTTTACATTACAGCAAATTGAGTGCAGGAAAGCAGGACTCCCTTTTTACTTCCCAGACCTGTCAGATGTGTTTTCCTTTCAGCTGTTATCTCCCTATGGTTTTTTTAAGTAAAACCTTTTCCATTTTTTCTACTTGCACACCTCATCTTACTCTCTGTAAAATATCTGTGGTGCAGTCACTTTGCAAACAAGCAAGAAGGACACTTTTCTCAAAAAGCATTACCCTCTCTACACATCAAACTTCCTGCAAAATCAGACTTCTGTAATGAAAAACAAGAAATGCAATTCTAGATGCTGAAAGTGTTTAGGCTTTAACAGAGCCAGGCAGAGCTGCCTGCTCCGTTGTTCCTGAGCAAGCCTTTCCAGCCACTCGTGATGTCAGGAGGCGCCATTCAGACAAATAACTGCAACCCACATCTCTGTGGATTTTCCTCAGCCTCCGTAAAAAGACACTTTCTTTGCTGCTCCATCATGTGAATCTAATGAGTGGGGTTTTATTGACATCAGAACTAAATCAGGAGTGCAAACACAGGCACAAGTCTGACTGTGTCTAGACCCTTCCTGCCCAAGCCCCTGTTAGCAGAGGGGCAGCCAGGGTGCAAAGCAGATGCCCAGCCTCCTTCAGAGAGACACCCAAAATCCTGCCCAGCAGTGTGTGACCCATTCAAAGTCAGTTCCCCAAACCAGCAGGACTCTGAGCCTCAGCGTGCTGAAAAGCACAGAGGAAAGGAAAGGACTCTCTCCAGAGCCCCAAAGCTGTGGAGAAGGAAGCTGCAGAAGCAGAAGCCCAAGGCTAGGAGATGACTTGGATTGTCACCAACAGCCTCCAGATTTTTCATCCTGGAGGCTAATAGATGGACAATAACTGTGTTTTACACTTCTTCTATTATGGTACTTCATCCAGATCTCTTCAGGGCACCAACTTCAACTGCTGCTGAACAGCTGGCAGCTTGAAGAGTTGGAGAAAGAGTAAAGAAGGTGGTTTTCTGTCATCTTGTAGAGGTCTCTGTGAAAGGTGCCAAGGACAAGAAAAGGAGAAGACAAGAAAGGGAAAGGACAATGGCAAAGGAGCCCAAAACAGTGTCATCATGCTCCTAAAAAGCTACCAAAATCTGGTAGCTGAGTGGGGAGATTGTAAAACTCACCCCTGAGTACACTGAATTTCTCTGTAGCCGACTGGTTATCTAGGGTCATAGTTTGAAGACACTGATGACCAAATATTTCTGACTCACCAGAACAGCTCTTAGTTTTATTTGCTTTTCGGATAGGTCTTCAGGAATGTGTCTTGATCCTCCTGCAGTTTTGCAGCATTACAGATTTGCATGATAACCTTTTATTTCAATTCTTGTTTCTCCAGGACGGGACAGTATTCTGTGGCCCAACAAAGCCCAGAAGAAAGCCTCTGCAGGAATCTGCAGATCATTTTCATCTCCTCTTTGTCTTCAGCTTGATCCAGCTGCAGATGAGAAGGGAGACTTGGTGGTTGCTGGCGGTGTGAAATCAGCAGCCAGAGTAGCTCAGTGATGGGTGGTTAGCAAAACATGAGCTGGGGATCACCAGCACACTGGTTACACAACTCCTCATCCCACACACCAGTGTTACACCACGGGTAGTACTCCTCCTCCATGATCAAGATTTTCTTAGAGTGGTCAGAAAAAACATCTATTTGAGCAACATCTGTGAAGTCATGCAAACGGGTCTACAAAAACACCTACACCACTAGATCCTTTCTTTGATATTTTAATCCAATTCGTGTGCCAACGTCAGATGAAATCAGCGCATCTCTTCCTCGGCGGGGTTACGGCCTAGCTGACAGATTGTTGTTTGTGCAGCAGCATCTGAGCCAGCCAACGAGATCTCAGCTGAGCAAGGAAGTGGGGAAGTGCCATGGAGGTAAACACAAGGTCAAGAAAATGGCTAGAGACAGAGTGCAAAGTGCTAAGCAGAGCAGTGACAGGCATCCAGAAGGGATTTTTCACAAGCATGCTGGCATGCTGTGCTGCACAGCTTGCTCTGCTCTGTAGGTTTCAAGCAAAAGCAGACTGTGACAAATATTTTGAGAGTGCTTTGCGGGAATCGAAGCTGCGAGATGTTGAATCTGCACTGGCAGAGCCAAGCAAAAAGTGGTGAGTGAACTTTTTCCTACACAGATTGCACCACAGAATAAGTTCCCTGATTTGCAGAGACTTTTTACACTTCTTGTCATAGGCAGCCCTGCTGTGAGAAACTTTCTGGAAACCTCTTCTGCAACACCATGGTGGCGTATCTTGTTTGAATCAACTGGGGTGAAAAATAGGTCAAAAATTTTGAATATGATTTCATATTTTCGACCCACCAGAGCTGTTGAATGCTCACGTTGGGCATTGTCTTGCAGCAGACGAGGAGAGCAGCCTGGCAGCTGCTACGCTCAGCATGGTAGTGGTGCCGCGTTGTTCCCTTGTGGATGATTCACAAGGGCTTGGTAGGGGAAGCAGGCAATTCGTGAGAGGAATTTCTTCTAATGCAGTGTGTTTAGCTAGAAACCAAAAGAGCAACCCAGGCCATTGGAAACAATTCAGATGTATGATTTTCCTTTTGAGAAGACAACAGCTTTTGCTAGCCGTATCACTGCGGGCACAGCAAGAACGTGGGAGAAAAGCCCTGATTCTCGGTATAGTGCATGTGGCTTACCCAAAACCTTTGTTCAGCTAAGGTGGGGCTAAAATGGAGGTAACTAACTTTTCATGGCATTAAAATGGGCCTTTGCTGCCTTCTAACAACCTCTCCAGGCAAAGGGGAAAGTACCTGCAATCTTCCCAGTCATAAGGTGGAAGAGCGGCTTTCAAGTCCTTTTTCTGCTGCACAACACTTCTGGGGAGATGGGCGTTTAACAACCTGTGTGGGGCTTTATGTAGCAGTGGGTAAGACTCACCTGCCATGACTCAAGCATCTAAAACTTATGGTTTTGGTCCTCGCCAATCACCTTTAACTCCATTTGTAGCTGAGGAAGACAAACAGGCAGAGAAAATTCACTTATCCAAAGCCTGGCCTGAGAGATATGAGAGCTAAGTGGTCTTCTGTTTTGACTTCACAGAATCATGGGATGGTCTGTGTTGGTCGGGACATGAGACGTCATCTGGTTCCAACCCCCTGCTGTGGGCAGGGACACCTTCCACTAGACCAGATTGTTCTAAACTCCATCCAACGTGGTCTTGGACACTTCCAGGGATGAGGCGTTCACAGCTTTTCTGGACAACCTGTTTCAGTGCCTTACCACCTTCACAGTAAAACATTTCTTCCTAATACCCAATACAAATCTACCTCCTTTCATTTTAAAGCCATTACTTCTTCTCCTACCACTCCATACCCTTGTTCAGTGTTCCTTTCCAGCTCTCCTGTAGCCCCCTTCAGGTACTGGAAGGCTCTCTTTGGTCTCCTTGAAGCCTTCTCTTCTCCAGGCTGAAGAGCCCCCACTCTCAGGCTGTCTTCTTAGGAGAGGTGCTCCTGCTCTAATCCCCTTCACGGCCCCCCTCTGGACTCACTCCAACAGATCCACATCCCTCTCGTGCTGAGAACCCCAGAGCTGGATGCAGCCCTCCAGGCAGGGTCTCCTGAGAGTGAAGTAGAGGGGCAGAATCACCTCCCTTGACCTACTATAAAGGACTAATAATAGTCTTTTATTAATACCATTGTTAATATTATTACACAGTACTATCAAACACACAAATTTACATTTAGCTGTGAGTTTACAGCATCTTTTAGGTCCTTTCCAATCCAAACCATTCTATGATTCAAAACCATCTTTGTGCCTCACTTTGATGAAGGTACATAAATTAGTAATCTGTTAGTGTTGTTCAGCCCCTGCTACTGAATGTACTTTAAAATGCCATGCCAGAGTTGTAGTCCTAATAGCAACTTAAGAATCAGTATGTTGAACTGAAAATGGACTGGGAAAGGGAGAGAAGATTGAAAATTACTTTCAAGTCTACATGGATTACAGTCAGAATTACCAATGGCCTTTAGAGCACCAGAATATTCTTGTTTGGAAGAGCTGCAGATGGAGTCAGCTAGTACTGGCACTACAAGGGGTAGGATTCCCCCCTCTCAGATTGCTCCCTTCACCTGCTAACCTGTTATTTTAACAAAGACTTGTTTTCATCAGCCACTCTTCTACAGGGCTCACCTTACCTACCAGCAGAAAATGCTGATTTCATATCAGAAGTGGAGGCAGGGCAAAGAGCAATGGTGAGGCAGGGCAAGGGGTAGAGAGGGAACATTGTGGAAGGAACCAGGGATTCCAGGGTGTTGAAGAACCTTGGGAATGTGAGAGGATTTTTTTGTCTTTCGTGAAGATAGGAAGAACTACTTTAAGGCAATGTGAGCAGAAAGGGGATACAAACTGAGAGTCCAAGGAGACACCAGCAAGAAGCACCAAGGACCAACTTACAGACAGCAGCATGGAAGTCTGTCAAAGGCATGGAAAGACGCACACACTATCAGTGTCTGGCTCGCCAAAGATCTGTTCCACTTAAAAGAAACAAAACCTTTTCACAAGAGTCTTCAGACCAGGGCTTCTAGTACTGACTGAGAAGCAGAGCATGTACAACCTGCACAGTAAGAAAGAGAAAGATTACACAGGAGCAGGAGAGGCTTTTCAGAAGACAGCTATATCCAGTGCCACAAACATCACCTTGACTAGGAATGGGACTCTTCACCACTAGAAGTGGGACACTGATTTGGAAAGCGATGCTTCACTGAGAGGCACATGAAAGGACTTGAAGAACAGACCTATGTTTGCTGAACACAGCATCTCATGGTCAGCTGAGAGTTAGGGGATCATTCCAGCAGTGAGTTATTATTTGGTAGAAAAGCAGGACACAGCCTTGAATGTGCAAACCGTGGAAATGGTCACAGGAGCAGAGGAGCAGTGCTAGGGTCACATGCCAGGTTTCTCCCAGGGAAGGGATCTGCTGGGACAAGGGCTCATGAAGGTAAGAACAAACCTGAAGGCTCTCAGGCAGCCATCCAGGTAACCTGGGATGAAAGCCCGAGGTGAGTATCCTCTGCAACTTAATAAGGGCCAGCTGAGGGTAAAAAGGGGGGAACACTTAAAAAAGCTATGAAAAAAAATGAAACAGAAGAAGCTCTGTGATACCCCACGAGGTGTAACTCTGGCACATGCAGAACCTTGTCCACATTTGTAGGGATGGACTGTAGGCTCCAGAAACATGAAACACATTAAGTGCTTGTGGAGGCAGTCCTGAGTGCTTTCAGTGAGTATTAAATCCAAGCAGACCTACTAGGGAGACATCCCAAGGACTTACAATAGGAGGAAGATGAACAGCCTCCACGGCCAGTTAACTCTTCTGCCCTTTAAAATCTTCTGGCCTGGATCAGGTGCAGCTCGTATTGGTCTGTCAGCCCAAGTACCCTGATACCATGAGAAATCACCATTAAAAACTAAGACAGAAATACAGGGGGGTTTTTCCTCCCCTCACTACTTTCTTCCTTCTCAAATGTTTGCTTAGCTATTGCTCTACAGAAAGCACAACGATCAGTCCAGATCATCATTGCCTCCTTCACCAGCACCACCAGCAAGGAGTGATTTCAGGTGGCTTTTGGCCAGAGCCAGAGGAGTGGTCTCGTAATGCCTGGAGCCACTGGCTGTGCGGAGGAGCGGGGTGAAGCCACCCACAGCGCTGGCCCACAGCAGAGCAATCCTCCCACACAGCGACTCAGGATGAAGCTAAAGCCACTCTTCATTAAAGCACACCTCCCTAATTCCTGTCATGAAGGAGCAATTGCATCAAGAAGTGCCTCTGCTTTGCAGCAACACCCTTTGGGGAGATATGGTGCACCGGATCTGGGTCACCTTCCCTACCTGTGAGGTACATCCCTGCTGTGCTGGGATACAGGAACATCCTCGAGCAACTGTTGGCACCTCTTCAGAGTCTCTTTCAGCGGCTGCAAACCCCACCCGAGCTGATGGTGCTCTCAGTGCTGCAGACATCGTGTGGATGCCCTTTATTGCAGCACAGGAGCTGGAGAAGATGACTTCAAACAGGCATTTAGCAGCAGAGCAGCCCGGGGGGGGAGGGGCGGGCAGCTCCTGCAGTGCACAGCTTTCCTCACAATGGGCATCGTCCTCACCATCACCTCTGCCACACGGGGAGAGTCGCACAAAGCTGTGGTGCTACATGAGCCGAGATAATCTCCCCTCCAAACAGGAAAGAGGCATATGAAGTGGGTGTAGGTGGGGGAGGATTCCAGAACACGACAAACAGGTATTCACCGCTCAGCAATTACACCGCTGCTCTCCCAGGTGCCGGCACCGACGTCTGTGGGCGCATCTTCAGCCTCCCACCCAGAGCAGGTGGGAGACATTCACATCTGCCTTCCAAGGGGCATGGACAGGTGGGTGATGGGTCATCTGGAACTTCATTTTCTCTCTTTTGGTCAGCTGTGATGAGGGTGAAACATAAGGACGTTATAAAAGGCTTCTCATGTGCAGGCCAAGTTTACACCAGTGCAGTGGGCATGGAAGACATCCTGTTCTGGCTTTGAAGTGCTCAATTTCTCTTAAACCCCACCAACTACACCAGCCTGTCTGGGCCACTGAGGAGCCAGATTAAGGATTACATTTTAGGGGACTTCCTCAGGTGCTGTCAGCATCATTTGTCAGCAACATGCTCGAGGACATCCATCACCCTCTGCTCACAGACAGTGCTGGTGACAGTGGGCTTCTGGTACAGCCACATCTTGTCACCCCCCTCTGCAGCTGCAGGAGAGCCATCTCCACCCTCTAGCCAGGAAATATCCTCTGGGGTATGATTCCTTGTTTTCTCCTAACAAAGAGAGCAAATGACCTCTGGAAATGATGCATTTGAGTGCCACAGAGTTATGGCCCTTATAATCAGCATGAAGCAAACATTGAGTTGAGGAATAAGTAAAATATTGTGGACTAGAAAAAAGAATTATCCTTTGTGAGTATTGTCAGAGGAGGTTATTGAAACACTGAACAAACATAGTCCAAGAGACTTCTTAAACTTCAAAATATTCCTGTAATGTATGTAAAAAACCATTAAGCTGGAGCTCCTTGTTCGCATTCGGGGTGGGAAAGTGCAGCTCCCTGATGTGTGTAGCAACCATAGCCCCAGCAGTTAAGCACAGGAAGTGAAGAAGAATACCACAGACATTTTTCTTGTGAAAAGTTAACTAGTCTGTATTTTACCTGAGTAAGGGTGTGACAAGTCTATAGGGGCTAAAATCTTTTTAGGGTGTAACAATCTACAGTGTTCCTTCTTTCTCTGGGATAAAGGTCTTCAGTCGTCCTGTGAAAATGTCATCCAGTATGGAAAACCATTTATCGGGACATTGGTTCAAGGGAAAACCTTGCAACATGCTGGGTGAGAGGGGGGATGAGAGGCACAGTGCTGGGCTGCTACTGGGAACCGCAGAGCCATTTGCACGCAATTTCACATCCATTAACGCAACTTTGGGAGAGATTCCAGAGCTTTAATCACTCCAATTGATTGTGATTAGTAATGATGTGTTGCGGTGATTTGCAGTGTATTTCCTTATAATCCAGTTTAAGTATAAATCTGCCTTGCCGCTTTCTGGGTAATTCAGATAGCCTGTATGAATGGTTCCTGTGGGAGTAAAAGCCTGGATATTGTAACACCAATTTCCATCATAGGATGCTTTTTAAATAAATCAAAACAATTGTTTTCACTCAGGTCTTTGCACTGAACTGGCAAATAGATCTTGCCCAGCTGCTGCAAACTCCGAACACATTTTTTAGAAAGCCTACTGTGACAATAAAATTGATACATAAGCTTTAAAGGAATGAGTGTCGACCAGCTTGTCATACCACAACATTCATAACACCTTCAGGGAGCAGAAGAAACAGTTAAAAGGAAAGTTAGCTGACTCATTTCATGAGTAGCTGGTGTTACTCGCAGCAGCTTGGAAGTTAACAGATAAAAATGTTATCACAGCCAGCAGCAATATAGCCCTAACGACAATAGACAGCCTGATGTATGAAATAAGTCCAATTAACTGTCTTAAACATGGGTGCAACTTGGATTTGGCATTAATATTCCAGTAGTATGCTGGAGACCGACTGACTGCTGTAGAATGCTTTAGAAGAAAAGCCTTGCATTTCTGCACCTTCTGCTGGAGAATAATTTTATTTAAAGGCATACAGAGACTTTCAAGTGCTGCTCCTTTCAGGTAACTAGGCCAAATTTTTTATTCAGTCACATCAGTATAACTTCAGTTTACAGTAACTCCATTTACTTCATCAGCACAATTAAGCGCTGCAACAATTTACTTAGTCGTGCTGTGGACTCTCCATCACTGGAAACCATTAAGTCACAAATTTTTGGCTTGTTTACTTGTTTTTTTTTTCTGAAAAAAAAGGAAAAAGGAAAAAAAAATGCTCTAGTTGAAATTAATAAGCCACCCAGCTTGCAACTGCAGAAATATCAGATTAGAGAGTTATGTTGCCTCCCTTTGACTTCATGATGCATGAATCACAGGTCTTGCTCACCTGGGAGATTCAGGAGCTCTAGAGTGGCATGGGATGGCACAGATAGCCTTACTCCCCTGCAAGCATCTCAGTGCAACACAGCTATGTCTGTGTTGGACCATTTTGATGGGGAGGGACACACATTCATCCCAGAGACAAACCCTTGTCAGGGACCTTTGAACTGACCTAGCCCTGGATGTCCTGGATTCATATCTTTATCTCCATTCCTGTGAAAAGCCAGAGCATGCACCCTGACAGTCACAGCTCATTTGTCACGACCAAAAACCCAGCATGAGAGTGTCTTCCTGTAAGTGTCTCAGCAATTAATCACCTACGTCACCTGGATTATCAGAGACCACGAGTTATTTGTTGATTTGTTGTTTTTGGCTTCTGTGCAGTAAAATCATGTGTCAGTGTCTGTGGAGGTGAGCAGGTCTAGCAGATGGTTCAGAAAAGGGTAATGTCTTTCCATAGCCCAATTTAAAACCAGGGACTGCTGCTAAAAAGGCTGTGTGAGGGGAGCCACAGAAACTACTCAAATTAGTAGCTGCTCTATCTGACCTAATTATAAGAGTCAAAGCGAGGAGAGGTGCGTTAACAGCTACATTTAAATTTTTATTGCATTTACTTGACAGCCACCGCAGTCATTTACTCCTGGGCAGGGTCATGCTGCCAGGGCAGAGGAGTGTGTTCATCCCACACCACAGTTATATCAGACCACAGCAAAGTAAGGAGATGACACTCTAAACAGGGCAGGTTTTAAGCCCACAGCCCAGGGTGAACACTTGTGGAAGGCCCCAAGACCCTCAACTTCTTCTTTTTAGCTGTAGAGAGAGCAAAAGAACTAGGAGAAACTTGCCACAGGATTATAATTTCTTCCCATTTTATGCCTGATTCTGCATCCGTTCACAGCAGTAACAACTCCTCCCAGCTTGGGTACATGATGGTGACAACCTCAGGCCACAGACAGGACATAGGTGTGGCGCTCTTTCAGTGCCTCTGACCATTCCCACACACTGCAGAGGCAAGCCATGGCCATAACCCTGGAGCTGCTGCCACAAGTGACCCTTTCCAGGACCAGCATGTCCTCTTTGGTGCCCAGACCCATCCTGTCTGGAAGGAAGGGCTGATTTTCCTTTTCCAAAAGATTCTCACCCCACACCAGGCATCACACCAAAACAGGCAGGGGCTGCTTTCCCTCTGCCAGCTTCTCCCTTGCCAAGCTGCCTGCCCCCTCTGCCCACCACCCTGGCACATGCCCCTGGTGCCTTTTGCCAAGAAATTGTTTTAATGTTTGGGTTTTCGTTTGCCAAGCATTAACACAGGCTCACCTCCATATTTCTGTGCTGCTCCACCCTTTCTAGTCTTTTTAAATGCCATGCTCAACTCTCGTTTGTATGAGCTGTGTAGGAGTGCTCACCAAAGTGAGATTGGCAAAATTATGAAAAAAATAGAACAAAGAAAAAATAAACCCACAAGAATTTAGCTCTTTTTTACCAGTATAACACCATCTTCTTTCCTAAGCAATGGCTGGAGTGACCTTCTGTGCTTGGGAAGAACTGGGACAAGTAAAAAAAAATAATAATTAAATGTTATAAATAACATCCAGCAACACCCCTGACACAACCACAGGTAGACAGATTTTTCTCTGGGTCGCCTTCCCAGTTTGCCCTGTACTGTTCCTGTATGACTCAGGAAAAGCTTTCTCTGCAAGCAGGGCTGCCACACTGCAGACTGCCCACCCAGTCTGCCCATTTCAGGTTTCAGCAGACTCCAGTGTGGTCACTGAAGGGGATCTCTGTGCCCCAAGCCTCTCCTCTCTCCATATCCTCTTTTCTCCTCCTCCTTTCAGCTACAAGACAGTGGAAGGTAAAGACAGCTTCTCTTTCCCATCGTGTCCAGGAGAGGAGGGATTAAGGTTTTTCCTTCCCCATTTCCACCTGGTGAGAGGAGGGAGAAGATCTGATTTACCGGTCTCAGTGCTTTTTCATGGCTGGGTGAGAGGGAAAACTGCAGCACTCACCCCTCAGCTCTGGATGATGGCCAGAGATGATGCCGCTGGGACTCAAGGCACTGGGTATCCTGGAGAAGAGCAGGGATGTGCCCCTTGGCCTCCTGACCAGGTGATAGCTCCAGCTTTGGCCTCCTTGGCCACGCCCAAGTCTGATCCTGTTACCAACACAGCGCTTTGGCAACGGAAGGAGATGTGGGGGTGGCTCCAGGGTGAATAAAGAATCCCCCCCTGCACTGCAGTATGGTGGAAATACTTCAGTGGTGATGATTAAATAGGTGAAACCTCTCTGCCTCCTACCTTGGATTCTGATTAAACACCCATTTGGAGGATGTGCTGCAGAAAAAGAGACAAAGAACAAGTTATTGCCAATGTCCATAGAGAACTGGGAATGAGCTTTGCATGGCCTCGTTCAAACTCCAAATAATACTACTGCCAAGACAGAAACCCAAGCTTCTTTTTAAATTGTGGGAGATTTGGGGCACAAGGAGCTGCAGGAACTTCAACCCTGAGCCTGTGCGAGTGCAGCTGGGCACACCATGCCTCAGGGATGAGGGGGCTGTGGGCCAAGCATCAGCCAACCAAGCCCACCTCCCTGGCTCTCTGATGCCAAACTGAAACGAGACCCCTCAAAAGCACAGGGCCTGCTCCCTCCTCTCTTATCCATCACTTTTCCGTGATGAAAATGACCCACCGTGCAACACAGCCCAGGCCATGGCTTTGGAAAGCCAGCCATTCCCAGCCCCTCGGTTCACAGAGCCCAAACATCGGAGCTGGGTGTTTGAGCTACAGTTTTGTTCACTCCTATTATCATCACGTTGCAGAAAAACTGCCCGAGGTGTCGGTTAGGTTCACACCAAACCCACAGATTTCACGGTACGCACGTACCCGGGGACTCGGTGCAGCCTGGGAGAAGGCACATCCCCTCCAACATCTCTCCTTGTCAGATGCATGGCCACAAAGTCTCCTCCAGTGGGGCTCTGCCTGCAGGGGGGCCCCAGCCTGGCCTTCCAAACCAGGGTACTGGCCCTGTCTTACATGGGATTGGTGCTGCAATCAGTAACATCAACAGCAAAGCTCCTGTGGCAGCCAGCACACAGGCTCAGGCCGCCGTGGCTCCCGTGAGGGAGGTAGAACCAGCAGCGCTGTGCTCTGGGCAAGCAGAAGCAGCACAGCAGGAACCAAGGGGAACAGCCAAGCTTGTTTCACCAAGTCTTAAAAA
This sequence comes from Nicator chloris, assembly GCA_013400495.1. NCBI lineage: Eukaryota > Metazoa > Chordata > Aves > Passeriformes > Pycnonotidae > Nicator > Nicator chloris. The sequence continues at coordinate 51,498 of WAAE01001730.1, read as the reverse complement.
TTATTAGGCAGGGGAAGGAGCCTCAGCTTCATTTTTCACATTTGCAAATACCCATCAGACTAGGATCCTTTCTCCGTGGAGGGGGAGAACAGAAGCTGGGAAACTTAACAGTGGATTTTGAAGCACCTGCGGAAGGCACTCACCAAGGAGCAGGAGATGTTCCAGGTCTGGAACAGAGGGAAGAGCACAGTTGGCCACTCCAGAGCACTGGGAATTCCTCCTTCTCCCTGTTGTATCCAGGCAGCCCCATCAGCCATGGGGGTGCCTTGAGTGGCTTTAGGCAGGCTCCATCCCTCTCTGCCACTCTGTGAGTCCCACAGCTTGCAGTGACAGAGGAGCCAGTTTGACTGCAGCCCTGAATTCAGGCAAGCAACCTTGCACGTGCCTGGCAGCTGCTCCCCATTTTGAAGCGATCGGAAACTTGGATTTACACCCTCATGACACCTCAGTATCGCTGCCAAGCTGTTATAGCACTGCCACACTGAGGCCTGGATATTTTGTGACTGTCCTAAAACAACCTTTCTCATAAAGTAGCAATATTAAGTTGCTTTCAGGAGAGAGAGGGGAGAAAAGGAACTTCTAATAATTTCATTAGAACAATGTTTCCCAGGGTACTAAGCTCTGTGACAACAGGGCCTTCTGAGTGGATCACACTGATAGCAGCGCTGGAGAAATGTTCATTTTCAACTTAAAATTAGGCTAAATTTGAAAAATGCCTAATATTTTATTTTCCACCTTTTCCTTTTATTTTCTCACTTTTGTTTTTATAACTTGTGGGGTTTTAAATCCAGCTTTATAAAATAATTTTACACCTGCTGCTACCACATGTAAAATATATATATACAATAGAATAAGCCCTGGCCTAAGAGACTGGGAGCAGCTGTTGGTGTGTGTGTCCAGTTTCAATCTTTGCACTGGAAAGCACTAAGCAAACATCTCCTCATCAGACAGGCTTAGGGTGAGTTCAGAGTAAAGCCTTGTGAGATTTAAAATGGCAACTTGCTTGAGCAATCCCATTGATTTCAGGGGGTAATCACCAACCTGAGGAACAAGATCACAGCTTAGCCCTTAAATCTCAGTGGCTGTTTCGTTTGCACATTTTCTCTTATCCAATGCGGCTGCTGTGGTGCTGAGCAACAGGATCCATTCTATTTTAAAAATTATCTCAAAATATAAGATCATCCCATCTTTGAAAACTGCCCAGCTTTGCAGAGCATCCTGGGCAGCCCAGGAGTCCATCCCAGCCAGGAGCAAGCAGCAGGCAGAGTCCAGCCCTTGAACAGGCAAAATTCCTTAGCCATTAAAAAAACAAGAATAATTCTCCAGTGACGCCAAGGGTCAAGTGGAGCCTCAGTGCTGCTGTAGCACAGAGGGCAAGAAATCACAAGTGCCTCCTTGGGAATCCCCTGACCCCAGAAAGTCATCTCAGCTGTCCCCAGGGTGAGCTGAGTGGACACACCAAGGAAACAGGGAGTTTGCATCCCCATCCCTACCTGATCCGCACAATGCAAATGCTAGAAAGGGCTGGCATCCCCTCAAATTTAGGTGGGCGAATGCTTGCCCCCGTGGAAGATGAGGCACTGCTTTCCCCACCACCTGGCTCCGAGGCGGCCTGGGAACGGGGCTGAGCGCCGCGCTGGTCTCCCTCTGTGCCTCCCCACTTCCCCAATGAAATCTGAAACGCGGCTATTTCTGCCGCCGCTGACAAACACCGTCACCTTTCGCTCCCTCCCTCGCGGGTGACGGGGTGCAGCGCCGGGACCGCAATGAATCACCGCCCGGCGGCTGCCGCGCCTCCCGAGCCCTGCGCTGGCAGCGGGGCCGCCCACGCCGGCCCCGGCCCCGGGGAGGGAGACCGCAGCCCCAGCTGCAGGGAGAGGCGGGGGCCGGCACTGCATTCTGCTTTTATTGGGAAAACGGGAATAAAATACCAGGAACAGCAAGGGAGGAGAGGAGAGGAGAGCTGGCTCTCAAACACCCCTGTGCCTGGGACCGCTATGCAGAAGAGGTAAAAGGTCAAGGGGAACTCCCTTCTGCTGGATGCTGTGTCCCAGTCTCTGCGGGATCACAGCTCATTGGACATCACAAGTCCACTTTTCATGTGGAAAGAAACCAAGTAAGCTTCGGATACCACACAGCCAGCAGTCACACTTCTCCAGTACATGACTTGATCTAACCATCCTCACACCCTTCCTGCCACCCAGGATGGCCCTTCTAGTTTTTCTTCGGGCTTCCAGCTGTTCTTTGAGTAAAATGTAGAGCACTTCATTGCACGAGTGCATCTGCAGCTAGTCCCCAAGGGAATAAGGGCACCCTGATATGAGCAAAGCATTGCCAGTTTCAGCCAAGAGCTCTGCTCCCATTTCAGGGTGACACTCACCCTTATCCCTCGACGCCAGCGCTCACCACTTCAATCTTCCACATGCAACACGTTCCAGAGCACAATCAAACCTATTGTGCAGCTTTAAAACAGTTTTTGCTTTAATCTGTTGAAGGGAACAGGACAAGGATTTTTATATCTAATCCAATAAATCTACACTGACATCTTGTGGAGATCCTGAGACCAAAATGCCACAGCCACTGGGCAGGGTGGGATTTACACCCTCGCCATGTCCTGCTGGACATTAGCACAGAGGCAGTTGGACTTTCCAAAGCAGCTGCAGCTGTGCCTGCAGTGAAAACCAGATCCTGTAACCTCAGAAGTCATTGTTCTCAGTCCACAAACATCATTTTAAATGATCCTCACAAGCCCAACTAAACCAAGACTATTTACTCTTAAATCCTCACTGAAAGCAATACTGCAGCCATTCTTACATAACTGCCGCTTCAGGCTCCTCAAAGCACAAGCTTCTGATGAGGACCTACTTTCATGCTGAAATTCTATTATCTCTGTAAGTGCTGAAAAAAAATGGACCTAAGTAGCACTCAAGGACTCCTTTGATGCTCCTCTTCATCTAAAAATACATGGGTTAAGCAAAAATTGCTTGCAGTTTGGGAACCTGGACAAGATTTTCCTCCATAATCACCTCATTCATTTTAGCCCCTCTTGCCAAGTCCACAGGGTTAAATTAAGCCACTGACTACTTTCTTCCAGTGCTGGGGTAGGTATTCAAGGAGCACAAGCCTCCTGTTAGGCACAGCCCACAGTAATGCTGCAGCGAAATTGCTTAGCAAGGGTTAACACCAAGAGCTGGAATCCCAGCACAGATCACCTCACAATCCAAACATGCAATTGTTCCTCCAGTTTTTCTTACTACCATCTAGGGAGCAAATGCTCCATCTCCTCCAAGATGGCCAGAGACCCTCTGGAACTGCTGGGGTAGAACCAGACATGTGGAAAACGGAGAGTACTTGGAGATAACACAATGGGGGGGAAAAGACTTCTTCACAGTGTAGAATCCAGGCTGGGGAAGCCGTGACCATCATTCACAGTACTAACAACAGCCGCCACTGTCTCCAGCAATGAACCTCTTAAGCCTTTGCCTGCAACTTCCCATTAACTCAGCCATCTCCACTCAACAAAAAAATCATCCTTCTGCTATGCACCCATTGTAGTCAGAGGAAGAACTGTCACCCCAAAATTGCACATGGACATTCCCCACAAATTTGGCTCCGGACCAGTCTGCTCCATCTTCTTGCTCTTCTCGGGGCAGCGTCAACCGCAGCCCCCTGCCAAAGCCAGACAACTTTCCTTTCCAGGGAGGCACAACATTAGCAGCACATTACAAGACCTCAGCTTCATGCATAAAGACGGAAATGGAAGAGTGCAGAATGTAACAAATGCTATTTTACCTGGAACAGATGCTCATGCTGCGCACATTAAGTTACCACATAGCACCACGTAACTAGTTACGAGAAGGGGGGAAACCAACCATCCTAAGAAAAGCCCAAATGACTCGAGTGGGAATCACTAGCTGCAGCACTGGCTTCAGTCTGAACAGCAGACAGCTTTTATCCTTTGGGATTCAAAAGAAATGGGGGCGATGCTTGAAAAGGTAGCAAAGCCTACTACCAAGCACTGTACACCCCCAAAATCCCCACACATAAAAGTCCTGCCACTTGGGCTCTCATAAGTTGCCTTGAGCAGTCCCAGAAGCATCCATACATATGTGCAGCTAGGTCTGATTATTCAAATCCTGTTGCCTAGTATTAACTCTCAAATCTATATTTAAGCACCTAAGTAGGAATTACTGCAGCTTTCCAAAGATCCTAAGCATCAAGAGTTCTTGTTAAGAGCTTACCCGAGTACTGACCTCCTAATGAATCTGTTTAAACAGTAACATTCACCTCGTTCCCACTGCGGTGAAATTCGGTACTTTCACGCACTCCTGAACCTCTTCCAGCAAGAGCTGAGCTTGTGAGCGTCCTGTCTTTCGTATCAAAACACAGACTACAGGCAAATACACAAGAGGAGCTATTTCTAAAATCCTGCACTGACTTCAGAGCCACTGTACCTTGTTTTAGTAAAGGCTTGAAAACAGCAGGACACAGGCTGTGCACTACAGTTGGGTAAAAATTTGGGAAGAACGGTATTTTTTTCAGCAAAACATATCTGGGCATTGAACCGAAAATTAAAACTATCATAGTACCAAAAGGAGATATTTTGATACAATTCTTACTCTCTCCGTTCCAAAGCCAGGAAGCCTCTAAAAATTTCTGCAGAAGTTGAATCTTGGTGTTCTTACAGTCAGGAAGTAAAAAAAGTTGCTTTTCCTTTCCACAGCCCAAGCCTCTCCCTTTACCAGAAGGGCAAACTCACACCCTGGAGATGAGCAGAACACAGCAACAATATCCCAACTCATGGAAAAAGGCCAACTTTTCATTTTTCATTCTCTTTTGTGTAACTCTCATTTTAAAAATCAATTTGCATACAAAGCTGGTGTTTTACCCTCAATCCATAACAAATTCTATATTAATCCTCCTTCTTGCTTGAGTTACAAGGAAATGTGAGAAACAGAGAGGAGTGTATTCATAGGGCCAATAGTTGCTAACGTGGTTGGGGAGAACAAGAACACAACATGCAGGGCTGGAACTCCTCTGTAAATTTAAGCAGCAAGATGGTCATTCAGAATCCTGAATTACGAGGGAGCAGTTCTGGATGAAAATTTAGCAAAAGATAACTGAAGTAAAATACACTGCAATAGTTCAATAGATATGGAGGACCATACACATTTAATTGGAATAAAAGATTATCTAGAAAATATGAAGCTGCTTCAGCAGCATCACAGGACTAGACAGAAAATAGCAGTGGCATCATGTAATCTGCAGGCAACAACTCTCCTTGTCAGGAACATCAAGTCCTCTTTCTAGCCCTGCAGATGCAGGAGATAAGGTTTCAGCTCCAAGCCAAGTCATCAAACAACTGCTTGCACTAGTGAAACAGCACTTTATGGATTACTTGACATTCAGATCCTTTTTTAAACAATACTGATGGGAAATTAGTCAAAAGCTTCAGAATGGATGTATGGATGGCAGGAGGGACTTTGGAATCATAGAATGGTTTGGGTTGAAGCGGACCTTAGAGATTACCTACTTCCAATCCCTCTTCCATGGGCCGGGACATCTTTCACCAGACCAGGCTGCTCCAAACCCCATCCAATCTACGCCTTGAACACTCCCAGGGATGGGGCATCCACAGCTTCTCTGGGAAACCTGTTCCAGTACCTCATTACTCTCAAGGCAAGGAATTTCTCCTTAACATCTAATGTCAACCATTCCTCTTATAGTTTAAAGCCATTGTTGGTGGCACCAGTCCCAACAGCAAACCCTAAGGAACATCACTCCCTTATTATTTTCTGTAACTCACCAGTGTTATGCTGTGCACACATCTCAGGAATACAACAGCCTTTCACTGAGTACATGACCCAAAAAAGCATACCATTCAATTCACTTTATCATTACCAAAAACTTTTAAAAGAACCAATAAATATAGTTAAAGGGGGGAGAAAGGATTAATACCATTGAAACACCAGCATGGTTCATGGATTAGCAAAATGAAGGCACTGCAAGTTTTCCAGAACAGGAAAGATGATCCAACCTGCCGAAATACAGTCCAGCTGTGAAGGGTGCAGGAAGCAGTTAGATCTAGGATTTTGTATTGTTGAAAGGTTAGTTTCAAATTTAAAAGACAACAGTTCCAACTTCCAATAAACTAAACTTCAAATGCGTATTCTACAAAAGTCATACTTTTCAGTTCCTTCCTTTGCTGTCAAAAGTATCTACACACACATGGACACACACATAAGAAAAGATGACCCTTCAGTTTATTGTTTAAAATACAACTTTCAGGCCACATGATCACTATGCACTGACAGTATTTCCACCCATAAGGAATCATCCCCCTTGACATAATGATTCTTCATTTCAAGGGCAAGTGCTTTCCCAAATCTCAAATCTCTTGAAGAAGTTCCTTCTTTTCCTCAAAATACTTCTGAAACCACTCAATATGTTCAACCTTCTGCTTAACACTGAGGTATGGGTTTTTTGAAAGCCCACAGATGACTAGTTCCATGAAGTGGCGGATAGGTCCTTCCTTGGGAAAGCCTTCAAGGTGTTTCTCCAGAAAGATATGTTCATGAAATTCAGCATCATCCTCCATCCCTAACAGAAAGACAAAGCAAAAAAGAAAAAGTTGTTATCATAATATAAGAGCAAGTCTAACAAAGTAAAAAAATAATATAGCATGAAAATAATCTTAAATTAGTAAAAGTAATGGTTCTGCTCGCATTTCTAAGAATATGTAATATTTAAATCAACTTTCTGGCTTGAAATCTTGATAAAACCCTGATGCTGGGGTGGAAGTAGGAGGAATAATTATAACCATAAATCAATCTTCTTGCTAAAATCCAGTTTGTTCAATACTTGAAAATTTTGATTCATCACTGGTACCACCTTTTAGATTGCAGGCACTTTCTTCATAAATTTTTTAAGAGAACACTGATTGCCTAAATTCTGCAGAGGATTTAAGAATACAAACTTGTCTTGAACAAATAAGGCAACCTCATAAAGTACCAAACACTGAACAGCTAACAAACACTTACATGTTCATTCCAGGTCATGCTTTTAACATCCTACTGCTATCAAATGGGCAAAGAAATTTGTTTTTCTGACATTTTCTGAATCTGTGAGTGTATGATGACATAAAAGTGTTGTGTATCTCACCAGCTGCTTTTAAGTCATAGCCATCACCAAAGATGATGCATTCAAAAGCCTCCACAGGACATGGGACAAGGGATTATTGGAGATAGGGTAAACTTTTGTTCTTCATCCTGTGGGGTTTTTTGCTGTTCATACTATGATGGTGGAGATAAAGACTCAGAACACTAATTCCTACATACAGGAAAAAGACTGCTTTTGCCATTCCTAATTTTAAGGGGAAAAAAAAAGGCAATCTGGGATTTGTAATGAAAGATTTTTCTTCCGTTAGATAGACATGAAAATTTTGATTTGATCCCAATTTACTTGCACCCTTAAATAAAAAAACTGTTATTAGAGAAAAATATTGCACCACCTCAAGATGACAAAAATGAGAAGCCTATACCATACATATGAATATGGTGCACGTTTTTCTAAGCTACCTAGTTGAGTTTTTCTATATTATTTGATAAAATTAAATCAGGAGTATTAAAATTGAGGTAATTAAGCCACGTAAGTTCTAGGCTTCCCTCTTTGGTAGAGCTTTCACACTTTCAGAAGAAATGATGCACGTCTCTGGGATGGAGAAGTCACTTAAATTGTATTTGTAAAGTTTGCATTACGTTTTTCCTGCTTTAAACTTAAGGTACTGCAATATCTGAAGGAGCTGAGAAATACCTGTATTTTTCCTAGGAATGTGTGAGTGCATCAATACCACAGTTGCACACTACATTTATCTCCGCTGTTCTTGAAAAAAGAAAGCACGTTTCCCTCTTCAGAAGCTCTCTCCTTATTCCTTTATGTTGAAAGTTAAAAAAACAGGTAATGTCAGCTTCAAGAAAGTGTGTTTCTGCTGTGCTTGGAAAACTACATCCACAGACAGAAGCAGTGATAATCCTTTCACTATGCCATCCATGCTGGCCTTCCCCTACCAAGAGGAGGTAGAATCTTACTGTAACTGGATGCTACTGGTTGCTTTTTCAAACTAACAACCTTTCCAGATTCCATACTTCTGCTGGTCTCAAAAATCCAAGAGAACTAAACCAAACCAACTCACTACTGAAAGAATCTGAATAATGCTGACAGCAAAATCTGGCTTTCTGGATGCTCTTCTTCTGGGGACAGATACAGGGTACCAGGAGAAATTATGTCTAATAAATAATTTCACCAATTTTCATCTTTAACCCAAAACAAGTGATTTAGAGTCTCACAAAAATATAGGTCAGAAATAAATATTACATGATGTATTCTGCTCTCCTGTTTGTCAGACTGTACATGGTTTGGGGCTGAAGTGTTAAGTCCAAATATTTCAGTTAGACCACATATTTCAGTCCTCAAAAACGTAAAGTGTGCATCACAGAAAAGGAGACCACAACTGTCCAAAGCATCAGAGGCTGAAGCCTCTGGTGGGAACAGATTAGATGAGATAATGACTCCCCCCACCCCTAGCAAGCCCTGACTCCTGCTGCAAGCCTGTCCCTCAGCCTCTCTTGCATTGTCCTCAGAAACGTAATTTGAAAGAACATGCATGGCAGAAGTCTGAAGTAGACAATTCTCTTTTTCAACATCAAAACAAGAAGACACCTACTCTCATATCCTATTTCCAACCCCCCACATGCTACAAAACAGAAAGTCTGGGAAATTTCTGCAGCTAAAACACTAATCGTTCCAAGACATGACCAACCTTGCCTTAAAGATGTCAATCCAAACACAGATGTTCATCCCTTATAGCAAGTGTTGCTGACATGCTATAAAGATGATTGAATATTCAGATGTAGTGAAAAAATGTCCCTGTCCATAGCAGAGGGTTTGGACTAAATGTTCTTTAAAGGTCCATTTCAACACTAAGTATTCTATCCTTTTAGGATTTTTAGAATTCCATCAATCATGCTCTTCAGTAGGTCCCTAGAACAGACACAGAGTTAGTAAAGAAACCCCGACACAGTGGTTGTGTAACACTGCAACTCTCTTGGCAAGATGATCCAATACTTCTCTGCTGGGAACAGCAGCTCAGCTAACCACCAACTAGAACAGGACTAGGTGAGCTTTTGCCTGCAGAAGCCATCAGAGGCAACTGACAAATTAATTTTCTGAGACCTTCCTATCACTCCTGCAGTAACAATCTCTGGCCCACCAAAAGCATTTGCTCCTCATAATGACGTGCTAAGGCAAATTCCCACATATAATCTGCTCTGTCCTTTTCAGTTTTTTGAGTCATTATAGCATAAATGCAGAGAAATAATAAACGAGGCACAAATAAACGTCTTTCCCAACTTTTTGCTATGGCAATCACGGAGCAGCATTAAAGCTACTTAGAAGCAGGAGAGGCAAGCAGAAAGGAGTGAGAACAATATTACGCAAGCTATACTAATGGTTTGCTAAACTGGTAAAAATTAATCAGAGGCTGGAGAGATGGAGAGGAAAAAAAAGGTAATTTTCTGCCTAACAGTGACTTCAACTGCATTGGACAAGGAAAAGGGCATGCAGGTAAGAGCAAACAACAGGGCAGTAAGGTGTGTGTGGGGGGGAAGACTGCTGCTGGCCACTGTAGCAAGCCAGCATGTCTAGCCACATCTTCAGATGTTCTCACCAAAATAATTTCAAAAACCATGACCTCGCCCCGGTGCCACAAAGCACAGCACAGTGCCTTGGTGAAGCACTCTAACGAGAACACCAGAGATGCTCTGGAGCCAAGAAAAAGAGTTATAAGAGGTTGTCTTTCTTTTTTTGTATTTGGTTTAAAACTTTAAAGGCTTTCATAATGCTAGAAGTTGAGTATACGTGCTTCCTCAACAGAAAATTTAATTGCACTTACATTTTTAAAGCCACATGTTTTTGGCATAGAAGAACAATCACACATTTCTGGATACAGAACAAGCTGAAGTAATCTCCTCTTATTGAGGGAAATGGCTGTTACAAAACTGCAAAATTAACAGCAGAAAAGGGCATCTTTCTTTTGCAGAGAAACTGAAATTACAGCACGTTGATATACTCGGAGTGAAGTTCTTGAGCTGTGCTTTGACACACCTGAGGTGATTAACAGCCTGTGGCTGGCAGTCTGATAGGACGAAACTTACTGACTTGGTATTTCAACCTGAGAGGTGACAGGTTCTGGAAGGCTCCACTGGAATTTTCCACATGACTAGTCTTTGTGGACAAATCAATAAAAATTCTTGTTGTAACTATATGTAAAGACTCTTTGTCCGTTGCCCGCCCCATCCCAGACAGCGCGGTTCCAGCCGCACGGCTGCAACAGGGAAACCACTGCCCGCCAAAGACACTTTGTCAACTGACGGCCCCAGACACCAGGGTTCCAGCCACATTACAACAACACAAAACCATTGGCCACCGTGGTTTTAAGCTTGCAAAAACATGACTAGAGTATACTTGGATTTCTACATGATGGAACAGATCAATTCTGGGAGCAGTGATTAAATTCTGTGAAGAAACTGCCAAATAAGATGAGAATAAACATTAAGAAACAATGAAGCACATTATTCAATTTGCAACTCAGTACAGGACAGATTTTCAAAGACTCCCAGCTTCAGATATTAACCTGTTTTGCTCTCAGTGACTGAATCATTACAAAGCAGTTCTGTTTGATGTCTTTAAAGTCTTAAAAAAAACCCCAAAACCCACAGCCAAGCTCTCCCTGAAGTTATGAAGTCCCCTTTCCTACACTGCACACTTAGTGTAGTTATTCTTCACTTCCTTAACATTCACTCTCTCTGCTGGCATAACTTCACACGGAGCTTTTTTTTTATGGTAATAAAAGAAAATACTGTGCACAAAGATGCCTAATTAACATAGATGCCCAGGGTGAGTGAATATTGTGACTGTTGATTCTTATGAAACAGACAGAACAAAGGGAGCAAACAACTGTTTAACACTTGGCCTGCCCAGATATAAAACTGGCAGATAGCTGGTTGGGATCTGGCAAGACACTTGGACCAAGAGCCACACCAAAGAACAGAATCAGCATTATAAAACACACATGGCAGCTTTAAGATTCCCCAACCTCTACTAGGAGCTTAATTTAAAGAAGTTGCAGAGTAAAAGGTACTATGTAAGAGACTTGAACAGCCTTTTGGTGTTAAACACATTGGAGGGGGAGGGAGGGAGAGAGGGAGTTGTCCCCTTTTGGCAGCAGCCAGTCCTCAGATCAGCCAAACCACCTGCAAGACTTCACCTGAAGAGTGCCAGAATGAGTTCATCTGAAGCATCTCTGATCTGGGACAGTCGGGAAGTTATGTTTGTTTACTATCAAAAGCATGACTCACAGCTGAAACACTATTTTAAAACAGTCAAAGGTCAAACATGATCTAATTTTCAGGAAAGACAAATTGAGACAGATAATAAAAGCTTATTGTGCACATACCAACTTCATTGTCAATTGGGTACTCCCACAGTATTCCTTCTTTTGTCCACTGGATCATCTCTTCAAAACCGTTTCGGGGAGGCTGTGCAGTTACTGCTGCAATCTCCTTTGCAAACTCCAGATCCCAAATTGTTGGTGAAGATACTAAAAAAGAAATTTTGTGAAGATCTGTCAGCAACCAAAGACTACTCACTAGCTAAGACAAAGTCCTTTAACATCAATCTTTACAGAGACTAATACTTTCAGCTGTGCACATTTTTCTACCTTAGATACCAGCATCACCTTTCTGAAATGAGAATTCTCTGCTGACTTGAAAGTTCATTAAGTTCTCAAATGTCTGATGAAAAGCTATTCTGAACTCCTAGGGGACTATTTATTTTTATGTCTTTCACATAAAGCAATAATTTAATTTTTCCACAATCATTCTTCAGTTTTGTCTTTCAAAAAATGTGGATACAACCAGTTCTGAACTTGACTGGTGCACTGTGCTAAAGGCACCTTACTCCTACAAGAGTTTTCACGTTCTTCACAACTACGTTCTCCTTCAGGGAAACAACTGAAGTGTACAAGGGATGGCAATTGCTTCCTCAATGCTCCTAAGTGTCCCAGTTATTGTCTCTCGGGCTGAGAAACCATGATTTCTTACTCTTTTCACAGAGCTAAACAGCTCCTTTAGGGATGGATCTTTCCTGATGCCTTTTTTTTTTCTTTTTTTAAATCAAAGTGCACTCATATTGCAGCAGTTACTCTTCTTAAGGAGTTCCTGTCCCTCCACCCAGGAGAACTGGTCACGAGCCCAGACTGAGCCGCTTCGCTGAACTGAAGGGAACAAGCTGTTACCACAGCACAGGGAGGGACTCTGGGAGTGCCCTGGGCTGCTGTCGAGTGAGCTGGCCTGAGCTGCATTCCCCTTTGTTTTCCTGCCTCCCTCTGATATCAATTCATCCTAAGCTCCTCGGAACACAGATCTTCATGTGAATTTGAATATTACAGTCCATTTGGACTGGATCATAGCCAATAACCTATTATTTTACTATTCCTGAGTGTAAGTACTTGAGACCAAGATGTAATTTCATCTTTGGCTCAGTGGCTTACAACTCAACTGAATTTTAAAAAAAAAAAATCTCCCCCCCCTTTAAGAGAAAACACAATGAAAGGGCGAACAGTATTTTTACACACAGAAAAGTGTTTTCAGGGGTTGTGTTAAATCAGAAGATAATTATTCAAATTATATTCCTTAAGAGGGAAATTTCCAGAACTATATTATTAGGCTGACTATTTTGATTTTAGGGCTGGAGACAGGCATAAAATACAGCTACAAGACAACGTGAGAAACCATACCAGAATGAAATTGTTGTCCACATCATAAAGAAACTAATAAATCCTCTAATAGAGGAAAGCAGAACCTCATTTTTCAAGCTTGCAGTAGAGGTGATAAAGATTATAATTTCACTTCATGAAACAGAAAGTAATACCGAAATTTTACACTAACAGTTAGGAAGAGTATTTTCAGGATGGCAATTTCCTTTACAGTTAACATTCAAGTTTTCAAAATCAATACTCAATACTTAAAACAAAACTTGCTTTTCTGTTACGTAGAAACAAATTTTAACATACTCTCTCCTTTAATATGAACCAAGACAGTGAAAACAAATGAATCAAGGTATCAAGTATCATGCTGGTATTTCCCTGAGATTAACGCCCCAAAAAATGTTTGTCATCAGGCTTAGTCAGTAAGCCAAGTAATCAGCTTCCTGGTCTAGAATATATATTTCCTCAAGGCTAGCTGGAATCAAACAAGGAAACACCACACAAAAAGCTGAAAGAAGCTTATGTCTTAACATCTCATTACAAATACAATAAAGTCCACTCTCTCTTAAACAATTTGTACACATTCCAATTTTGTGTTTAAAAAAAAAAAAGTGTATCTCAGCTTCTACCTGAGGTAATCACTATGAGCCATTGTGTCTGCATTCTGTTCATGTGAGAAAGAAATCTTATATTGTCACCATTTTACCAGAGTAAATTTAATTCAAGTCAAAATCCATTTTCTTGAACACCGCTTTTGTTAAGACAGCTAAAAACAAACACTACATCATTCATTATGGTTTTTACAAGTAAAATGGACCAATTTTAAGAATACTGGCAGTCTTAAAAAAAAGCAAACTGAATCCCATTCTAATAAACAACTTTCATAGAGGTGGCTGTATTCAGAAAGTTCACAGCTGCTTGAAAATATGCAAATGGCACAATGTGACATTTTACTAAAAAAATTAAGTGATCCAATTAATATCTCCCTGCAGTTTCAAGTATAAAAAAATATATTATCTTTAATAAGATAAAAAAGATTCTCAACCAGAATCTGGCAAAAACTTACAGTTCTGTTCTTGAAATAGAAACAAATACTCATCATTTTATAAGATTTTAGAGAGGAGTACTATTTCTGCTGCTGCTGCTAGCTTTACATAAAGTTCTAAGTCACTACACTGGAATAAAGTCTGTTTTTGAAAAGAGCCTCAGAATAGCTGAGGGAAAACAGCGTATTAAAGATCAATGCTAACAATGCAGTCTCACTGTTCACAAAGAAAAGTGAGGGACAGAGTTCTTTACATGACTTGCACATATTCACACGCTCTTGGCCAAACCCAGCCGGTATTAAAGCCAAGCCTTCATGAGTGAAAGCTATCCCTGTTAGGCAGCATTAAGACTGCTCCTGCAGAGCTGTGCCATTCAGTGAATATGATGGAGGGTCACACCTGTTTTGACTTTAGTTTTAGTATCTTTTATCTCACATGAGTTTTGGCATGTATATTTAGTGGATAAGGAATTGGTTGGCTGGTCACATCCACATGGTCCAGGCCTCATGGACCACTCCAGGGCTCTACCCAGACCATGCACTCAATGGTCAAGAGCTCAATGCCTGGATGGAGATCAGTGACAAAGCGCTGTTGCTCAGGAATCCATTTTAGACCAGTATTGTTCAGTATCTTCATCAACACCACAGACAGTGGGGTTGAGTGCACCCTCAGCACATTTACAGATGACACCAAGCTGAGTGGTGCAGCTGACACACGTGAAGGACAGAATGTCACCCAGAGGGACCAGGAAAAATTCAAGGAAGTGGCCTCATGGGAACCTCATGAGGTTCAACAAGGCTAAGTGCAATGTGCTGCACCTGGCTTGGGGCATTGACACAGGCTGAGGTATGAATGTACAAACAGTCCTGCCAAGAAGGATTTAAGGATACTGGTGGATAAAACACTGGACATGAGCCAGCAGTGTGCAATCACAGCCCAGAAGGCCAACTAGAATCATAAAACAAAGCATGGCAAACAGGTTGAGAGAGGAGAATCTTCCCCTCTGCTCTCATGAGACCCCACCTGGAATGCTGCAACCAGCTCTGGGGTCCTCAGCACAGGAGGGACATGGACCTCTTGGAGCAGGTCCAGAGGATGGCCATGAAAATTATTAGAGGGATGGAACATCCCCCCTAAGGAAGGCTGAGAGAGATAGGGTTGTTCCTCATGGAGAACAGAAGGCTCCAGGCTGACTTTATTCAATCTTTTCAATACTCAAGGGGACCTTGAACGAAAGACGAAGACCAAATTTTTTGTAGGGCCCACTGCAAGAGGACAAGTGCTTTCAAACCAAAAGAGGGCAGATTCAGACTAGACAAAAGGAATAATTTTTTCAAATGAGGGTGGCGACATACTGGAACAGGTTGTCCAGAGGAGTGGTAGATGCCCCATCTCTAGAAACATTCAAGGTCATGTTGGGTGGGGCTCTGAGCAACCTGATCTAGCGGAAGAGCTAGCTGCTCATTGCAGGGGTTGGAACCAGATAACCTCTAAAGATCTCTTCCAACCCAAACTTTCTATTATTCTAAGCATATATGAAGAACTTGTCAATAGGTGAAGCAAGGTGTCATTTGTCAGCTGCCAATGGGATCTTTCCAGCTCTATCTGGAACACCAAAAAAAAGAAGGCACCACAGCAATCCCTTGTGTAGGCTTGGGTTCCTACTACCCTGCTTATGCTTAGCCACCTGCAGGGCATGCTTGTTTCCTTGGGATCACAGCCTCACATTTCCTTGCAACTTGACCAGATAAGCTGGAGCCAACACATCATCCTCCGGGCTGGCTTTACACTCACAGAAATAAGACTGACCTTTGTGACAAAAAGCCAGTAATACCCTTCAAGTTCACTAACAGAGCGCCCTGATCAGCACAGAAAACATTTCATTACACTGCATGGAAGTTTCACTTGGTAAAAATCAGAGCTACATCAAAGTAGTCATTTCTTTTATCAGGCTGAAAGCAGAAAGTTAGCAGGTCATGTCTCCTCACAAAGACAAATCTCCTGATATTCTAAAAATGCAGAACTTAGCCTCACTGCATTTTTCATTACTGAATTTCCACTAACCTGTTTTCAGTGTGTGCTCTGGTTCTGTAGAAACCTTAGTGAATATATTAAGCCTCTTTCCTACTTTGAGACTTCTATAAACAAAAAAAGAAAACCGATATTTAGTATTTCACAATAGCTTACAACATCGCCAGATAACAAATTAAAAAGCAGAAAATATTTTCATGAACTAACATCTCTGGAGACAAAAAAAAAAAAGATAGTGACTCTCACTAAATCTTCAGGCTTTTAATCAGAGAGTGTTTATGGCTTTACTATTTGTTTGTAACAGAGCTTCTCAAAACATTTCCACGTGAAAGAATGAGCATAAATCAAGCACTATATCTGCAATCAATTTTAACTGGAATATTTAGGAATCTGAACAAAGGTAAACAGTATCAAACCACACTACTTAAGCGATTTTACAAAGTTGCGGCTATCTGAAGACTTGGGTTTTTTCTCCGTAAAAAAAATATTGCACAATTCAGGAACAGAAAAGGCAACAGCTAAATCAAATAATTCCTGCTTCATGACATAAATAGCCCTTTTGGAAGATTACACAGCCATCTTCTCTGCCACACGGCAAACAGTCAGACTACATCCATTTGATATATTTTCAATAGCATCACCCTGATGCTTGCTCTTTGGAATAGAAAAATATTTCACTCTGACCATCTATTTTCAATCACATTTATCATTACTGTAAGCTTATACAAAAAAAATACAAAAGTTCAACAAGTAATCAAATTCTTATAAATGAAAACAAAAAAATCCCCAATGTCTTTAGAATCAATTATGTTTTTAATCATATTATCTTCCAGGTTTCCACTGACATTCTAACAGTTCCTTTATTTTGTTATTACATATCCACTGTTACTCTGGCAAGATTTACCCTTTCTGACCTTAAAATTCTACCATTCTGGATTTACTGCAGATTTCTAATGGCCTCAACTACTTCTGCAAACCTGCTCATCATATTACTTTTTAGCAATGAAACTACCCTGGATTTATTTCAGCACAGAACAATCTAGTTACAGAGCCTTAAAAGAATGTTGATTCAGGATTATATTTTCCTATCTGTGTGTAACTCCCAATGACATTGGCCAAAGATACATGCATGTCTTGGAAGAATGTTTATTTTAAAACTACAAGTTTAAATTACTATAAGGCAACATCACTCATTTCATTGCAATGTACTAACTCAACTTAAATTTAGGTATTCTTCCTAACTCATTCTTTTCTTACTATCAGTTGAAAAGCGAGTCATTAGATTTTCAGGTATGCAGGAGGGAACTTAGGCCTGAAACTGAAGGCAGTTTACTCACTACAGGGGTTTTAAAAACTGTTTTAAGGTGCTGTTTCTGAAGTTATGTACCAAGCACGGTTTCACCACACACAGAATACAGTACATCTACTCACCCATGAACTCATGCTTTTCCTCTGTTACCCAAATTCTGTCTTCACCATGATCTATCTAAACACAAATGATTCCCTCAATTTTCAGGCCCTAACCCCCAAAATGGGGATTAAGTTGCAAACTAAATTAATTACAAGAGAAGCTAATCTTACTAAGAACTGCTAGGGAAAGAATACACTGAGAAGGAATGCAACGATGAGCTGCCATGGGAAAATCCAAAGACTACAGGCAAGAAAAGCACAGCTTACAGGAGTACATAAAAAATGTAACAGCATTCCTTAATTCATTAAAAATAGAGTGGCCACATAATACAGCAGAAAAGGTAAGGAATACCCTGAAATCACATGCAAATTATAAAGGTAATTTCACAGACAATTATAACATCAGATAACAAAGAAATCAATTACAGAACAAGGTGGAAATAAATAGATAGGTAGATAGATAGATAGATAGGTAGATAGATCGATCGATCACATTTACTATCTCTTTAAAATCCCAACAGAACGGATGAAACTTTTTGAAACATAGAACAATATCAAGTTTTGTAGAGGAGGAAAGCAAGCTTTCAAAACCTCCATTTCCCAAGAAGTTGAGAAAGTGACATAAAATTGTATTATGCATAAATGAAAATAATTTAAAGTAGTTAAAACAAGCACAATTACATTTCAGAACCAAGTATGTTTAATTACCTAAAATGTAATATTAAAAAAATGTACATTATTTGATTAGCTGGATGCCATTAACTACCTTGTTCTCACAATTTATTTTATTGCTAACAGCACTTTCCTTGAAAAATAGTTAAGTAAATTTTTTAAGCTCTGAAGTACTGCAACATTAATATGCCCAAGTAAATTTGAAGTATTATCCACTAGTAACTGTATGCTCCTTGTAGTGGAAGTGAACATGGCAGAAATACCTCCTGGAGTCCATAGACTGAGCAGATGATCTTCCACGCCTTATTCTTTGACCATCCTCATCCAATTGCAAGGAAATGCGACCGGATATCCTCGCATCCCTCAGGGCTGGGGACTGCCTTTTAACTGTCATTTCTGAAATAACGTTGCTGAAATGAAAAACACGAAATGTAAAAACTCAACACATTGACAAAGCAAGGAAGTTTGTCATATGTATCAACTAGAAACTATTCTCAATTGGTTTTGTAAGCTTCTATGAGACAGAATTATACATTCCTCACAAAATACACCCATCTTTAATCCACCAAACATTCAAGGCTGTTGTTTTAAACCATTTGTTACATTCTGTGTATGGAAAGTGTTACTTTAGCCTATTAAATATACAATGAATGCTTTCTTTTAAATTACTTAGTTCTGAACTAAAAAAAAATCATATGTCACTATACCAATATTCACAGATTGTACTAGGCATGTTTTGCTTAAGCAAATGGAGAATTTCTCTGGATACAAGAAATAGGTTGAAATAGGGAGGTGAAAATCACCTTTTTTTTTTTGGACAGGAACCAATACTGCCCAGGGACAGAGCTGTGCTGCTGCAGACCAAAAGGAAGCTTGCCTTCACACATCAGCTGACATGGGCCAATCATGCCACCCTAATAAGTAGGTCACCTTTCCTGATCCACTGCAATCTGTTGCATTGCATAATCATGTTACAGCATTAACAGACCACATCTTCCTTTGTAATTCTGGAGTGAAAACCATACGTGAATAGTTCTGAACTTGATCTCCTCCAGCTCCGTACGCAGCTAATTCCGATCGCAAAGGGCAAATCACAGCCCCTTTCTGGCCCTGCCTGTGAGCTCCCTTCACTGGCAACTCCGCTGGCTGGGAAAGGCCAAGCTGGTAACTTGTCCTCACAGCCTCCTCTCCACCCAACCACTTCCCATCACACACAGTCATCCCAAATTGCAGCGCTCAAGATTTAAGACATAAATATGGTCTCAAAAATAAAACTAGGCCAAGTCACAAATACTGCATTATCCGTTTCATGAAAATCTGAATGAAATTCAAACTATGCTTTTGGTAGCTTAAGTCAAAAGAGATTTTACTGACAAGAAAGAAATAATTCTGGAAAATTGTAAAAGCTAATTGCTACAGAAACACAGCATGATTTCTCTTAAGTCTTAGATGTGGTTTCAAATGGCAGAACAAGAACAGCACAGCTCTCCCAGTACCTAACTCTGAAATAATGGCATCTCAAAACAAGTTTGAAATAATTTCATTTTAAATAAAAAGCCATCGCAGATTAGTTGCATATCTCACATTAGAAATTACTCTGTTAAGTGGCTACTGGCATTAGTGAGCTGGTGTTGGGCCGGAGGCTTGACACACTTACGAAGGTCAAAGGGACATAATTCCTAAGGTCAGCCACACACAGCCCAGCCCAACAGCTTGATTCAGCTGTCACCTAAAAGGCTGGTGTGTTCCATGCTTCAGGGGACACAGGATTACTCAGAGAAGTTCTCTTCTTTGACTTACTAGAAGTTTTGCCCTGCAGATGTGGAAAGACTACACTATCGAGCTATCAGAACACATGGTCAGTGGTATCAGTGCCTCGCTAGGAAATCCTAGTGTCACCCCACCATTGTTATATGAATACTTCTGGCATTCATCATCATGAAAAGTGCACTTGTACTAACAAAAGTAGAACTACAAAGATTTTTTTAACGCCTTTTGAAACAAAAAATATTGGTTTAAAAAGCCACACTCCAACACCAGCATACCCACAGTGGTTAGATATATATTACCTCATGTTCCAGCACAACATTAAAAACCAAATTTCCTACATACACCTGCCTTCCAGAGATGGGAAGTAGTAGGACTTTTGTGACAACCACAGACTCTCTCTCTTTCCTGATTATCAGTCAATAATTATAATACTTAAAACGCAGACCCAAGGAGCTTTGGATATATTCTAGCCAAAGCTCTGAATTACTTTTCTTGTTCACCCAAGACAGGAGCTGAAATTGTAGGGCTGCAGATTTTATTTTGGTGCAGTGCTGTTGTGATTTCCATTGAGTGAAACTTCAGCTCACACTGAGGAAAATAAATTCCTGTATCATTAATATTTTCCCCTGCTAGTGAATGCCCTGTCGCCGTGCTTTCTACAAGGCAATGAGATGTCTGCATACAACAGTGACCTCTGGAGGTCTTGCCACAATCCTGGTGAAAAAAAAAATTGTACAACATACAACTCATTACATATCATAAATCAATGGCAGTATTCAGTTTTTGCAGTTCAGCACTCTGTGGCTCTACTGGTTGTGAAAGTATCTTGCTTTTAAATATTGTAAATAACTGAAGACATTATATGTGTCAGTATACTGAATGCAAAATCTTTACAGAAAATAAGGGAAAGTTCAATTTCATGTATTCTTTTACTGTCATATAAAACAAAACAAAACAATCATGCATGAACAAAAGTGAATACTTTCTAATATATTAAAAACATCTTCATGTATTGTGTGGATTGAGGTACCATGGAGCATAAATCACGCAAAGTCAACTCTGAGGGCTGCTGAGCTTCGTAAAATCAACATTTTTAAACACTAGTCAGAAACCTGAAAGTACTGTATTTATCCCAAAGAACTAAAAGGTCAGTACTAACTCTAAAAGGTTACTATAACCAAGTTTTTTGTCATGAAAATAAGCACAAATTGCTGGTCCCTCTTGAGAACTCACCCACTGATAACGAGTTTTAGCTGCCTAACTCTTAAGGAAGAAAACGAAAACTTTTCAGCAAATGGTGGCAGGAGGAGGAGTGTATTTGCTGGGAGAAACAAGCTAGGTCACAAAGCTGCCTCAGGGAATAGAACTTGCCAACTCAGAGCACAGCGAGCCAGCCATTACATTCCATAAAGGCTGGTTCTGACTGAGGAAAATACATTTTTCTAACGATAGTGCTTCATCCACAAACACATCGTAAAATATTGTAACATCACATCTTAAACCACCAATCAAAAATATAGAGGCACTACATAGCTGCAGCTTTTAAATTTCTGAAGAATTTACACTCTCTTTCAAGAGAAAAAAAACATTTTTGCTTTGACTACGACTTCCTTAGTCACCGTCTTTCCTCCACTGCAGGCAGAGCTGGGTCAGTGCTTCAGGGAAAGTGTCATAGGCAATGAGAGGCTGTGATGCCAACAGGCAGAGAAACCACACCTAGACAAGAGCATGTGCACCCTTAGGAAGGGAGACTGGCACATTCCAGGTTGGGCACTGCACGTGTTAGCTCACTCAGTGTCTCTGTGGTCCTCCAACATCTCGGGTACTCAAGTAGGTTTGAATTACATTTAAGTCGGTCACCCACAGCCCATGCCACAATTAAGACATTCATAAACTCTGCCCTTCTAAAGAACCCGGTGACAGAAAGGGAACAAGCTCCCTGGTAATTAACAGTTTAATGAACATACGCTCTATACAAATAGTCCTTCTATCTGAAGAAGAGATATTCTGCTTAACTTCGTTATTCACTGAGCATTGTACATCCCAGTCTGTGCAATCATCTAACTCAACCTGTTTCCAAGCATCTGTTTCTTTCCTCCTTTATTTCCACTCAGGAAGACAACAGCCACAGACACCACTAGCTATGTCTGCAGGCACTGGTAATCATTCCAGAAGATCCTTTACTGATACCTACAAATAGAAATACATGTAACCTACAAATGGTAATAGATGGCTCAAGCTTAGATCCTCAGTTGGGGTAAATTCATTTTCATAGGATAAAACTAAGATAAGCAGCTTGCAGTTCACTCTGCAACCAGACATAAAGAAAGGTTTCACACTCGTATTTTGGTAAAGATCCAATTTTCTGTTTGGTTCAGCATTTCACCTGGATTTAATGCCTTATTTTCTGAGTAGTTATTTGAATACTAGCTGAAAAAAAAATAGAAAAAAACCGTGTCTTTAACCATCATTGAAAAGAGCCGTATGCACTCAAACTGTTTGAGTTTCCAAACAAATGTTTCTCATCTGTTTGAAAGCCACACTGGAAACACAGTTAAGCCAAGAGATGAGTTTCATGCGTTGACTGGAAAGTTTTGAAAGGAAGGGTGGGGCTATAAACAGAGCTGCTCTAGTTCAGTTCTGCAGAGCTGTCATGAAAATTCACCAGTCCAGACAGAACGTCTCAAACGTCTACAAATCCATCCATTGTGTGAGAATTTTGGAAGCTTGTGGAAAAAAAAAAAACCCAAACTCACAAAAAGAGCTGTTATTTTGCTAGCCTGTCCAAGAAAGCAATGATCCTGGGCATGAAAGCAATTTTGTTTCTGCAAAACCACTTTAGAAAGATGACGGCAATATTTAGAGAGTTTGGTATAACCAGATCAATAACGTCACTAATATTCATTAATCCTACATATAAACTGTCCAAAGGTATCTTTTAGGGCCACCTTTCCAACACAGAAGGCAGTCACCTTCAGGATGACATTGCAAAATCAGAATTTCTAATGTAACTGAGAAAAACAATCAATACACAGACCGTATGTCAATAGTTTCCCCCTTCCTCTGTTTATCAGTGGTTTCTTCATGTCTTCTTAGTTGTGCAAGGAGTTCTGATTCTGTCTGTTTCTTGTTGTGTGGAAGAGAAGATGCAACTGCAGAAGCAGCCTTCACCAGTTCTGGATTTAAAGGCTTGCCTCTGTAAACAGAGACACAACAGATACAGAAACAACAACAACAAAAAAGGCATTAATATATTTAAATTGTCATTTCTGTGCTGCCATTTTATATCTTAACAACTCAGAAGCTAGTCAGATATTTTCCCAAATGGGAGTGGCCAGTGGGACAGGCAGGTTTGCCCTATATTGTCCTAGCTATCAAATGCTGAAGGACTCTTGACAAGCTCCTGTTCCTCAGCCTGGGGAAATGGCAGCCCTGTGCCACTGCACATCCCCTCGGACACACAGCTTGGAGACCACTGGCAGCACAGACCTGTGGGGTGATAAATATAATGTAACATACTGTGGACAGGAGCAGCTCCAAAGACTCGGCAATCATGATGCTATTTTAAGGTTTTTTTCTTTTTCCCCAGCTTTGCTGTATTTTATCTGAACAGTATTTCCCCTCTCTCATTAAAATAACTTCCCACAGGCAGGTGCTAATGCTACCTTTCCACAATCTCACTGTAGAAAAAGGCAGCACATGGTTGACAGCATACAGCATTTTGCCCAGATTCTCCCCTGTGATCTACTCCAGTCTACAACTGCTGGTTACAAGATTCTTTTCCACTGTTGGAAATAGTTTATTTTGTCCTAAATAATGTAAAAGAAAGTTGAAATAGGAATAAAACAGGCTAAGAAAAGTTTGTTATACTTTACCGTTGGTCTTCTGTAATCCCCTGAGGCACAGAACCTTCACTCTCCAGGCCTTCCACCTTGTTCATGGCTTGCTTCTTCTCACTGGCTTTTAATTGTTGGAGTTTCTTCCTATAGCTCACTTCCACTTTCATATTACCAATAATGTCTAACAGCTTCTGCTTTGGTGTTTCTGTTCCATCCTTCTGCCTCTTTGCTGCCCCTTCAGGTGTGCTGTCTTTGGAAGCAGCGGATTTATCTTTGTCTTCAGAAAGCACGCTGCTTGTGCTGAAGAGTTCATGTTTGCTAGATGATATACAAAGTTAGGAAACAAAAGTTAAAAATAGGGTCCAAGGCTGAATTTTGTAAACCTACCAAAAACCCGAGAACAACAGTTACAACTGTGTAGGCCCGACTGAGTGCAGACTAAGTATGTTAAGTACATGTCAAACATGTACCTTTTGACTTCTGAGAAGGGCTGGGACACCATTTCAAACTCGTGATTACTTACGGTTTCCTCATCAAAGTAAACAACTTTACACACCATTTATTTGTGGAGGAAATAATACAAGAACTTAGAATTTTTAAAATATTTCTGCATTAGGTACCAGAGAGAGTTTGAATTTCCTGGTACCTGATACTTAAATTCATTGGTACTACAGAAAACCACTGAAACTCTTTATACGAGTCAATAAAGAGATCGTTCCCAGCCATCTGAAAAATCACTGTATACATACACTTAACTTCACATTTTCACACTTGTGGCACTACTACAGATCACATTCCCCTACTCTGCAACATGGATTCTGCTGCAAGTTAACCCAGTGACAAATAGGAGAGTCATTTGGGTTATAGCTCCTCTGCTTAGTTTAGCACATCACTGCAAAGAAGCTGAAACTGACACAGTGCAGCTGATGATTTGATGCCAGGGACAGCAATGAGCTGCTCAGGAGATTCTGCAGCACAGACACAGCTGCATTCTCTAGAATAACAATCATAAAATTCAAAGAGTTGTTCCTTATAACATTCTAAAATGCAGTCTTTACACCTTTACATTCACACCTACTTACTTTGTTTAAAATCACTCTCAAGTTAGAGAAATTAAGAAAAAAATTAGATTCAAATAAAAAACTTCAATAGATCTTAAAACACTTCCAAAAATCTCAAGGAATTGTTGCATGCCTCTCCTCCTCACACACATCTCTCTTTGTCTAAAAAAAGGGAAAATCTGCCAGTTTCAGCAGGCACTGCATCACACTTTGGTCATTCTGCACCTGATAAACCATCAGCATTAAAATGCTGAGAAGCAAAAGGAGAAGCAAAACAAAAATTTAAGGAAAGCTTCAGAACCTCGTTATTGGGAAGATGGTAGGAGCCTGGCTGTTTGACACTGCACTGTTCTCCACAGGTCCTTGACGATTAATTCATGCTCCTTAAACTACGTAACCATTCAGAAATCACAGAATCATAAAATGTTAGAGAGTTGAAAGGGACCTTAAAGATCACCCAGCCCTAACATTCCCTGCCATAGGCAAGGACACCTCCCACTAGACTGGGTCACTCAAGGCCCTGAACACTGCCAGGGCTGCCAACCTGTTCCAGCATCTCGCAACCCTCAAGCAAAAGCACTGCTTTGTAACACCGAACCTAAATTTCCCCTCTTTCCATTCATACCCATTACTCCTGATGTAAGTCCCCTTCAGCTGGAAGGTTGCTATGAGGTCTCGATGCAACCTTCTCCAGGCTGAACAGCTCCAACCTTCTCAGCCTGATCTTTGCCTACTGCATCAGAAAGGCACAGCAAGGCTGAAAGCCTCAGGCCCTTCAAGCCAGCAGCACATTTCAGTTTGCATCCCTGTATTTCACCTACCATCCAGGCTGCCTTCTGCTGGACAGCCTGGCCTCGGAAAGCAAACACACCTACCAAAGAACCCGAGCTGCTCTGCACACGAGGCCATCACAGCATCGGTGCTTGTTCAAAAATACCGAAGAGTTTTAAAATAAAAAAAATAAATGAATGCACAACCGAGCTCTCATTAAACTAGTTTAAAATCTTTTAGTAAAAACGAAAAAGAACTCCCAAATGCTGCTCTTAGCCGGTACTTTGGGCAGGTACAACAATGCCCGACAGGCCGCCACCGCTCTGCTAATACAGGGTGCAAAATTACGGCCAGGTCACACACGCGGCTCATGCACATCGCTCCAAGATGGGAAGGACGGCAAGGAAAACAATACGAGAAACACGGCCCACGCCACTCCCCTTCACCCGACTCGATTCCCTGCTGCCTTCTGCCCACCGATGTCACCGCCATCCTGCCCCGGTAGGCCAGGTGAGCCCCGTCCCTCTGAAGGGCGCGCCCCTGGGCACGGCCCGGCCTCAGGGCAATGCCGGGCCGGCGCCGGTCCCGTCCGCCAGGTGAGGGTGCAGGGAAGGCCGGTACCTGCCGTGGGCCCTGCCGTGCGGTCGCGCCGCTCCGAGCAGCCGCGCCGCGAGGCCGCCGCCGTCCCGCACGCGGCCCCACATCGCGGCGCCGCCGCCGCCGCCGCCCGTGGCCCGCGCTCCCTGGCAGCGCCGGCCGGCAACACGAGCCGCGCACGGCCGTTCCGTGCAGCAGCGTTCCGCCCGGCTCCGCCCCGCAGCCGCTTCCTGGCAAAGCCATCCCGGACAGGACGCTCCCTGACGGCTTTGCCGCTCGGCGCCAGGAGTTCAGGTATTAGGAGGGCACTGCCGGCAGGTCGAGGGAAGTGATCCTGCTCTGCTCAGCACTGCTGAGGCCACATCTGGAATGCTGTGTCCAGCTCTGGGCTCCTCTGTGCAAGAGAGACGTTAGGTTAAGGCTCACATCTTTTTGAAATACACTTGAAACATGTCCCCAAGCCTTCACTTCATTAGTACAATCTAATCTACCCTGGAAAGGCTAGCGCTGTCCCGTCTCTTGCAGTTGACTGTAGTACATCAGTACACAAACCACCATCACCTGCTAAGGCCTTACCTGCAGCAGCCATCTCACTTTTCCTCCATGAGGTACCGTCCTGCTTGACCCACCTCTCCAAACAGTCTGAGCAACATCCACTGCAAGGTGCTGGGGGAGTTTTGATGATTCTGCAGCTCTGGCTGCAATTCTGGGACAATACTTGCCAAGAACTGCCATTCATCCTCCTGGACAATGAGGATTTCCATACCAATTAGGAAATGCAAAGTGCCTTACAGGGAGCAGTTGGTTTGCCTGTGGTTGGCTGGAGATGGTGTAGGGCCCAAGAGACAGCCTTGCACTGCTGGCACCCTGCAGAATGAACAGAAACACACCCTGCAAGGGAACCCTTTCCTCTCCCACATCAGACGTTTCCATGGCAGCCAAAATACTCCGTTGAAGAGCTGTGCCACTCAGTGGACCATCAGTCCCAAAGACAATGGCACATACCCCAAGCCAGACCCCTTGAGTGCCAGAAAGCACTTCCACATTCCTGCAAAGCTCTCACGAGTTAAGGTCTCTGCACACATGTCCCATTCCTGTCATGCCTAAATCCTTTGAGGGGAAGCTTGAGCTTCAACTCCAAACAAATTGGTACCTCATCTTAGGAGAATCTCTCGGGAGTTACAGCAGTTCTTCCATGGTCTCCCTACACACACCAAGTGTTGTTACTTCAGGTTATGCAATTCCTACATAAATTCTTTGAAACAAACAAAAAAAAGTGGACCACAACAGCAGGGTGCATGGACAAAAGGACGTTTCGGCTGAGCAGCCACGGGTGCAGGCAGCAGAAAAAGCCAGGTGGTGGCGATATGCTCGTGGAAGTGCTGCATTCCAGGGCCGTAAACGCTCCCAGGCAGCATTTCAAGAGCCGTCGCCGTCTCCCATCTTTTATACAGGGACCAGATAAGAGCAGATCAGGCCTGGCGGTCTGCCCGAGGAACGTGGCTATGAAGGAGCACCCCGAAATGCTCAAAGCCTGATGTTTCGGCTGGCAAACGCTTATGGCAGGCAGCATGTGGTTTAACAAAATCTTAATGGCAAGGTTCACTGCATTAGGAGTTTAGATGGCTTTCACCAGCTGGATCTCCCCCCAGTGCTGCAGGCCTGCTAAACAAGAAGTCAGCATACAGGTCAAAATTATTTGCAATGAAACAATAATCTCTAAGTATTGCAGGTTATTTGGGATGCACAATTAACTCAAAATCACTAATTACAACAGACTTGGCAATTTTTTTACATTAAAGAAATTACAATTCGATTTCTAACACTATTTACAAACTAGGCTGTTCTTCCCTAACAATTGCCACACCTGGAGTACTGCATCCAGCTCTGGGGTCATGAGCACAGGAAGGACATTGACCTGTTGGAGCAAGTCCAGAGGAGGAACACCAAGTTGATTAGAGGGCTGGAGCATCTCCCCCACAAGGAAAGGCTGAAAGAATTGGGATTGTTCAGCCTGGAAAAGATCAGGCTTCAGGGTAACCAAAATGCAGGCCTTCCAGTACCTGAAGGGAGGCAACAAGAGAGCTGGAGAGTGGCTTCAAAGAGAGAGTAGGTTTAGATTAGTTGTTAGAAAGAAATTCATCACTGTGAGGATGGTGAGGCACTGAAATAGGTTGCCCAGAGAAGCTGTGGATGCCTCATCCCTGGCAGTGTTCAAGGGTGGGTTGGATGAAACTGAGCAACTCAGTCTAGTGAAAGGTGTCCCTGCCCATGGCAGGGGGTTCAGAACTAGATGGTCTTTAAGCTCCTTTCCAACCAGTATGTTACATAAACATGTAAGAAAATAAAACATGAACCCTGCAATTAATTAAAAGTGATGGGAAAAAAGGATACATTTAAGTTTATAATTGTATTTATGCTGGTTTTTTCCTTGGTTTGAGCTGTGAAAGTAGGAGCCATCGGTTTTATCTGATGGAAAATACCATGGATCTAAGATGAAATATGTAGGTCTGCGTGTCTCAACCCACACAAACACGTGTGCAGCTCAACAGGGATTACAGGGCATACAGTGCATCCCAGAAACATTGTCTGGTCTGGCAGAGTATCTCAAATATGACTGATCACTGATACACATTATGGCTTCTGTTCATTTACCCTGCCACAGACTGTGCAGTGTCCTTCTACTGCTTTCAACCAGACATTGCTCCTGATGAGCCTTATTGCAAGCACTTCAGGTAACTGCAAAAAAAAAAAAAAAAATTAAAAAAAAAACATTGTATAGTTTCAGCTAAGGAAAGCGGTATTAGCCCTCGCCATAGTGGCTTATGTCACTATATGCCACCTCAAAGTCCGGAAAAGCAAGGAAGACGAAAGTGACAGCTTAGGAGAGTGTCTCCGGATCAGTTCCTCTGTATAAACAATCTTGCTATTTTAGGGTAAACAATTCCTAAACAAATCCTTTCAAAAAAAATACCCCAACAACAAAATCATCCAACTAGAAGAAAAAAAACCCCAAACTAACATACATCTAAAAAAACCCCACGAAACAAAAACAAAAACAAAAACAAAACAAAACAAAAAAGTGGTTTTAATTAAATTAGGTTGCATCCTGCTCAGTAAGCTGAACCACAGCCCAGCCCCAGCTTTAACAGAGCCCAGCCCCGCCGCCCCCCCGCCGCCTGCCCGGCCCGCGCCTTCCCCGGGGCCGCGGCGGGGCCGCGCCGCCTCCATCACCGCCTATTTCGGGGCAGAGGCGGCGGTGCCGCTCGGGCGGGCGGCGGCTCCGGTGAGTGGGGCTGCGGGCGGGGTTACCGGGCTCGCCTTCTCCGCCGGCGGCCGGGGGTGGTGGCGGCCGGCCCGCAGGGTTCCCGCGGCTCGGGACGCGCACAGGCCCGGGATGCGCGGCGGGCGCGGGCTGGGCGATGCGCGGCCCCTCGGGAAGCTGCGGCTGCGTGTGCGGCCGCACGGGAGAGGCGCCGGGCCGGGGTCGGCCACCGCGGGCCCCCGCCGAACGCAGGCCGGGGCTTCCTGCTGCAAACGGGCGGGTGTTGGCGGAACGGGAGTGCTGAGCCTTCCTCCCTAAGGAAGGCTGGAGCTGGCGGTGTGGCCCGGGAGCGGTCTGTGCGCTCCCGCCGCCAGCACGTGTGACAGCCCGCGGTGAGCCCCGCTGCTGCCCTGCCGGCAGGGGTGCCGGCCTGCTGTGACCTTGGGAAGCGGAGCTACGGCCTGCCCACGCGGGCTATTGCAAGGAGCAGCGCTGCCTTTTGAGTGCATCCCAGTCTTTGGAGAGTGCGTCGGCAGAGAGAAACATCTGGGGCTGAAATAACATCTGCTTGCAGGGGACTGTGCAGGACCTGTTACACTAACTATTGCTCCTGTATTTCNAAACAAAACAAAACAAAAAAGTGGTTTTAATTAAATTAGGTTGCATCCTGCTCAGTAAGCTGAACCACAGCCCAGCCCCAGCTTTAACAGAGCCCAGCCCCGCCGCCCCCCCGCCGCCTGCCCGGCCCGCGCCTTCCCCGGGGCCGCGGCGGGGCCGCGCCGCCTCCATCACCGCCTATTTCGGGGCAGAGGCGGCGGTGCCGCTCGGGCGGGCGGCGGCTCCGGTGAGTGGGGCTCCGGGCGGGGTTACCGGGCTCGCCTTCTCCGCCGGCGGCCGGGGGTGGTGGCGGCCGGCCCGCAGGGTTCCCGCGGCTCGGGACGCGCACAGGCCCGGGATGCGCGGCGGGCGCGGGCTGGGCGATGCGCGGCCCCTCGGGAAGCTGCGGCTGCGTGTGCGGCCGCACGGGAGAGGCGCCGGGCCGGGGTCGGCCACCGCGGGCCCCCGCCGAACGCAGGCCGGGGCTTCCTGCTGCAAACGGGCGGGTGTTGGCGGAACGGGAGTGCTGAGCCTTCCTCCCTAAGGAAGGCTGGAGCTGGCGGTGTGGCCCGGGAGCGGTCTGTGCGCTCCCGCCGCCAGCACGTGTGACAGCCCGCGGTGAGCCCCGCTGCTGCCCTGCCGGCAGGGGTGCCGGCCTGCTGTGACCTTGGGAAGCGGAGCTACGGCCTGCCCACGCGGGCTATTGCAAGGAGCAGCGCTGCCTTTTGAGTGCATCCCAGTCTTTGGAGAGTGCGTCGGCAGAGAGAAACATCTGGGGCTGAAATAACATCTGCTTGCAGGGGACTGTGCAGGACCTGTTACACTAACTATTGCTCCTGTATTTCCAGGTTTGAGGTTTGGATTTGCTTTGGAAGTCACAGAGCAGTTGCTGCTTCGTTCTACCTACATGCAACTTTTAATCTAGTAGTAGTATTACAAACAGGAAAAAAAAAGGTATGTACTGATATAATACTAATGTAGTTTTGACTAAGACCTAAATCATCTGAAAATGGCACTGTGCTGATATGGATCAGACAGCTAAACTTCCTTGTCTCTTAAGAGGTCCGTATTTTTATAGGCATATACTTTTTTCCTTCTGCTGCCAAGTTTTCTGTGGGTGATCTGGCATGTGCTGCCTTTGGAGACTGGCACCAGTCGATAAGCACTCAGCATGATGAAAGCAGTGTACATTTTACTGAGCACAGGCAATTGTTGCTCTGTAGTAATTACTTTCATTCAAAGTCGGTCTCAATGATTTGTTTTCTTCTGCCCTAAATGAGGAGCAAAATCGGAGTGCAATGTGAACACTATTGAGATATATGGGATAACAAAGCATAATTTGGCCTTGGAGCCTCCAGTTTGAAGTAATACCTAGTGTGCTGCGCTGTCCATAACAAAACAGTTCAAATCTGAAGGCACAATTATGAAATTACATGAGTTAGTGACATTTATTGGAAGAGCAATGTTTAATTTTGTTTTAAACTCGTTTAGATTTATGGAACAGATTGGATGGGTAAAGTCACTGAGTGACAGTATTTGGCCTACTGGTGTATTTTTTTAATTTTCAAGAACAATAAATCTGTTTAGAGACAGGCTTTCTTAAAGCCTTGGTTGTATTCAAGTGTCTGTGTTTCTTGTACAAAGGATGTGGTTTATACAATATGTCTTTATGATTCTTTCAAAGTAGCCTACTGGGAATCATGTTTCCCATTCATATTATGCCAAAATGTATTTTGGGGGGTAACAGGCTTCAAAAGAAGCATTACAGTAGGTAGAGGAGTGAAAATTGTTCTGTTTACTGATGTACTATGCTTGAAGACATGCTTAAAAGCCAGTGAGGCACTAATTCACATGTGTATTTATGTGGATTTTGACTCATGCAGCTTTTTGACAGCACTGCCAGAGAAGCATTTCGCTCAGCAGCACGGTTCTGAAACAGTGGGAGCTCTTTGGCTGTTATTTTACCCCAGATAAATAAGCTTGTTTTAACTGCTTTCTCAGTGAAAGTATCTTGCTGCAAAGTTGAGAACTGAATTCATTTGAATGTTTTATTTCAAAGTGTCACATTTGTATTTCTTCTTTCCAGCTGCCTTCCTGAGAGATGAGGTGTAACTCTTATTTATAATATTCTGGGGTGGGGGGGGACTTGCACTAGGAACATGACAGCCAGACACAATTCAAGATGTTCATGTTCATTTCCTTTCTACTCCTCTTCTAAAAGCCATCCAATGTGCCTGTATCATCATGGGTAGAGTTTTCTTAGCTGCTCTTCATCATGAGAGCAGATTCTGTTTTGCTTTATAGGTGAGGAGCTGAGACAAGCATGAAATATTCCAGCCTTAGACATGTGAGGGAAGCCTATACCTCTATAATCAATATAAAAGTAACCCTCAGCACCGTTCCCTGGATGTACTCTTTTGCTTTCATTTGAGAGATCCAGGGAGATAAGAAGCTCTAAAGCCCAAGCATCACTAGGCAGTGATACTCCAGGAGACCTGCCCAATGCAGCAAAATCAGTCAAAATACAAGTGTGCTAAGTCTCATTCCTGAGCACAACCATTTTGTCTCTAAATGGAAGAATGGATCTGAAAGTATTCCTGTAATGCTTTTGCCTGTCAAGTTACTGTAAATTGTGTATGTTTCATCTTTCCCTTCCCTCAGGAGACAAGTTATCTCTACACCTAACAGGAAACAGGAGACTTTACTCTGAAATAACTGATAAACAAGTGTGAAGCATGAGGATCAACTCTGCTCTTCAGGCTGCTATTGACCTCACAGCAGGTGCTGCAGGTAATGCTTAATTGCACAAAACTTCTCAGAGACAGTTTTAATGCCTTTGACAAACATAAAAGCAGTTTCCAGTTCCTATAAAAACTCTCACCTTTGGTGTTTTAAGGGTATGAGGAGAAGCAGTGACCTCAGCCAGTCCTGTAACTGTATCGCTCCTGGCGAGACCCCTGCCACACAGTGTAGAAGACATAACACCTTGCTTGGACTAATCATTTTCTATAAGGGAGTTTGAGTTCTGCTTACATGAGTTTAAGAATCAGAGTATCAGTAGAGTTTTGCAAGGAAGTCAATGTGTGAATGAGGTTGAGTGAGTCAGTGACTGAGATGCTGCTTTTGTCACAGGAACCGTCCCTAACTGAAAGGGACAAGAGGCTATTTGAAGGGTTTCTGGCTCAGACAACATCCTGCTATGCATCTCTAAAACCTGTGAAGCTCAGTAATAGAACTGATGAATTTGTGTAACTGACTTCAGTCTAGTCTGTGCTGGAAAATTTTGCAGTTGTGTGGAAATGGTTGCACTGTTGATATTGCCATGTTGGTAATGTCTGTGGCTCAGGGATGCAATTTTGAACTCTGCCAGGGAAAAGGGGTCTTTTTGACACTTCCAAGCTAACAGTGGTTATCTGGAAAAGGTGGAAGATTTGTCTAATTTACTTTTGTAACTAGTTAAGACAATTTTACTGATCTTTTTTCTTTCCCACACAATAAATATTACAGCCAGTCCTTTTATGACAATGCTAATGCTGCGAATATGACAGTATTAATGGTGTTAAGTGCATTCAGTGGTAGTTATTTGAAGTCATTTGTCAGAGTGGAGGTTAACAGGGCAGTGAGAAAGCAAGGGGTAACAGCACAAGTCCAGTGTGGCAATCTCTGTACTCTTTAGAAAATGTAATTAAGTAAGCAAACAGCTCGTTCCTCCAGAAAATGCGTAACCTGGTTTTACCTTCCTCTCCAGATAGAGTCTTGACTACCTGATAAGTAATGACATATTGAGGCAAGCAAATTCTGGACAAGAATAAATAAGTCATTTGGCTGTCTGTGGTCATAGTCCTTTGCCTAGGATCTAAGCAACCTCTAATCCCTTCTTTGATTCAATAGGACTCTTTTCCCCACCACTGCCAAGTTATTATTAGGACCACACTTGTCTGACTGTTCAAACAGATTTGACCTTTTGGCTTTCTGGTTTGTTTTAATTTTGTAGTTGGCTTGGTGTGGGAAAATTTTAACAACTGAAAAAGCAGAGCACTTTCACAGTGTTGCAATAAGGTTACATAGATAGAAGTTTGAAACAGAGTTGAATTTTAGGCCTTGAAATATTTAGAGCATAGAAAAGTTCTGAGCTACAAAAAAATATAAAACAAGCAACTATTGTATGCTGTAAGGTGTATGTGTAGTGTTTATTAATTAGCTTAAGTAGACACTTGCAAGCTTTTGGCATTAGCCTATTAGCTAAAAAACTTTTTAAAAGCCTTGTAACAAAGAGAACTTTGGCTTCTGTTGTTACAGCGTGAGTTTTACCATCTTTTATGTCTCTGCCTTCACTGAGACTGATAATAGAATAAAAAACTCGTGGAACACCTCTCAGTTGCCCTGTCCAGTTATTAGTTATTACATCCAACAAGTTGGGTTTTTTATGACTCTTTACTGCTGGCTGGAAGAATTTTGTTTTTTTCTTAATATTTCAGATAATAACTAGGACTTTTGGTCTTTATCTTGAGGCTTACAAAGTTCATTGCTGCAGTTCACTAGGCTTTTTGAGCCAACTCCAATAACAGCCTTTTTGGAACAGCCATTCTGTCAAGTCCCAATTTTTCAGATTTACATTTCCAAGACCATTCCTGGTTGCCCTGGTCATCTTCCAACAGCCTTTATTTTATTACAGGAACCTAGCATTTGGCCTGTAGATTAATAACTACCTGACTTCCCTGCAAATAACATTGGCTGAGCCTTCCCAGCTCTGCTTTTCATTTGAAGCTTACATGGGTGCTACTGGTCTGAGCCAGCTACTTTTCTCCTTGGTTATCCTTCCAGAGCAGGAAACTCTTCCTGCTTCCTTGCATGATCTGCTCTGAAGCTTTTAATGATCCATCTGGTTGGGAATGAAGTTTTATGGCAGCTAGGTCCTGAGTTTCCCTGAAAGGCCTGAAGTACCTCTTTGCAGAGAAGCAAGAACAATGGTATACAAATGTCTTTGCAAAGAGTAAAATGGATTGCAAATAACACTAGTTAAACAAACACTTGCTCTTCTCCCCACTTAAAAGAAAAATAACTAATCTTAATTGGATGCACAAATTTGTTTCCATATCAGTTACTTTGCTATCTGCATTTGCAGATAATTTAAGGTATGTGCATGTCAATTGTGCTTTGGTTAAAGATCAGCTTCTGTTTTAGTACAGTTCTTCTGTAAAAAAATAAAACCATGAACCCTATATAAGGTACACCTATCATGTGCTTCCTGTCAGGTATCTGCTTCTAAGAAATTGCTATTTGCTATTGCTGTACACTGTTTCTTACTGAACAAGTGTAACATCAGCTCTTCCTGCAGACTACAGAACTGAGTTAATCTTGCAGGAGAACACTGCGCTGTGAGCAAAATGGTTATTGATGACATTGATGGAAATATCACACAAGTGTTCAGGGTATTGACCTTGCAGTTCAGTTTGGAAAAGATAACATGTTGAGAAACTTTGCCCTTTTACCCTTTTTCAGCTTATACTTGACCCTTCCACTCTCTGGAAAGAAATGTGCTTAAGAGCCATCTGAGTTTTGAAGTAAAGGATTTGAGTCTTTGGTTATGAATGTATTATGTATGATCAGTTTAGCACTCTCAGCAGTGTTCCTCTTGTCCTGGAGGAATCACTTGATTACTAATCTTTCAAGGTTGGGATTTTTTTGTTATTATTGGAATGTAAAATCAGAGATGCCTTCTGAACCACTGCATTAATGGACAAAGCAAAATGTTATTTAACTCACTGACACAAGTGACTTGATTGCAGAACAATACCTCTAATTCAGTACAGGTTTATAAAAGTGAGCTGATTCATTTAGATGCTTGCTTTTCATGAGATAAAGAAACGTTTAATGAGAATTGTGATGTTACTGCTTCTTTGCCTGATTTTTTTTCTTAAGGTAACTAAATTCGCCAGTGACAACTGATGCCATTGTGCTAAAATCAGTGCACTTGTCTTTTCCTACAGGGAATTAATAATCTTTGTTTTCTGTGTGATTTTCCTAATACTGGTGCTCTAATACAGGTGTTGCAGTTGTGATAACCTTCAGCCACTCTGTTATCTTCCACTGCTTGCATAGGTGGAACAGCCTGCGTGGTGATTGGCCAGCCCTTTGACACTGCAAAGGTGAAGATGCAAACGTTCCCCAAGATGTACAAAGGAATTGTTGACTGTTTTGTCAAAATCTATAAGCAAGCGGGATTTCGAGGCTTCTACAGGGGAAGCTCACCAGCACTTGTAGCCAACATTGCAGAGAACTCTATTCTGTTCATGTCCTATGGATTTTGCCAACAACTTGTGAGAAGAATTGTTGGAGTAGACAGGAAAACAAAGCTCAGGTTAGTAATAAATATCTTGTTTGTATTTTAAAATAAATAAGTATATGAAATTTCATGCAATTGCTTTTTGCCAATACTGTACTGTCAGGGTGCAAGTGAGGTCCCAGGCTCTACTCTGACGGTGTACAGTGTAGTAAATTTTGGAATATAGGCCTTAGTGTGACAATACAGTGCCTAATATAACAGAGCCATCAACTAACCAGTCACTGCAGCTGGCTGGTTTACCTGATCACAGCTTAACTGGAGTATTCAAGACCTGGAACATTTTTACCAATAGGATTGAGCATTTCAACACCTGAAAGTTAGTATTCCCTTATATCTAGGTTGTTCTGATTTTGCAGGGGAGGTAGTGGCTCTTCTTACAAGGTGGCATACTAAGGCGGAAGGACACTTCTAATACTATCTTGCTTTTAAAAGTGTATTTATTTAAGGTTCAAAAGACAAAACAAGTTTACTTGAAAGTTTACTTGAAAGATTGTCCCTTGGTGTTGTTGCCTTATTCTCGTCATCTGGATCATTGTGGGGGCATCTTATGAGGTACATGTAAGAGAGAATTGTATTGACATGGTCTTCAGCAAGGCCCTGATGAGAACATGTGGTCTCTCCAGGACATCCCCACCCCTTGTTACTGTACTGTTACACCTTCAAAAAAGGACAAACTATAAAACGTGTTTCAGTTAAAGGAATACATGTCACTGATGCATGTCACAAAGAAAAGAAGAGAGAAATGCTAAATTCTGTTTCTCTTTTAACATATGCTTAGTTCAACCAACAGATTTCATTTCATGCTAAAGTCTAAAGTGAGACAACAAAATGGAAAGAGAAGCGCTAAATTCTGTTTGCTGCTCTGCAGGGAGTTACTGATTTCTTCCACTTTGAAAGTTCTCATTACTGCCATATCTGAATGTCATGACCTTTGCTTCATGTCACAACTTGAGTTTTGTGATGCTTCAAGGTGAAAAGTTGTAGCTTTAATCTCTGATACTACAGATGTATTGAACTGCTGGGCACAAGGCAAGCATCTCCCTTGGATGGAAAGAATTTCTGGGCTGCAGTGAGATCAGTCTCAGCTGTGCTGACTCCAGAGCTTCTGAAAGAGAAGCTCCACATCTATGCTATTATGCAGCTCCTGCCCAAAACACCAGTGTCTGAAGGAGCCTGTTTAAAATGCATCATAAAGCAGTGTTGCCCCGGAGTACCAGCCTTTTGAGTCCTGGCAGTTTAGCAACCTGGAATCTGTGGTATGTGTAAAATCATCACAAAATAAGGGCCAGTTTTGGAACACTGAGTCACTGCAGATGACAGTGCTGTCTTGTTTGGTGGTGCAGTTTATGTTTGTGCTGTCTCTGATTCACATGGTTTCATTCCTAGTAGCACATCCATACAAAGATTACAGTGATCCATTGTGCCTGCTTTCAGTCTTCTAGCATCTTCCACTGAAAGCCTTTATTGATACTGGTAAGGTGAATTTGAAAATACTGACATCTATCTATATGAGGTGATTATTGCTCCTATTCTCTTCGAGGAAGTAATTAGTAACCAAAAGTTGCCCAGTAAAACAAGTCTATTGAAATCTTCGTAAATGCTATCAAATGTTCCCTTCTTTGCTTTTATTCTGCTGCAATCACTGAAGAATAGCAAAAAGGGCAGAGGTCGCAATATATGTCTTTGGTGGCAAGAGAGCGTCTTTCAGTTGTATAAGAAAATGAGATGAGCCAGGTTTTTCCTCCCTCTGGTTCAAGTAACTGCCCTCTGCCTTTGAGAATCTTTCCCCCAAGACTGTCAGTTTTTCTTGATGCTATTTAGAGTACAGGTCCAGGAAGCTGATTGCTGGTGCGGTGGCTGCACTGCACTAAACGTCAGTGCCCAAACACCTTCTGCGGTTTCTTTCTTGCAGTGATCTACAGAATGCTGCTGCAGGCTCCTTTGCCTCTGGCTTTTCCACCCTTGTCCTCTGTCCCACAGAGCTGGTCAAGTGCCGGCTACAGGCCATGCATGAAATGCAGTTGTCAGGAAAGATAATCCAGGGACACAAGTAAGTATACACACTGCTCAATACCTCTGAAACCCTTTCTTGTGTATTATTTCTTCAAATCCTGTATTGGCTCAGTGGCACATTCATAGTGCACTGCTAACCAGAGAAGAGTTGTGGCTGGGATGCCAGTGAAGGGCTCCCAGCAGGATCTTACTCCAAGTCTTATATGAATTCAATTGTTTGCACAATAGGTCTTACCCTTAATTTTTGCTGCCGTTGCCTGTTGTTCTGTAACCTCTCGTTATCTGGCTAGTAAGTATCACTAACTGGATCAACCTCTCTCAGTACAGTTTGGTCAGTAGTGAAGGATGTTGTCCAAAAGGATGGTCCCCTTGGATTATATCGTGGCCTGTCAAGCAATTTGCTGCGGGAAGTCCCAGGCTATTTCTTCTTCTTTGGAGGGTATGAACTGAGCCGGACATTCTTTGCCGCTGGGAGACCAAAAGATGAATTAGGTATGGTGCCTTTTTTTACAGGTGGATTTCAGCATGCTGTCATGGGGGACATAAAGGGGACATATCTTCCCTGAAGATATGCTAATGATGTTGTAAAATACAGGCAAAATGAAGGAAATGAGGCATACTAATTATGGAGGGCTGTGTCTTGTGCATACATAGTAATAAATTATTGAAGTGACGATTTTCCAATGAAGTAAGATGTATCATAAATAGAGAATTAATAAAGTGAGCTAACACTACAAAACTGCTGAAATATCTGATCCCACAGTGTAACACCACTCTGTACGATTTCATTTCTGCTGCCATTCAGTGATTTTGAAGTATTTAGCTGCATTCTCTTGAGCAGTGTGTTGAAGTATACGCTGAACAGCATAGTGACCATTAGATGTAGTTACAATAATCGTAAGACAACACGGAGATTGAAAATGAGAAATGGAAAAAGCATGCTGATGCCAGAATAAAGATTGCCTTTCTCCTGTTAAAAGACTGAACCAGTTAGACTTTGTCTTGCTTGGAGTCAGGATTTCAGTTGCATGCATTTTGGACTTGTAACAAAATATTTACAAACATCTGATCTGAAATACAAAATCAGGGTACATCGTGAAAGAAATGACTGATACAAAATAACTCTACTGTAGCAAATAAATCTCTGTATATGTGATTAGTAACACAATATGAGGTTACTCTAAACCATTTCACAATAACCTTTGAAAGTGATTACAAGTGTTCAAAAAGTGAATTTAGTTAATACAGTCAA
The DNA here is from genome assembly GCA_013400495.1 of Nicator chloris. Taxonomy (NCBI): domain Eukaryota; kingdom Metazoa; phylum Chordata; class Aves; order Passeriformes; family Pycnonotidae; genus Nicator; species Nicator chloris. Next base: position 12,005 of record WAAE01001730.1, on the reverse strand, counting down.
AATTGAATTCTGAGTTATAGTTTTTTAGCACAGCCTATAATCTAAGAGGCAGTCTTTATAATCCTTGAGTTTCTAGTTAAGACTTGTAATTTACCAGTGCCTTGAAATTAACTTAAATGTTAGTGAGAGAACAGAAACTGCTCTTTTGTCAAAAGCAGGTTCCTTCTGTTCCCTTTGAACCCTGTAGGTGAAATACTGTTATATTTGTGTTGGTGAATATTGTGGTGTCTAAAAGCATATTTCTTAACTTTTAGGTCCCATTCCTTTGTTACTAAGTGGAGGTTTTGGAGGCAGCTGTCTGTGGATTGCTGTGTATCCTGTGGACTGTGTCAAATCTAGAATTCAGGTTCTTTCAATGGCTGGAAAACAGGCAGGCTTTATGGGAACATTTGTAACTATTGTGAGAACTGAAGGTGAGTATGCAAGCAGATCAACTGAATCTAGGGCTGCAGACTGAAATCTATACCCTCTAATATTCAAAATCACTTAAGAAACCTAGTCCAGTGATAATGTGCTAGAGACAGACAATAACTGTTTCTAGCAAACAAATATCTACTTCACGTAGTGTGGAAAGCTTGGATCTAGAAACTGAGACCTACTTCATCTTCCCTGCCTCTTGGTTCAGGAGATGATTCACTTAAACCTAACAGAAGCTTACTATGCATTAAAAGCAGATAAAGAAATGGGCTCTATACCTGTAACCAAACCTATACATAAAAACTGAAGGAACTAGGTAAGTTCCATGCAGGAGTTTCCTTCACCTCTAGAAGTTAATATATGGCTGAGGATTGATTTATCAAACAGCCCTATCCAGCCTGCCAACTTGAAGCATCTACCTCAGCATCTCTCCTCTGGAAAAGACCTGTGTCAGGTGCTTTGGAAGAGGGTCTAAGAATATACATGGCAGCAGATATGAATCCTAGCCCCATCGCTAGGTAAGATACTAATCAGAACTGGAGTCTGACTTGGGGCACAGCTCTAACATAGTCCTGCTGCCCCCTTGCCAGCTGTGGTACAGCCACTGTCAAGTTATCTGAGCTTGTCATACCTGAAATAAGCATCTAGCATAAGCCCTTACATGGCCAAACTCCTGTTACAACATTAGATACTCTCATATCAATATCCAGTACCACTGCTATCAGTAGCTGCACCAGTGAGTTCAGCTCTCTGTGTTCATGCTCCTCTAAGCAGAAGCATTGCTTTCACAGGTAAGTATCTTTCACAGGTAAGAGCACAGTGGTTGATGCAGACAGCCACTTCTAATAAATTGCTAATTGGCTGTGGTTTCATTTCCAGGCGTGCTTGCCTTGTATTCTGGACTAACACCAACCATGATCCGTGCATTCGTGGCCAACGCGGCACTGTTCCTTGCCTACGAGTACAGCCGGAAACTTATGATGAAACAAATTGCTTCTGTCTAGCAGACAAAGAACAAGAGATAGTTTAAGGGTCATTTAAATAAATGATGAAAAACTCATAGATCACATGATGGTCTGAGCAGAACCAAATAAGTGACCTAATTTTAGGAAGTCAGCTCCCATTTAAGATTTGTAATCTTTTAAAATCAGGTGATTTTATGGAGGTGTGTTGCTTGAATTGCACAAGCAGAGCTATCTCCCTCTTACAGATTCTGCACTAGGTACACTGCATGTCATAAATGTCTTTCCTGACCTGTAATGGTGCTAAAAATATTTACATTGACCTGTGGGGTTTAATGTAACATGCAAGAGTAGGTTGTGCTTTGTCTACAGCAAAGCACTGGTTTTAAAACTGTGCTGCAGTTGTGACCTTTTGCAGTTGTTGCTGATGTCTGACTCAAAATAATGTCAGTTCTTGTCTAATCTTGCTGAGTATAGATGACTTGGACATACCCCTCCCCTAGGGAGATCTTTCCTTCTCCAGCTACACCCCTGTCCTTCTCCAGCTCACTGCTGCTCTGTGACTTGCTAAGGTCATGGCAGAGAGTGTCTGACTTACATACTTTGTGCTAGTGAATGGGTTTATAAAAGTAGGAAACATTCACCTCTTACCTTTTAGGAGACTTAGAGCTCGAGATATGCCTGCATTTTTGATAAAAGAAGCACAGTAACAACATTAAGGAGGCCTATGCTGCATTACATTGTTTTCTAAATCCTTTCAAGAAGTGCTGAAGTATGCTAAGCACCACTTATCATAAAGGACACTGCTGGAAATAGCTGCTGCCTCTGAGCACAGAATTGTAACTTTGTGCAGGCTCCCTTTTAGCTCACCTTGGCATGAATGAGACCACATGCTGCAAGGACAGGAAGCTGAAGAGGAACAGAAAGCCAGAACTGCGTTGTTAACTGACACCATGGTCTCTGTCATAGCAGTCTTACTGAGGCTGGAGTCTTGCCACTTGCTGTGCCTTTTCAGCTGAGTGGAAAAAGCTCATATGACTGGATAGCTTGTATCACCTTCAGGCCTGGAGGGCACAGCCTGCTTGGTCATGTTACTTGATTAAATACGCAGTCAGTATTACCCAAAATGATGCAGTGACACCTCTTTCCAGATGCCACTTTTGTTCAAGTAGAATCTCTTTGTACAGCCATGCTCTGCTTTGTAAGAAGCAGCTACTGCCTTATCCTGGAATAAATCGAGCAGGTCTTAGAACAGCACAGACTTGTCCTGGAGTTGTACAGAGAAGCTGCCTGGGTGCTCAAAGTGCAGCCCACCAGTGTGGGGGCAGTGGGGGGCACAGAGAGAGCCCTTTAACTTGCTGAGATCATCACTCATTAAGAGTAGCAGCTTGCCACAGCAACCACATTTGTCAGTGACAGACAACAATCAGAGCTGGAACAACCTAGTTTTGCATGTTACAGCTTCCCTTTTAGATCCCAGAAATAGGAACAAGCTTTAGGCACAGATGAAATCATCTCCATAGCTGCTGCTGCCTCTTGCAGTGGAACCAGGGTGCACTTAAACTGGCTCATTCCTTGCATTGTTGCAGCCTCTTTGATGCAAGGTGGTTGCTGCAGTTCCACAAAATCTTCTTGCTCCTCCAGCCTCCAAGTGCAGAAGGAACAATCCATCTCCCTTTCATACACCATGAGAAAAGGCAGTTAAAGCAGGGCATGGCTGAAGAATCTTCAGTGTCTATTCCACCAATACACCTTGACTGACTGGTACACTAGGGGCAGCACTACTCTGCATTGCCAGTACTTGAAAAGGAATTTACACTAAGTGTTGAAATGATTCAGGTAGGAAGATGAGGCTTTAAAAGTTGTTAGACTTCCCCATCTTTTCAAAGTTGTCTAGCTTAGAGAAATAGTATATTTGTACATGTTTCTAATAGTTATGAAAAGGTGAGGACAGACTCCACCTCAGTGGAATACTTCAATCTATTTCTTAGATTTGTCTTTGCTTTCATTTTTTAAAGCTCACGGTTGCAGTTTTTAATACAAAAATTGAAGCTTCAAGAGAAGCAGGGTATTTAAAACAACCTACAGCAAGAAGCTGGTGGCATTTTTGAGAGTTTACTTTGTGAAGTTGATGTAAGCAGTAATTTTTCCATTCAGAGCTGCTTAAGCTGTACACGTGTATCTGTTGTTCAGCTAAAAACTTCATAATGTTTGTACAGGAATTCACAGAAATAAAGTTTCATTTGATTAACTGAGTACCTGATGATTGTTTACGCCATTTAGAAAGCTCATCTAGCTGAGAAACAAAAAGGTTGAATTCGGCATCACCACCTCTCTGGAATTAAAGATTTTATATAATCAATGAACATATAAAGCCCTCAAAACTGAGGGAAAGGCTGCAGCTAGAGTAAGGTGCTGTGAAACAGCTGCTGATTTTACATCTATGGAGAATGAAACCCATAGTTCAGCACTTGGCCTGTTGCTTTGCTAGTACCATAGTCAGTTCTAGTATTAGGGTTCACCTCAAATTCCAAGTTTCTAGATTACCATGATACAGGCCATAAGGTTTCGGTGAGAAGAATGCCAGGAGTCCAGCATAGGTCACCTAAATTCCACATGTATAAGGGATGAATCTCCACTACCCTGTGAAGGTCAGTGCAACAGGGAGGCAGGGCCTATTGTTACCCTCTTCTGAGCAGTGGTGCCTGGATCTCCCAAGAGAAACACAGTATATGCCTTGTACAGCTATTTTTTTCCTCATTCCTGCTTACACATTAGTTTTTACTTAACTGCATGTGCTTCAGCTACAAAGATTTGACTTGCTGTTGCAGCCTCTGCTGCTGCTATCTAAGTAAACTGGCTTACTACCTAAGCAGGAAGGTGGGTCACCTTAGGTGCCCTGCCAGCTATACCAAAGGGCATCCCAGGACAGTGATACCCAATTGCCTGAGCTAAGCCAAAATGAACTTGGTCATCAGCCACTTGCAGCTGCAATAAAAGGGCATCCTTTTTTAGCCCCTAGCCACATTCACGTGGCCACTGAGGTAAATACATAGCAATAGCAGAAGCTGAGCCCATACATGGTGTCCTTCATGGTACATAACTACCTTCAAGTAAGCACAGGGAAGGTATGACCTCTCTGCTTATTTCACTGACTGGAAAGCTATGTCACTTCCCTTCCACTTTTTGGTTCCCAACACCAAAAAGACTAATGAAGCAGCAGAACATAGAAGCTAACACCTCAACACATTTCACACAAATGAAGGCACAGTCTACAAGAAGAGCTGCACTGCTAAGAATAGTTGGAAGAAGAATAAGCATCCTGGAAGTTTGTGCACTGTAGGTCTTAGTACAACTCAAGAGGAGCCAGTGAGCATTCGCACTATTTGCTCAAACGAGCAGGTGCACAGATCAAACCACCCCTCATATGCAGGTATTTTAAGGCAGCCACACTAACTGATCCCAGACAGCTGGAATGCTCAGGAGGTGATGAGAGCCAGACTTAAGGTTTAGGCCAAGTGGCCATTGCAGCCCTTTGTGGGGATGTACAGCAGTAGAAAAGCAGCTCCAACTTCCACAGGCCGCTCCCAGGACAGGTGTTGCTCCAAGCCCGACATCACTGATTACTGATGAAGAGCAGTTCAACACCAAGCCTTCTGCTCAAGAAGCAACAGTCCAACAGAGGGAGATTAATATTTCTCCCTCAAAATTCCCATCTTCTACTGATCTGTGGAAAACCCAAATGCTGAGAGAGTCATGTCATGTTTTCCCAGTCTCGTGCAGACTGCTGGTCTTCATCCACCATCACGTTAATGCTCATGCTTAAAGACAGGTAATTGTCTTGGATTACTCAAACAGGAATTAGCTGTATGCAGAAATATCTAAGCTCCAAGGATCCAGCAGCCCATGATGTGACAATCAACTGACATTAAGTAACTCTTCAGAGTATTTTTGCCCTGCACAACAGAACTTCATGTACCTTTATTTGACAAGTTGTATCTACATAGAAATACATCCAAATGGCACTGCTTCACATTATACTGAAACAGCAAGACATTCTCCAAGAAAGAGATGAATTCTACATGTTTCCCTTCTTTCAGATTTCCCTTATGGATCAATAAAGTTCACCTCCACAGCAAATGTCTCACTATAGATTTTCCATGTTTTAGACTTGTGAGGGTTATCCAGCTCATTCCTGGGAAGGTAGAGTCTGAAAGACAAAATTCAGTAGCATATCTTACAGCCTAAGACATGCTTTTCCTTTCAGCCAACTGAAAGATCTTCTAGCTCAGTCCTAGAACATTAAATAAAGCCCCAGAGCCTGCATTTAAACAGGCATCAGCCATGCCTGCAGAGTGTTTTGCATCTTATGTAGCCTCAGAAACAAACTCAACCGGATGGGTTTATGGGTTGGCTCCCACCACCCTCCCAGAGCCCCACAGTGGAAGACAGAGAGAAATTAATATTGCATTCAGCTCAAGGCCTCCTGATATGATGCAAGTGCCAGGAATTTAATAGCCAACCTTCCTAAAGGCAAGGATTTGATTCAGTACTCAACTTCATCAGGCATGTTCTCCAATTTTAATGTTTACCAAATGCATGTCTAGTTATCACTTAAAAGCACTTGCACATCAGCCACGTCTGAATTAGAGATACAGAGATAGAAGCACTGCCTTAACAGCTGTTTCACTTCTGATCACACCTCATCCACTTCAGATCTACCAGAAGGTCTGGGCAGAAAGGGAGAAAAAGTAGTCTACTGGGGCATCCTCCACAGTTCTGGAGGAAACAACACTTCAGCAAAACCCTCAAGAGGGCAATGCTGCAGGGCCATCAGACAGCTGGCATACATTTCTCCTGGCATTGGCTTGGTCTAATTGGTCTGCATGGAGACTCTAAGGTGCATTGCTGGCTGAGCATATTAAGTTAACTGTTACAAACAGACTTATGGCTACGTCTCCTCAGGCTCCAAGAGGATCAGTTAAGTAAAAACTGTTTTCTTTCTATTCCAGTCATGGAGAACACAGGAATTTTATCTCATATGCCAAGTTCACTGTTCCTCTACCTAAATCTGTCAAGCAAGGCAGACCAAAGATAAGGCTCTCTTGTCTCTGCAGTTCTACATCACTCCCAAAGCAAGGTAGACAAGCCCAACTTCGATGAGCTGGAGCTTCTCCAGGAGTTTTGGTCACAGCAACCAAAATCACAGTAATTGCCAACTTTATCAAAAGCATAAGAAGCCATAAGAGGGCCTTTCTTTGTGATCCCAGACATCAGTACCTCTAACTGTGGTTTTAATGTCGGCCTGCTAAGCTACCAAGTTCCTGATTCTCAGGCAACCATACTGTAGAGGTTGGCAGATTTGAATAGTTAGCATTACATTTTTTAATTCAAATTCATTAACAATGGTTAGAGAGCACCAAGGAAATAATCCAATGGTTTAAGTTAAGATAAAAAGCTCTCATATGTTTTAAATACTTGTCACAGCGCAAGCAACTGTCTACTCACAAGATACAGTTGAGGACCAAAGACCAGTACCCAAATGGAAGTTAGCTGGCTGATCAGGCCTGTCTTATCTCAGCTTTCAGTACTATGTTTATGATCTTTCAGCTCTATGCAGACACCAGAAGTCAGGATCTGAAGGTATTCACTATGATCACTTACCTGTTATTTTCAATAAAGGAAGTGTTGAACCAGAAAAAGAATGGACAGTCATCATAGCCTTTTGGGAGACCCTAAACATAAACACCTTGTTTAAGGACACATTACACAACAGAACTTTTGTCTGCAGAGTAAGTACACTTTTCTTCACTAATTTGGTTTACAAAGCTACAGTGCCAGAATCAGTACACTTGAAGAGCCTCATATCACACAGATCACTATTTTCTCTGCAATTATTTCAGTACCAAGTCACTCAATACAGAGAGGTGAGACCCCCATGGTTAGGAGCAGCAGGTACCCAACTAAGATGCCTTGGTTGTACTGCTGTTTGAACAGCCAGGTTCTTCCTCTACTTGCCCAGGCTGATGTTTGACCACTTGCTGCATCCCTCATAGCACAGTGAGACACAGCAGGAGTCACTGGGGCGGAACAGATTCTGCCCCAGGCTGCCCAGCCAGGCAGGACCCACTGCAGTTTGCACTGCAGCTTGCACTGCAGCCTCTCCCCATACCCAACTCAAGGTCTTCACACTGGTATACTTACAGAATTGCATTCAAATCTGACTTTCACATCACCACTTAGAACAGGGCAGTCTTCCAAGCCAATGACTACAGTGTCACTTTCAGAATCAAGGAAGAGCTGGATAACAGAATAAAGAATTTGTTTTATGAAAATTTCTGCAGCAAGACAAGGGACCAATTCATTACAAGACCTAACTACTCTTTCATGGTACACAAATACAACAGCAGTGCTAGAATAACAGACAACAGTTTAAGCTGCTCAGGACAGAGTGAACTATTTGCATTTGAGTGACTCCCAGAGAAATCTTTCGCTGTCTTACCACTACATTTCCTAGGATTTGGCAAAGTTTAGCTTTTTCATCCTCTTGGAATTTACATCATCCATTTAGTTAGACTATGTAGAAATTGAATATTGGATATAAAACTAAGACACTTTTAACCTATAAATCAGCTTTTAGCTTCTGTGACTCAACTCATGTGACTTCATAGTACTCACCTTGCAGTTCATTTGATTGGCACATACACATTCTAGTACAACTTGCTTCCTTGTTATTATCTGCACCTTCATATCGGTTCCATTGCCTTTCCCAACTCCTAGGAACAAAGTGTTGCATTACACCAGAGGCATAGACATCAGCTGGAAACATAAGTAGTCATGAAAACCAAGTGTGATCCCATTCAAAAGTGCTTTCTTTCCAGAATACCTTGCTCAAGACTCTAGAGAACTCAAATACTAAAGGTAAGCCAGGATTCAATGACTGAAAATTGCATTTTGAAGTTCCCCCCACTAGGGTAACAAGCTAATGTAAAATCTAGTTCCATTTGCTGAACAATAACAGCAGTTTGAACTCCCCTGGAACAAGGAGTGATGATCTTCCAGCCTTTGATCAAGATTACCAGTACACATGTACTGTAACAGGCATGTATCTAAAGCTCAGAAACATCAGTGGATCCAGTTCCACGTGGGGAGTTTGTCTCACTTAGAAAGGGATTCCTCTTCCAAAACAGAACAGGTTGTATGTGAGCCATCCTTTGGTCAGACATCTAGAAAGTGACACAACAGAGCAACTGACTACAAAATACTCTTCATTGTGTTCTGTGTCATTTAAATTCTCAAATCCCAGTAAGTCTACATTCCTATCATGGGCTCAGCCAGAGAGACAGTTATCAGCTGCCTGTAATAGGAAACCATCACCAGATAGAGGAATGCCCAAATACAGGAGTTCTTACCATGTATAGTGTGGATTTTGAGGTTTTTTATTTTGAGTTGTCTCTCTGGTGGGAGTGTCAAGTTATACTTGTTTTTCAGGATCTCATAATACCCAACATATCTACTCTGTAATGCAAAAAACCCAGACACATTATGCAGTTTCTGTACCCAACATAGATTAATTCTAGGCAGAAGTAGGATTTAAATAGATCTTTTACTACAAGTTTTTAGCTCTTCAAAGTCCAAAGCTAAGAAGAAAGAAAATTGTTCTCCTTCCCTTTCCCAGCTGAAACAATCTTCTAGACAAATTCAACATCAACACTTTTAATCAGCATTTAAATTTCATGTTTTAGGGGAATTTTGTACTTTTTAGTTCAGCAAGAAGTGAGGAGCTTTTATATTGTAGCCTTAAGAGGTTAAATGTTTAAACATACAAGTATTTTCATTTTAGTGAAGGACATTTACACTTCTATTTTATACCAGCAATTTTAAGTACCCATCACCAGATTCACTTCCCAACTGTATCACGCAGAACAGTAAATCAAGAAGTGCAAAACTGTGGTCTGAGGCAAAAACTTGTGTAGTATTTCCCACTGAATGCAGCCTGCAGAGGATGCATTTCTTCACCCAAGCCATATCAGCACCATGGCCCCATCCCAGGATAGGCTGCAGGCTTCTGTGCATCCTTGTTAAACAGTCCAATTGCCTTACAGTGTCATGCTCCTGTGAGGGTGCCCAGACATGCTGTGGAATTTGCATCTGTGCAGATATTCTAGACCTGACAATGCACATCTGTCCAGGTCACCCTGCCTGAACAGTGGGGTTGGACTGAAAGCTTTCCCAATCTCAAGAATTCTGTTGTTATCCTAGATACTCCAGATCTGACATTATTATGCAGAGAAAGGTATAAGGGGAAGGAGAAAGATGCATGGCAACCCTGTCAGCTGTTCATCTTCCAACTCTCACAGAAAGAGTGCAGAAAATTCAGCAGTTCTGGAAGTAATTGGAACCTATATCTCTGAAACAAGGCAGGGGAGGAGGGGTAGCATAAGCACTCACAAGGTTAGTATTGGTTTGACTACTGATCCTGAACCTGCTTGAGCTTACCTGTGAGGGAGTTTCAACTCCTTGAAACTTGGTACTTGTGCTTCTGTCAGTTCTTCTCTCCCCAAAGTAGTCCAAACTTTCCTACACAGGATGATAATTTCAAGAGTTAAGCTATCCATTCCACCACCATTCCCCTTCTTGAGAAGTGGACAGTAAACTACAACTACACTACTCAAGTTCAGTAAAGGAGTGCAAGTGGAAATACGCAATATTTGTTTTGGTACCTTCTAAAGGAGACCTTTAGCTACAAGAAGAAAGTACTAATTGAGAAGTCAGACACATAAAACTGTCATTCATGAAAGAGTGAAGGAGAGCAATATGACTTTTAAGTAATTGCTTTAGAACCATCTATATTTCTCGAGTGGTCTGTGGCAGACCAAGCTGAACACTAGTTCATATCCTCACAAAGCAAACTCAGAGGAAAACAAGTGATTAAATGGATATACAGTCCACCCAGACTACCTTGAGTGTCCTGGGCCTTCTGCACCCCCATTCTCCAGCTGATAGATCAGACCTGGGATACTAAAGCAGTATCAGCACCTGTCCTGGCTGGGACTTGATCTTTCTCCCTTTCCCTAGAAGGGCTACCTTTTGTAATGCTGGCTGTCAAGACAAGACAATTCTTCATGCCTCACACTACTTGGAGGGAGACTGGGCAAAAAATTGCTTAAAACCACTCAAAACCAGTGATACTATCTTTAGGAGAGTTTGCTCAGAAGTCATCTACAGCTTAAGTTGTTGCTTAAGACCTAAGACACATTATTCCTCCAGAAAGAATCCTTCAAGTTGGTAACCTGTTAAATGCTATTTTCTCACTTTGTTCAGATCACAAATAGTCTTCCTCAGAATTTACACTGCAGCAAGACTTGTATGAACCTTTTTAAAACCAGATTTTTCAGAGAATCCTTTTTCTAGTATAGAATTTTTGCAGAGTATTAGTGCATTTCACCAATTCAGTAAATCCTAAAAGGACATTCTGAATGCTAAACAAATCATAAAATAAACAGCAGCTTTTACCTTTGCACTCTCAAACTGGTCACTGTCTATGAGCCAAGTACAGACCATTGTTCCAGTCCTGCCTGTATTAGACATACAATACAAGTTGAATTACAGCAGTTCAAAGGTATTTGGGATTATTTTTGTGAAGTCATCTCCTGTTATCTATTTCAAGAGTTAAAATTGACAGTCAAATAGTCAAGTATTACTGAGAAGAATGAGTTAAAGACAAGATACTAAGTTTGTCAACTTGTCCCTTGTCCCCACATTTTCATTACTAGACACTTAGGCATCTGGTCAGTATCTGCATACTCCATTCAGCAGGAAATATAGTCAAGCACTCTACTAAATGAGGCTATAAACTGAAACTGCCCAATGCTATAAATGTCAAGAGTTGTTTCTCTGCCCCAACTGTTTTCCCTGCAACCCTTCTACAAAGGCATCAAGTCTGCCAGCATGAAGATGCCTATATAGTTTCAGTTTTTAATTTAAAATCTCAGAGGTCAAGTCACCCTCACTACACTTGTTCTTCAAGCTGGTTTTGACCTGCAAGTAGTTTCAACATTCAGTTTTGCAAAACCTTTTAAGACAGAGCTCCACCTGGGGGCAACTATTTAATGTGAAGTAACCACCTACTTTAAGCCAAGTATTTGCAGTAGTAACAGTAGGTGGCTAAGGTGTGGCAGGTATTTGCAGGGAAATTTGGCCTACTTGCAGTTATTTATGCATTTCAACAGCTCCCACATCACTGTTGGTTCAGACAGCACCTCAGGTTAGCTCATCTGTTCAATAGCTTTCACTGTTCTTGTTTGCATAAGACTTCATTGTACTCTATCACCTAGTATCATGTGTATCTTCATTTAAGATCCAGCAGTACCTGGGACATTCTTAGAGGGGTAAAGTTATGGAGCATATAACCTTGAGTGGTATCACACAACAAATACAGCACAACCTGAGATCAGGCCACAACCTGGGATCAGGCCCAGCCAACATGGATTTATGAAGGGCAGGTTTGGCTTGATCAACATGAACTCCTTCTATGAGATGGTGACCCATGTAATGGATGAAGGAAAGGCTGTGGATTTTGTCTACTTGGGCTTTCATAGAGCCTTTGACACCAGTTCCCACAGC